>CM035153.1:74353184-74953184 GCA_020205615.1 Panax quinquefolius | reverse complement strand
GTTAGCCTTTCAATCATGTTGGAAAACTTGTAATTTTTCTAAGAATTAGGCTGGCCAAACATAGACTTAAAAGCGAAAGCGTCGCGATCTTGGCTCGGGAGGAGAGCTCTTGACTTGGCCAGAGTGCTTGGGATTATAACTAGGATGCGGGCATCACAACACTGGAGCAGGGCAAGACATAGTGAAGAGCTTTTGTTAGCTCAAAGCTTAGGGAAAGTTTAATGAATGATTATGAACTTAAAGGTCATTTAATGTAATACTTTAAGGAGTGATTCAAACCTTAAGTTAATGGTTTAACGTTGATTAAAAGATTAAGAAATGTAAATGTTTAGTATAAGTGTCAGACAATTGTTCTTAGCATACATAGGGTTGTATGAGTTGAACATTGATGAATAATAACGAAGTACGACGTTTGTACGTCGAAAAGCCGTAATGAATGATAAAGAACTTAACGAACGTTATAAGTTTAACGATTCAGATAAGCTATGATAGAAGAAGAAATTAGCGTAAAGAAATGTGTCAAGATTGTTATGTGGCTAATTGATGTACTATTATGATTATATCATGTAGAATATATAAAGACTGAATTAAAGTAAAAGACTAGAAGACGCATAAGGCAAGTTTTCTAACTCTTGTCTATACTTTACGTTAGAGAAGTTGTTATTTCATTTGATTTTGTTCATATGAAGTTGTATGATATGTTAAAGTTAAGTATACACAATTCTTGCATGAATGTGTGTATTCCAGACTTATACAAATCTTTAGTATTTGTACAAGTGTTCAAGCCATGCTATGACATGAAATGTTTAATAAAGAGTCGATGCCATTTTATTCGGCTAGACAAATGTTAAAATGTTATGTTAATTTATTTACAAGTCTTTCAAAATATTATTAATACTATCCTAAACATAGTTGTTAAGGTGTCGCCTAGGCGACGTCAAGCCGTCCAGTCGGTAAGGAAAAGGCAAGGAGAGAGAGCGACTTGGTCGATGGCGGAAAGGCGAGCGCCTAGAAAAAAACAGTCGCCGCCTTGGACAACGCGACGATGAATTGGACGACTAACCGTCTGATCGAGCGATTTGGTCTCTATGGGTATGGATCGACCCAAATCTATACTGGGTTAAAAAAACAACGTTGCAGTAAGAACAAGAAAAGGATCGACGTCGAGAGAAGCCAATTGTGAAGTGCGAACTACGAAGAAGAAAGACGAAGTCGAGAGAGAGACTGGGATGGCGAGAGGCTGTGACCGAGAGTGAGAGAGACGAGAAGGAAGCGAAGTCGAGATAGAGACGAGACTCTTGCGGACTGCGCGACTACGATCGTCGATCAGCAAGTATGTCGTTTTTTTCCCTTCCCTTTTTCTGCTTACTGAGAGTGAGAGAGACAAGAAGAAAGCGTTGTTTTCTTTTTCTGCTGCATGTCTGACTGTTGCTTACTCAAAACATACATATTAGACTCTTTTTTTTTTTCTGTTAGCCTTTTTCCTTTGCTGTTGAGTCTCTTAAATAAATTTATATATGTATAAATTTATACATATTTATATATATAAATTTATATACTAATACATGCTTATACATACATAAGGTCATTTAAAGACCGTCTTATAACTTATTTTGGCTTGCTATGTGGTGTTTTATTAGTTATTAGACTGCATATTTGTGATGGTTGTTTGTAATTTTATTTTCTATGTGGTGTTTGTTGAATTCTTCATTTTTTTACTAATTTTTAATATCAAGTGTTTTGTTTTTGGATTGTTATTGCTAAGTATTTACATAATTATGCCTTTAATGTTATTCTATAGTGTTATATTTTGAGTTTTAATGTATATGAAATTTTATTACCAATATACTTGTCAAGTAAAATAAATAATATATAAATATATAAATTGTACATTATAAACGACTTGTCGCCATACGGACGCCATGGCGGTTGCCTTGTCGCCTAGGCGTCCTGGCAGTAGACTACCACCATGACTCGCCGTGGCTTCGTAACAACTATGATCCTAAACAAATTGCTTTGGTAAGGATTCAAAGGTAAGCCCGAGGAAGAATAAACAAAACGTTTTTAGTCGAATTTTCGACTGACACGCAAGGTTGCCAAAACTTAAACGTAAATACTTTTAACCGGATGAGTGTTGTACAACATAGAGTACTATAGGCTGATCACCTAGACGTGCTCTTAAGAAATATCAGACTTACAGTCTTAGTGCCGGGGTTGTCCTTTTCAAGAAAAGAAAAGAAAAGAAAGTTCATGGTCTTTTGACCAACTCATAATTTAAATGAATGATATGTCATCTGAAAATGTTTTAAAAGGAAAGAAAAGTGCTATTTTGTTATTCATAGTACTTCATAATTATTTGTTCAGTTATTGAAGATAAATCATATGATTATTGATTTTGTTGTTATTAAAATTGTTAAATTTGTTGGGCAATTTAATGCTCATATTTTGCTTAAATTATATGATTTCAGCTAAGGCCAAACGGATTGAAGGATCCGATAAAGATAAAGAGAAGGCTAAGATGGATAAGTAGATTATCATGTAATAGTATAATATTATTTTCGTAATGAATAATATTATAATAATACAAGAATGTAATGGTTATAGAAATATGGGGAAATGTTCAGATATGATGTAATAGTGTAATAATTACATTCGGGAAAAAGCACATTTATCCCACTGTGGTTGTAGTGTTTTAAGCAATTAGTACTTTGTTTTAAAATATCAATTAATATTTGTACTTTTTAAAAATGTTCAATCAAGCAATTTCGTCCAATTTTGCTCACGGACGTTAAAAATTTGGGGGGAAAAAAGCACTTTTACCCCACTGTGCTTTTAAAATATTCAATTAAATTTAATTGTATTTTTTAAAATGTTCAATCAAGCAATTAGTCAATTCAACAATTCTTTCCTCTCCAATTTTTAACGTCAATAGATCTGAGCATTGAAAAGTTGTATTGATTTTCAAGTGTTATGTTAAAGGTAAGTTCTCTTCTCTCATAATCAAATCAACTATTATGAAAATTTGTAAACTTTCATAGATATAATGTTTTCTTCCTTTTCGTAAGTTGTAATTTTTTAATTTAATCCTAAATATAACATCTTTTTCTGCATAAATATTTATTTGTTAAGCAATATATTTATATAGTGAGATTTCAAGAACTTTGAAAAGTAATAATCATCTAATTCTAAAAAAGCAATCGAGCAGTCTTTGCAAATTTGCACTACCTTCTCTTCTCTGTCCAAATAACATTGGATTAGTTAATGTTCTTTTTCGGCTATATTAAGATTATTTAAAGCACATTAATTTAAAAGTTACTCAATTAAAATATTTTTATTTATAAGCATTAAAATGTGCTATACCTATACGTACCTGTTCTGTGGCCTGTGGTGGTGTGGTGATCATGTAGTAATTCAATACAAATGGTTAGTCACATTGAAATGTGCTATTATTAAGTAATCATAATTGGTAGGACTCATGCATATATAAATGTAGAAATTAAAATTAACATTTTTTCCCTCCTACTTACCTTCTCAATAGTAAAAATATTTTATTAAATTATTCCATCAAAATATTTATTAGCACTGTAGAAACATACCAAATATTCATTGAAAGAAATTTCAAAGAATTCGTTTACTAGATTAGAACCATGAAATTACACTATAAAAGATGCTAAATGCACTTATAACTAGTGAGACACTTCATTTGTATTTTATTTTTTAAAGTCACGTAGGAAAATTGCCCCAATTTTTTGACGTCCGTGAGCAAAATTGGATGGAATTACTTGATTGAACATTTTTAAAAATTACAGTGGGCTAATTGAATATTTTAAAAGCACAGTGGGGTAAATGTGTTTTTTTCCTCCAATTTTTTAACGTCTGTGAGCAAAATTGGATGGAATTGCTTGATTGAACATTTTTAAAAAGTACAGTGGGCTAATTGAATATTTTAAAAGCACAGTGGCTAATTGCTTAAAACACTACAATCACAGTGGGGTAAATGTGTTTTTTCCCAATTACATTCATGTCAACAAGATATATTGTTGAATATGTGTATGATGTAGCACCTGGTATCCGGATTTGGGGGGCGTCATATTTTCTCCTTTGTTTGATTGATTAGTGTATTTCCTCTTTTGGTTGAGACTGATTATGAAATTGTAATAGTGATTATGTACTTGATTATGAAAATATATTGTACTCCAAGATGGGGATTTACCCTTGCATTGCAGCTTATAGTTTAATCTTTGAAGATTTCATTTTAAACAATGATGTGTTTCAGCGGGTGGTGTATATCTTGCTGAGAGGATTAATGTCTTTTTGGCTAATAACTGGAAAAGCTTTGCGGGGCAGAACTATTTCGACCCTCATGGACTCTTTCTGTCTGTCCTCTGGTCAGGACCTCTTCTGGTCATTGCTATCATAATCTTGGTGAGTTGAGCCCTTAATATTTTCTTTCTTCATACTACTGTTAACTTCTCTTACTGCTGTTTTCTGAAAAACGGCTTCCAGGTAAACACTCTTTTTTCGGTTTGTCAACTGATCGTGCGGTGGAAGAAAGCTGAGCTTAAATACCGTGCAAGAATTTCTCGTGAGAAACAAGAATGATTTACCGCTCTACTTCACACTTTTTACCCAATTTCTCTCAATACACATTAACATCAAAAATATTATATTTGGCGACACAATAAAACTCGTTACAAATAATTGTATTGTTGGTACTGATGCTAAAAGTAATATTTATGTTGCTAAATATGTATTGGAGGAAACTGAGTGAAGTATACTCGTGAGATAGTCCAAACATAACCCTTGTTATCGATTTATAAATCATCCATGTTGATGATAGATGAGATTTTTAACATACAATCAAGCAATCAACATTTTGTCTATCCTTGTATGATATTACTTTCTCAATACATCAGTTCAGATCTCATGAAGTGGAATTTTTTGTAATTTACCTTTTTTTCCTAATACTTTTACTTTTTTGGACATACTAAGAATTTAAATTCTTATGAAGTAGACAGCAATTCTATAATTTTTGTGTTTACTATGTATATTTTATTTACTCAAAAGAGAGATGACTTCTATTTGATGTGCATTCTTTACCATTTTCCATTTGAATTATTAAAAGTTTCACCCAATAAATAATGATGAGTTAAAATTATGTATTGCAAGTGCACAACGTTTATTGTAGATTTGGCAAGTGCGGGTCGAATCACAGAGACTAAATCAATTATTTAATATATCCTTAATTAATATTTTAGGCAAATTAGAAACAAAAAATGGCGGAGAAGATTTATTAATTAAACTATTAATTAAAATGAAAACTATTAATGAAAAAAGATAACTAGGAATTAGAATCCACCAAATATTAACATAATAAATAATTTTTATTTCTTAAATTATCTTCCTTTCTCTTTAAAAATAATGATTCATATAATTAATATGGACAAGTATAAGTTATGAAAAATTCACATATTAACTATAACTTATCAAAACCTCACAATCAATATAAGAATCATATACAATTTATGCGGAGGAAAAATATGAAGGTGAAAATAATTAAGTATTAATTTTGGAATGGAAAGAAAATATTATTATGAAATATCTAATTTCATCATCCTAAGTATTAGAAATTTAGCTAGCCATGGAATTAAAAACAAAAAAAAAAAACAAATAATATTAGTACTACTATTTGCATGAAATAAGAACAATAATTAAAAAGAGAATTTCTATTATATCAATAAAAGAAAGTTACAAATACTCTCTGACAGTAGTACCACACATGATTGAAATAAGAGAAAAGATAAAAACTCTAAATATCTTACTCACTTCTACATTGGCAAAAAACTAAAGAAAAGAAAATAACAAGTGATGCCCTTTCTATATAAAACAAGAGGCCTATTTATAGGAAAAATAAATTTGTGCCCTAATTTAGGTTCATTGAACTTAGACAGTTTTGTTCCCTTTTTTCCTCTTCTTTCCTTCTTGACTTTCATCTCTATATGATAATCCTCCAAGAGTCCTTTTTCATCTTTAAAGGTTGGATATAAATCCTTTATTTGCTCCAACCTTTAAAGATGCTTATGTTAGTTTCCGGAGGCACAATAGTTATCTAGAAAGGGGGAGGGGGGGGGGGGGGGGGGTTGAATAGATATTTAAAAATCTTTTCTTTTTAACTTGTGATTTAAACACAGCGGAATTAATATTTGTTTGATCTCCCTTTTAGATATAGCGAGTTAATGAAGATGAGGCAGTTATAGCAAGAATGAAATAGACACAGTTGTTTTTAAGTGGTTCAGAGTACTTAAAGCTCCTAGTCCACTCTTCTACTCCTCGAGTAGGAAATCCACTAAGGATGTCTTTTACACTTTCTGAATCTCGCAGATTCTTTCTATACCAGCACTCTAGGCACTTCTTAGTTCACTCTTGAACTCATCAAGTCCAACAGACTTGGTTCTTCACAGTTCACTTAGAACTCTTCAAGTCCTTCTGACTTGGAACTCTTACTTCAGTTGATTGGTAGTTGTTGAGTTCGTGATTGATGATACTCAGTTGCAGTTAAGCACTTGTTCGAAAGAACTGAGTAGCTGAGCAAGCTTCCTCTTTTTCTCAGATCGTAGAGTTGAGTGTTGAGTGTTCTTGTACGTTTTTGTTCAATGCTTGCTTGCTTCTATCATCTGTAGATGTCTTGCATATATGTGAACTTTGAAATCTATCCGTTGAAGCCATTTGATGAAGCATTAAATGCGTTTGACATTTCTGAACTTTGATGGAGACTTTTCTGCACACCTTTTGAATTGCATTCTGGCCCACTGACACAGTAGACTGCTTTCTCACCTAACACCTGAAAAAGTGTTTTTCCTTTATCCTATGGTCCTTTCCTTAGCTTTTTGAATACGTTCCTTTTGTTGAATACTAAGGATATCTTTTGTGCCGTTGGGGCTGGTGAGGACTTCAACGTTTCAAAACCATTCCACATTTGTTAGAGTTTGTCTTCAAACAAAAGTAAGGCTCGATGCTTCTTACATAAGGCAGATGGTACTCTACGATCCATATCGTGGTGTCTTGTCACATTGGTGCTTGTTCTGAAGAGAACACTACGATCTCTCTCAAGGATCTGCACACTACGATCTTCACTTGCTCATTTTGTAGACTCTACGTTTCCGAGAGCACACTACGATCTTCACTTGATCATTTTGTAGACTCTACGTTTCCGAGAGCACACTACGATCTTCACTTGCTCGTCTTGTAGACTCTACATTTCCAAGAGCACACTACGATCTCCGAGTTAGCTTCGGCAAACGTCTGGACCACTCTACGATTTTTGAAGAGGCCCTTCAAGGCAGATACACTATGATCTTCTAAGCTCTACGATCCTACCTTAGCTTCTACAGTCTGTTGATCATCTCGATAGACTGCGATTCTTTTCAAGTCATAGATCAACCTAACATCTTTGATCTCTTTATCTATACATTTATTTATAGAATGATGATCATTAAAAGTTAAGATCAACCTAACAATCTTGATCTATCACTAAGTCCTTGTACATATATTCCTTGAAGGACTTTACATATAATCATGAGTATTTACTTTAAACATCAAATCAAAATATGCATTCTTCCAACAATCTCCCCCTATTTGATGTTGACATAACCAAAGAGATTTGTCGTCATGATTATTAAGTTCTAGATGCATTTTCAGGAAAGTAAACATGACTTAATATTTCAGTGAGCAGCTGAAATTTCTAGAGAATAAGCATGAATTTATTGATGTTTGAAGAATAGATATTACAGTTAAGCTTTACATTAATAAGAATTTAAGTTTCAACTTATCTCTATCTTTGATCTTTTTCGTGGAGGATTGGCATACTCCTCAGCTCTTCTTTTCCTGATTGCTTCTTCTCTTCTGGCTAGATCTTCCAGCTCACTTGGGCTTATCCTAGGATTGTGATCATGCCTATTCATGAATGCAGGATCTCCAATTGGCATTCTTAGGTCTGTTGTTGTCACCTCATGAGAGTTGGGAGAAGGCCTTTGACTTTTTAATGGTTGAGCCATTAAAACTTCCTGCTGATCAGATCGTTGGGTCTAATGGCTAGATCGTGGAGTCTGTTGGTGGAATTGCCTTGCAGGAGGATTCCTTGAGGATTGAGTCTGTCGTTGAGTTTGGAATTGACTGCCTTTGCCCTTTCCTTGATCTCCTTTCCCTTTATTCTCCCCCTTTATGTCAGCATCAAGGGTTTGAATGTCTTCTGAGAGGCGAGTCACTCCTTGGACAAGCTCGTTGAGTTGACTTTGAGTTTGAGCAATGTCCTCTCGATTTTCGGTGATCAGAGCTTCAGATCGAGCTTCCCGTTGTTGAAGAATGACTAGTATATTGTCAGTTTGCTGTCTTTGGCTGACGTAAAATTGTTGAAATTCTTTTACAAGAGTTTGCAGATTAAGGAAATTCTCCATCATGAGTTTATTCTGAGCTTCCTGAGTGGACTGTAAGATAAGAACAACATCTCTGTGTCTTTTGTCAGCTAGAAAGTGAATGTCATCCCTGTCCTTTATGCTCTGAATCATTTCTTTGATGAGCTCTTTAAGTTTCTTAGTGAGCGCAGAGCTTAGGGAGCTTGGGAGACTATTTGCAGCATTGATCATTGTTGTTAATCTCATCTAAACGAGTTCAGTGTGCTCTTCAAGTCTCTCATCGAGTTCCTTGATCACTTTCTTGGACATTGCTGACAAATCGGCTTTGGTGGGCAGTTCTGAAAGAAGGTCATTGAGTTGAGGAATTTGTGAAGGAGGGGATGTTTTCTTGAATTGATCTTGTAATGAGTAGATGGCAAGATCAAGGTTGAAGTATTCATTGTTGGATGAGGAGGGAATATCAGATGGAGGGGCCTTTGTTTAGGTGTTTAGAGTAGGTGGCTCTACGATCTGAGCTTGGGACTCTACACTGGGGCTAGAGTCAGTGATCATAGAGATGATGGGAGATGGGAGCAATATAATGTTGGACATATTTATTCTATCAGTTACAGAATTTTTGGATTCTGCAACTGGGAATTGATTTAGTGGATGTAGGATCACTTCCAACCATCGTGGGATTTCATAAAATTGACTGAAAGAGGGTGATGGAAAGTGATTAATTCTGAAGAGGGTTGGAATAGACAGTACCTCATGTTCGTTCTTTGAAGAGGAGTTATTTGTGAGTTGCCTGGGAATCCATGAGCTAACACAGAGATGGCTGGATATTCTTTGAAGCTCCAAAACATGTCATTCTAGGAGTTTAGAATTTGAGCTTGATGGAAAGGCATCATGGGTAGATAGGAGAATAGCTGCTCGTAGTTAGCTCTTCTGTACCCATTAATGCCCACAACTATGACCTCGACCTCGTCATCCTCGTCCTCTTCTTTGTCTTCGTTCGAAGAGTCCACTATATCAATTGCTTCATTTTGTTCTTACTCTGGTTCGCCCTCATTTTCTGCAGGAACCTCTTCTTCTGTCATGGGGATATCATGAGCCTCCCCCTCAACATGATCATCCTCCTGTACGATTAATAGCTCCCCCTCAGCTGGAGCATTTTCTAGAATGAGAGCTTCAGATATCTCCCCCTCAACTTGAGCTTTGTCCTTTTGGCTTTCTTTGGATAGTTCCTTTTCAGCAGCCAACTCTTTGTCTTCCTTTTTGAGTACTCCTTCATTGACATGGATATACTTCTTCACCAGTTTTCGTCTTGGTTTTCTAGGTTGAGCCACAGCCTCAGGACTTTCTTGAGCTTCAGCTTTGTCCTGTTGATCAGCCAGAACATTTGATGTAGCAACTTCCTTGCTCGAGGTGTTAAGTCTGGTCTCTACGATAGGTAGAGGCTCTAAGATCAAAGAGACAGATGGCCTCTTGGATTTGTAACTGATTTTGTTCTTCTTCAGCATCTGTGATATGGTAGCTCTGTCTTCTTCTGCCTCAGTATGTTGTTGTTTTCTTCTTAGGATCTTTAGAGTCTCAATGTCAGAGGACTCTACAGGTTTATCAGTAATTGATCCCTGGGGTTCTTCTGCCATTCTAGCTTTTAGTTTTCTCTTGCCCTTTCTTTTTCTGATCAGGGCAGTGGGTTCTTCCTTGTTGGTTTCTTCTTCTTCTTCTTCTTCTTCTTCTTCTTCTTCTTCTTCTTCAGTTTCCCTAACAATTGACATATTCCCTAGAATCCCTGATTCCTTTGCATCAGCAGTCCTATCACTGGACTCAGATATCATACGCACATTTTTTGCTGGATTCCTTTTCCAGTTCACGAATAGTTGCTGGGTCATTCGTCTGTTTGGATTGATGGATTCTCCTTCATTGTCCCCAATTTTGTCACCCAGAGTAGACTGTAGGATGATGCTTATAAATTGCCCGTAGAGCATCTTTTGAGAGCTCTTTGTCTTCTTTGAGCTGGTGATCCACTTTCCAATCCATTCAAGCAATAGAGCTCCATAGTTAAGTTGTATTCCATAACATATGACAGTTATGAGCTTGAGTTGCACCTCATTTACAGAATCGTGACCAGAACTCTTGCAACATATACATTTTCCAACAATATCAGCCAGATATTCATACCTCTAAGGAAATTCCTTCTTCTTGTATCCTTTGACAAAGGGGGATTTCTTGTGATGCATCCTTTTAAGTCCCTCGTGGAAGTCTATGCCATCTATGAACGAATACCCTTCAGATTTGAAACCTAGGGCTAGGTTGATGTCCTCAGCCTTCAGCCTGATTTCTACGTCCCTGACTCTCGTAGTGATGGCGTCATTTTCAAACACACCATTTCTGTAGAATTCTTTCACTAGCTTAGGGTAGATCAATGTGTCTGTACCTAGAGCCTCTTCGAGACCAGCTTTCTTTAATAATGACAGAGTTTTGTGAAACTAGGGTTCAACTATTTTGAACTCATCAAAACAGAGTCTGTAGCCAGAGATGACGTTTGAAGTCGCCATTAATTTCTTTGCAAGGAGTATGACTGTCTGAGCTTTCTTTAGGGTTTTTGCTTGAGAGAGAATGAGAAAGACGAGCTTTTTGAACTTCTGATTTCAAAAGGACGATTTCAATTTGTGCTTGTAACTTCCCTCTCTCTCCATTTCGCTTAGTGGGACATGTGTCGAATTCTGCTTGGCTCTATGAATCTGACTGAGGAGGATTGTACTGAATTGCCCTTAACTCCTTTTGAGCTAATATATTCTTCAAAAGGACTACGATCGTTGAAATGGTCCTTGGAATCGTCGAGTCTGTTCTACGTTTATCGAGTCTACTCAGCCATCGTTGAGTCTATTCAGCAGTCGTAGTGTCTGAGCTGCAATCGCCGAGTCTGGACTGTGATCGTCGAGTCTGAACTGTGATCGTCGAGTCTGAACTGCAATCGTCTAGTCTGAATGAGTCCTTGTGATGAACTTTTGATTTAGCATTCTTCTTGGTTTAAGGTAACTAAGAAAGGGCCAACCTCATTGAATGAATCAAGGGTTAGGTTTGTCCCCGAGGCACTTATCAGAGAGAACTTTCGTCATCACATGATGCTCCTTTGCTTTGTGGATGGAATTCCGCTATTGTTGAGTCTGCACCACGATCGTTAAGTCTGTACTGCGATCGTTGTCTTTTATGACACTTCAGCTCTACGATCATGGACTTCCTTTGATCATGTCTATGATTCCGAACATAGCCTTTAAATCTGTATTGTTAGCACAAACTAGAGCATATTTTTCATGGTTGTATGTTAAGCATGCCTAGCTCACTTATTAACTTGTTAAATCTGGATTCATCTAAAGGTTTTGTAAAGACATCAGCAAGTTGGTTTTCAGTAGGGATATATTGTAAAGATATAGTTCCATTTTGCACATGATCCCTAATGAAGTGATACCTTATTTCTATATGCTTAGTCCTAGAATACATGACAGGATTATGAGTTATAGAAATTGCACTTGTGTTATCACAGTGAATAGGTATGGATTTGAAATCAAACCCATAATCTGCTAGCTGATTTTTCATCCATAGGATCTGAGCACAGCAGCTGCCAGGAGCAATGTATTCAGCTTCTCCAGTTGAAGTAGATACTGAATTTTGCTTCTTGCTAAACCAGGATACAAGTTTGTTTCCTAGCAATTGACAGGTGCCACTGGTACTCTTTCTATCTATTTTGCATCCTGCAAAATCAGCATCTGTGTATCCTGTTAGTTTAAATGAGGACTCCTTGGGATACCAAAGCCCCAAGTGAGGTATACCCTTGAGATACCTGAAAATCCTCTTTACAACAGTTAAATGAGATTCTTTAGGATTAGCCTGAAATCTAGCACAAATTCATGTTGCAAACATTATATCTGGTCTACTGGCAGTTAGATATAAAAGAGAGCCTATCATACCTCTGTATTGAGTTATATCAATACTTTTACCTTTTTCATCTTTGTCAAGTTTGGTTGCAGGAGCAATTGGGGTTTTCATGGGAGAGGCTGATTCCATGCCATACTTCTTAAGTAAGTCCTTAATGTACTTGGCTTAGTTTATGAAGATTCCTTCATCAGTCTACTTTACTTGCAGTCCAAGGAAGAAATTCAGCTCACCCATCATGCTCATTTCAAACTTGCTCTGCATAAGCTTGGAGAATCTCTTGCATAACTTTTCATCAGTAGATCCAAAAATAATGTCATCAACGTATATTTGAACTAATAAGACTTTATCTTTATGCTTTCTAAGAAATAGTGTGGTATCTACTCTACCTCTAGTGAATCCATTTTCAATAAAAAAGTTAGTTAGTGTTTCATACCATGCTCAAGGTGATTGTTTAAGACCATATAAGGCTTTGTCTAATCTAAAGACATAATTAGAAAGAGATGGATTGATGAAACCTGGAGGTTGCTCTACATAGACTTCTTCTTGAAGTTCACCATTCAAGAATGCACTTTTGACATCCATCTGAAAGACCTTGAATTTCATGTGAGCAGCAAAGACAAGGAATATTCTGATGGCTTCTAGTCTGGCAACAGGTGCAAATATCTCATCGTAGTCAATGCCTTCTTCCTGAGAGTAGCCCTTGGCCACTAGTCTTGCCTTATTCCTAGTTATTACTCCATCTTCATCCATCTTGTTTTTGAAGACCCACTTGGTTCCAATAACAGGATGATTCTTTGGTCTTGGTACCAATCTCCATACTTTGCTTCTTTTGAACTGATTAAGCTCTTCCTGCATGGCCTCTATCTAGCTGGAGTCTTCCATAGCATCCTCTATGTTCTTAGGTTCCATTTGTGACAGGAAGCTTAGATAAAAGCATTCGTTTTGGGTGGCAGCTCTTGTTTTGACTCTTGCACTCAGATGATTAGATCTTGAGTGTGATCTCTTTCCCATCTGCTTCCTGTTGGGACATCTGTTCTTACGCCTTCTTGTCTTAGATCTTCAAGATCTATTTCTTCTTCTTGGTGTGGAGGTTCGTTGTTTGGTATAGGCCTCTCTACGATCTCATTTCCTTGCTCAACGATTTCACTATCTGGCACTACGATCGTAGTGTTGAGCTCGACAACCTCATTCGTAGTGTCTGAACTATTGGTCGTAGTGTCTTGAAGCACTATTTTGTTCAAGTCTGTCTCATCAAAGATGATGTGAATCGAGACTTCAACACTCAATGTCTTCTTGTTAAACACTCTGTAGGCCTTACTGTCTGTGGCATATCCAAGAAAGATTCCTTCGTCTGACTTTGGTTGAAACTTTGTTAAGTACTGCTTTCCATTGTTGAGAATGTAGCATGCGAAGCCGAAAACAAGGAAGTAGCTGACACTTGGCTTTCTTCCTTTCTACAGTTCATAAGGAGTCTTCTTAATCGTAGAGTGTATGAGTGATCATTACGAGTGTAGCATGCAAGGTTAATCGCTATACGCTTGAAGTATTATTTAGATAGATGGGTCGCTTCTAATAGAGTTCTTCCGGCCTCTATCAATGTCTGTTCTTTTCTCATTTACTCCATTTTGTTGGGGAGTTCATGGAGTGAGAAGTTGTGACTAATCATTGTTATGCGTGCAGAGTGGTCCATTTACGAGAAGTCGAACTCTCTGCCACGATCACTCCTTACAGCCTTGATTTTCTCCCCTTTCTCGTTCATCACCAGCTTGAACATCTTGATCAGTTGGGAGCTTGTTTCATCCTTTGAGGTTAGAAAGAACACCCATGTAAATCTGGTGTAGTCGTCGACTACGACCAGTGAGTATCTCTTTCCTCCATGGCCCGTCATTGGAATTGGCCCAAAAAGATCCATATGTAGCAACTGCAGAGGCTTGTCAATTGAGTTGGCAGTTTTGCTCTTGAATGAGCTTCTGGTTTGCTTTCCATGTTGACAGGCATTGCACGGCCTTTCTTTAACGAAGTTGAACTTGAGTAAGCCTGCAACTAAATCTTTTAAAGCTAATTTGGACATGCTTTTGAAGTTGAGATGAGATAATCTTCGATGCCATAGCCAGCTCATTTCTTCAGATGTTTTAGACAGAAAGCATATAGTCTCGTCTGAGCTTAGTTTTCCAAGGTTTACCGTGTAGACATTTCCCTCCCTTGTTCTGGTTAATTTTACAGCAGATGTCTTCAGGTCTCCGACTTGACATTGATTGTTGAGGAACGTTACTTGATGACCCTTGTCACAGAGTTGGCTAATGCTTAGAAGATTGTGTTGTAGTCCTTCCACATAGGCCACTTTGCTGAAGGATACTGCACCATTTCCAGCTGAGCCATATCCTCTTGTCTTGCCAGAGCCGTTGTCTCCAAAGATAACCAAGGGACCCTCCTTCTCTATGTAGTTAGACAAAAGGGCTTTGTTCCCAGTCATGTGCCTTGAGCATCCACTGTCCAGATACCAGGTTGTGATCGCGGAGCTCTTTTCCTGTAGTAACATTAAACCTTTATTTTGGTACCCATACTTGCATGGGTCCTACTTTGTTAGTGCCCTTGGGGACCCAAACCTACTTGATTTTGGGTCTCATATGCATGGAATCATAATAACATTTTGCTGCCTTGTGGCCAACTTTGTAGCACACAAAACATCTAATAAGATGCATGATTATGTGTGTGTGTGAAAATTCTTCCTCCATTTGAACTTTTGCGGGTTATTGGTCATCCTATTATTAAGCTGGTATTCCTTCTTCCATGTGTCCTTGTGTTTCATGATTTGTGAGGAGTATACCTTACATCTACTGTACCTTCCCAATTGGTTCGTAGAGCTGATCTTACTGGACTCTACGATCCTTCGAGGTTGGAGAGTAGTGGTTAGGTTACTCTTCTCTTTTTTGAAATCTAGATCGGCATAAGATCCCTTTTTCCTAGGAATATGGATTGAATCAGTAGAGTAGGGTTTGACAGGCTCATCCTTCTGTGAGGATTTCACAAATATAATGCCTCTACTAAAACTTGAGGCATTACTAGTGCTGATTTCCTTTACTTTTTCCACACATGGCTCTGAGGTAGATTCCCCAAAGCCTAACCCTGTTATGTCAGAGACACTTCTCTGGGTAGCGATTAGGGAGTCCATGGATGAAGAAGATTTATTCCATGTAGTGATTGTTTTTTCTAGATCCTCAATTTTAGAGGTTAGACTTGACTCTCTTTTTGCATTGAGCTCATTTGTTTGTTTTAAGAGCTTATTCTCAGCTTCAAACTTGGAGAGAGAATTAGTACATAGAAGGCCTGTTTCGAGTTCTTCTTGAACTTTTTCTTTCTCCTTTTGAAGAAGTGAATAGTCCTTGGTCAGAACTCTAAACCACTTCATGTATTGATGTAGATCAGATGTTATACCATGCAGTGCAGTTCTTAAGTCATCAATATCTACAGCAGGAGAGTTGAAGTCAAATACCTCATCGATACCTACTTCATGTATGTTGGAGTTCTATTTGTCCCTTGCATTTTTGGCCATCAGGCAAAGATTTGCCATTTGAGGATCTTCATCATCTCCAGATTCTAGAGTTGAGTCATTGTCTGAGTCACTCCACGATCCTCCAGCTACAAGGCCTTTGCCTTTCTTTTGAGGCCTTTTGTTGCCTTTGTATTCCTTCTTTGAATGTGATTTCTTCTTGAGTTCTTCTCTGAGAGGTTTGTTGCAGTTAGCAATGAAGTGGCTAGGTTTCTTGCAATTGTAGCATAGATCATTCATTTTCTCATGCCTGCTGTAGTTGCTGACTTTCTTTGGCTTGCTGGTTTTGCCTTGTCGCATGAACCTTCTGAGTCTCTTCACCAGCATTACAAAGTCCTCATCATCATCTTCATCGTAGTCAGAATCAACTTCAGTGTTGACTTTAGAGGTGTTTTCAGTTGCTTTGAGAGCAACACTTTTATCCTTCTTTCTTCCTTCAGACAAGGTTTCTGCTCGTTGAGTCAGCTCCAGTTCGTATGTGAGAAGGTTGCCATATAACTGTTGAACAGTCATTTTATGTAGATTCTTTGACTCTCTAATGGCAGTGGTTTTGGCATCCCACTTACTTGGTAAGGCTCTCATGAACTTTATGATTAGATCTTTGTTTGGATAGATCTTTCCATAGGCTCGTAGAGAGTTGAGCAGAACATTAAATCTCTCGTAGGTAGCAATGACGTTCACTCCTTGAATGTGAGCAAACATCTCATATTGCTGAGTCAAGAGAGATTGTTTGTTTTCTCTGACTTCTTCTGTTCCTTCATGCATAATGAGTAATGCTTCCCAAACCTCCTTTATTGTTTTGCTGTTGACCACGTTTTCAAACAGATCATCTTCTAAGGATTGGAATAAGATGTTCTTGGCCTTTTTGTCGAGCTGGACAGCTCTCTTCTCGTTTTCTGTCCATTCTCCTTTGACCTTGATCTGTATTCTGTTTGGGTCGTCTGTAGTTGGTGGAAGCTTTGTAGGAACATAGGGCCCATTCTGAACAGTCTCAAATAGATCTTCATCTACTGAATCCATGTAAGCTTGCATCCTAACCTTCCAGTTAGCGAATTTATCTTTGTTGCACATTGTAAAGCCCCCAAACTCGGGTACTTGGAGCCCCGAATTCAGTGCTTCATGATACCATTTCTATGACCGGAATAATACTAATAATAATAACAATAATATAAATATTAAACTTAACTTACATAATTATCAAAGTCTAGCTCCCAAGTACGTAACCTTTAATCATTCCTTACAATACATGATAATAAATATATAACACTGTCTTAATAATATTAAACTATTACACAAGATAACATTAAAATCATTCAGCAACCTTTCCCTTTCCCTTGTTTCTAGCAGAGCCTTCAGATTGTTCACACTTAGCTGAAAATATTTAAATTAAGCAAGGATGAGCATTTGAGTGCCCAACAAGTAGTATATATGTATATAAACTGAAAGAATTTAAATGTTTTCTTTATACTACCCTTCTACAACAAATTAATAGTTGTGAAGTAATCTGAACCGATAATAATAATATACAACCCTCTTTCAAAATTTTTGAAACTACGTATTGACTATAAATGGGGTTAAAGTGACATACTATGAACATTGTTTTCATTTTTGAAAAGGTTAAACAGAACTTCATCTGTAAATCGTCATAACTTACAGACGTACAGAGGTGATCACCGATTGTACCTGTATTGATTGATCAATACTACATAACAAGAACGATATTATCGTTCACTCGTCACCTGCCTTGGCACATAAAATTTTTTCCGTGAGCAGGATGTTCATACTTGTCGGGGTTCCAAACCAAAGGTTTTATCTTGATCAACAATAATCTATAATTCAACATATATATATATATATATATATATATATATATATATATATATATACAGAGCAATAAACAAAGGTGTATCAACATGTGGTTAATTGCAATGATTATCCAAGTGGGGACACTTGTATAACCATTTTATAGAAATTAACGAACATAATATATATCTGAATTACCATATACTAACATGTTGATAATCAATGTGCGTATATAATATAGGGTTAATAATCTGTACATTAATAATATAATTCTGAAACAATCTTACTCATGTCCATTGCATAAAGGAAATGCAAAGGTAGGATACTTTCCTGATGCGTTGCTTACAAAAAGCAACTTAGTTCTATCTCTTATATCACGACCTATCATTAATCAGATCATTCGTTCGATTAGAACAATATACTATAACATATAGTCTTTGCATTTTATGATCGACACATAACCTAATCACATTATCACACATGTTCCACAGTCATTGCATCACAAACAAACATTAATACAGTCAAAATATCTATGTCTAGATCAAATTCTAAAATATGTCGGTGTACCGACAGCTTTATCGGGTAATTATCGAGTCTAAGACTCTATTCCAAAGTTCAATAATTATAAGTATCAGTCATATTATTTTTAAATGACTTATAAATTTTTTTAAACATTTATCATAATTTATCATGAATTTTCAAACACCGGAATCATTATTACATGATTTAAATATCAAATAATTCTATTATCATTAATATTTAATTAATATTAAACTATTAATGAAACCATTGCTAAAATATTAATGTTATTTATAATAACTTAGAATATTTTTAAAGTATTAATATTACCCTTAAATGATTTTTAGAACATTTAAAATAATTATCATTAATATTCAAATATTAATGTGCTATTTATCCAAAGATTAAAAGTCATTAATTATAACTTAATATATTTTTAATTCATTTATATCCTTTTTAAATGATTTTTAAATCAATAAAACTATTTTAAACTATTTATTTAATATAATTATTAAATAAATTTAATATCATTAATGTTAAATAAATATCATTAATATTAAATTATTAATGAAATTATCCTTTAAATATTAGAAGTTATATTTTATAACTTAAAATATCTTTAAACACTTTATTTTCATTTAAAATGATTTTGTAATATTAAAATTATTTTTAAACTAAATTATTTAATATAATTATTAAATAACTTTAATGTTATTAATAATAATTAATTAACAAATTTCATCACATAATATTAAAAGTCATTAATAATAACTTAAAATTTCCTCATTCCATAATATAATTTTTAAATGATTTTTAAAGTATTAAAACCATTTTTAAATAATTTATTTAATATATAATTAAATAAATTAAATTCCTTTAATATTTCAAAAATATTAAATATTTGTGAAATATATCCAAAATAATTAAAATATAATTTTAGGACTTTAAAATATTTTTAGTAATTTAATATGTATTTTAATAATTAAAACTAATTTTCTATAATTATTTAGTGAAAATATAATTTTTATAATTAAACTGTAAGCTAAAGACCACCTATAGTGACAGAACCGTCGCTGTAGGTGTTATTCGTGTTCTTCATGCAAACCTAGATCTTCAAGCCAGTTACCGAGTGGGTGGGTTTGACCAAGTGTAAATCAGCGTGTGTTGTGTTTTTGGACTTGTTTTTGGTCAGATCTGGTAGAGCTAATGTAAGACTACAAGACCCAAGAACAATCATGTTCATATCATGCATCGAATGAAAGATCTAAGCCATCAAAGTGGCTGTCAGAGGCTGTTCTTCATTTCTGTGTTGCCCAGAAATGAAGAACAGATCGTGGGGATCACTTTGGACACCCACTACATGCTGATCTTGAAATATTTTTGTGTTCTATGACTTCTAGATTCTAGCCCACATGTAATACTACAGATCTATCACAAAACATAACCATAACAACAAAAAAATAGCAAGATATGGATCACCAAAGGTCGCCGAATATATGTTCTTGGCGTTTACGGAAATTCCGGAAAATGCAAGTTGTAATGAAAGTGGCCTACTTTGACCACTCACTACGTTCAATACGTTTGATATTAAAGCTATTTTAAGGCATAATCTTGTAGTACTCATACCAAGCTACTATTATATTACAAAAATAGAACCAAAACATATATACACGGACAGATCTACCTGATTAAAATCTTGTCGAACACGATCTGGGAATAATGCATTTGCTTGATTTCTTTCGATCGATCTTGAATTGGCCAACGGTATTTGACCGTTAATAACTTCCATTCTAGACATCAAATGACCCAGATTCTTTTTGCAAATTAAAGACTACATTACAAGATACACACAACAACTTAAAAACAACAAAAACCATAATCGAGCAAGGATCTGTGGCCACTGACATTCGTTGTCAGACCACAGAACCAAGTTTTTCCAGATTTAGTAGATCTTCAAATCTGAGCTTCTAAATGTTATGAATCCAACATTTAGCAACCCAGATCATCATTAGACACTATAACCAACATATTCTAACACTTAAACACAACATCTAACACAGAATTTATGGACAGAAATCAAGCTAGGGTTTTATACCTTTTTGGGCTTAATCTTGATTCTAGCTTCTAATTTGTTTATGGTAATGGCGGGGCTTGTTTGGGACTGGTCTTAGTAATGAATTTCGTGGGTTATGAGTTGAGAGAGGTTGGTTGAGGGTGTGTGCACAAAATGAGCTAGCAAGGGATTTTTTCTCTCTCTCAATCTATTTATAGAGGTCTAGCAATTGTGTGACTTACTATTATCCCCCATATTTGTGTTGTCCATTAGACAAAACTCCTTATCTTGCTCTTAAGTATGCTTAGTGAGATTTCAACCAATGAGGTGTAGACAACATTGTACTTTTTGTAAGAAAGTGAGGTCATTAGCTATTTAAGAAAACTTGCTTAGCCTAATTTGTTGCCTTAAAAGCCTATTGTGGCCAGCTATGTCAATTCCCACTAATTCCTTTATTTAGCTTTTATTTTAATGCATAAATTAGATAAATCAAAGGTCAAAAATACCCTTAGTTATGTGGGCTAAGTTTGGGCTTGAATTTGATTTCTTTTTGGGCTTCTCCCATAATTGTTTTGGGCTATGTAATAATCATAGCCTAACAATTTTAATATATGTTACCCAAGTTGTTTATTTAGGGTTTAAAATAAATATAATTAGTTTGCAAAATTTATAATTAGGGTTTTCTTAATTTGATTAGGGTTCTAATCATACATGAACATTAGGGTTTATAATAATTATAATTATCCTGGCTAATTTAGCAATTAGGGTTTATAATTTTTGTAATTAGGTTTTCAAGAAATTAATAAATCTAAATGTTAATTAGGGTTAATCATAAATCATATAACATAGTTATATAACATACTTAAACTCACAACTGTGTTTCAAATTAGGGTTTGACATAATACACCATATTAAAAATAATAATAATAAAATTTTATACGCAAAATTTCTAATTTATTTGTATAGAAAATATTAGGTTGTTACATTCACCCTCCCTTATAAAGATTCCGTCCCCGGAATCACCGTTTTAAAACCTACACATACAAGTGTACGTAGCATATACAATCATTGCAAGTAGATCTTGATCCTAAATGATCGTACTGATCTTTAACCTATTCACGTAAAGCTTGACTATCTGATTAAAGGAAAATTTGATTTCTAAAAGAACTCAAATCCTTCTTCAAAATTTCTTTATGAAATAATTACTATATATAGGAAAATCGTGTATATAAAAATAAAGTTATACGAATAATACCTGGAATTGCACCACCAGCTGCTACGGTATCCTGGACCATCATGTTGTAGACCCTTGCTGTTGATTTCATCGGCTTGCTGGATGACGTGGGTCCCGTGATTGTTAGAGTTCCACTGCCCTTGCTAGTATTCACACTCCCTGCCTCCGTCCTCCTCTTCGGACAATCCTTCACCTTGTGCTCAGTCGATCCACACAGAAAACACCCACTGTTCATCCTAGGATTGGGGCAGTTGGGAGAGATATGACCCTCCTGCCCGCACTTATAGCACACAAACTTCCCCTTTAAACATTCTCCAGAGTGGTTCTTCCCACAGTTTCCACACTGCACAGCTTGCTTCACCTGAATACTTCCAAAATTGCTTCCCTTCCTTTTGCTACTACCACTTTTACTTCCACTATTAACTGTCGCATGAACCTTCTAAGTCTCTTCACCAGCATTACAAAGTCCTCATCATCATCTTCATCGTAGTCAGAATCAACTTCAGTGTTGACTTTAGAGGTGTTTTCAGTTGCTTTGAGAGCAACACTTTTATCCTTCTTTCTTCCTTCAGACAAGGTTTCTGCTCGTTGAGTCAGCTCCAGTTCGTATGTGAGAAGGTGGCCATATAACTATTGAACAGTCATTTTATGTAGATTCTTTGACTCTCTAATGGCAGTGGTTTTGGCATCCCACTTGCTTGGTAAGGCTCTCATGAAATTTATGATTAGATCTTTGTTTTGATAGATCTTTCCATAGGCTCGTAGAGAGTTGAACAGAACATTAAATCTCTCGTAGGTAGCAATGACGTTCTCTCCTTGAACGTGAGCAAACATCTCATATTGCTGAGTCAAGAGAGATTGTTTGTTTTCTTTGACTTCTTCTGTTCCTTCATGCATAATGAGTAATGCTTCCCAAACCTCCTTTGCTATTTTGCTATTGACCACGTTTTCAAACAGATCATCTTCTAAGGATTGGAATAAGATGTTCTTGGCCTTTTTGTCGAGCTGGACAACTCTCTTCTCATTTTCTGTCCATTCTCCTTTGACCTTGATCTGTATTCTGTTTGGGTCGTCTATAGTTGGTGCAAGCGTTGTAGGAACATAGGGCCCATTCTGAACAGTCTCAAATAGATCTTCATCTATTGAATCCATGTAAGCTTGCATCCTAACCTTCCAGTTAGCGAATTTATCTTTGTTGCACATAGGTGGCTTGCTGCCTCCTCCAGTCTTTGATTCACTTGGTAAGTGTGCCATTGGATCTACTCAAGCTTTATAGGCTTTATTATAGAACCTGCTTTGATACCAATTGTTAATTCCCGGAGGCACAATAGTTATCTAGAAGGGGGGGTTGAATAGATATTTAAAAATCTTTTATTTTTAACTTGTGATTTAAACACAGCGGAATTAATGTTTGTTTGATCTCCTTTTTAGATATAGCTAGTTAATGAAGGTGAGGCAGTTATAACAGTTATAGCAGTTATAGCAAGAATAAAATAAACACAATTGTTTTTAAGTGGTTCAGAGCACTTAAAGCTCCTAGTCCACTCTTCTACTCCTCGAGTAGGAAATCCACTAAGGATGTCTTTTACACTTTCTGAATCTCGCAGATTCCTTCTAGACCAGCAGTCTAGGCACTTCTTAGTTCACTCTTGAACTCTTCAAGTCCAGTAGACTTGGTTCTTCACAGTTCACTTAGAACTCCTCAAGTCCTTCTGACTTGGAACTCTTACTTCAGTTGATTGGTAGTTGTTGAGTTCGTGATTGATGCTACTTAGTTGCAGTTAAGCACTTGTTCAAAAGAACTGAGTAGCTGAGCAAGCTTCCTCTTTTTCTCAAATTGTAGAGTTGAGCGTTGAGTGTTCTTGTACATTTTTGTTTAATGCTTGCTTGCTTATATCATCTGCAGATGTCTTGCATATATGTGAACTTTGAAATCTATCCGTTGAAGCCATTTAATGAAGCATTAAATGCGTTTGACATTTCTGAACTTTGATGGAGACTTTTTTGCACACCTTTTGAATTGTATTTTGGCCCACTGACACAATAGACTGCTTTCTCACCTAATACCTGAAAAGGTATTTTTTCTCTGTCCTATGGTCCTTTCCTTAGCTTCTTGAATACGTTCCTTTTGTTGAATACTAAGGATATCTTTTGTGCCGTTGGGACTGGTGAGGACTTCAACGTTTCAAAACCATTCCACATTTGTTAGAGTTTGTCTTCAAACAAAAGTAGGGCTCGATGCTTCTGACATAAGGCAGATGGTACTCTACGATCCATATCGTGGTGTCTTGTCACATTGGTGCTTGTTCTGAAGAGAACACTACGATCTCTCTTAAGGATATGCACACTACGATCTTCACTTACTCATTTTGTAGACTCTACGTTTCCGAGAGCACACTACGATCTTCACTTGCTCGTCTTGTAGACTCTACATTTCTAAGAGCACACTACGATCTCTGAGTTAGCTTCGGCAAACGTCTAGACCACTCTACGATTTCTGGAGAGGCCTTTCAAGGCAGATACACTACGATCTTCTAAGCTCTACAATCCTGCCTTAGCTTCTACAGTCTGTTGATCAGCTCGATAGACTGCGATTCTTTTCAAGTCATAGATCAACCTAACATCTTTGATCTCTTTATCTATACATTCGTTTATAGAATGATGATCATTATAAGCTAAGATCAACCTAACAATTTTGATCTATCACTAAGTCCTTGTACATATATTCCTTGAAGGACTTTACATATAATCATGAGTATTTACTTTAAACATCAAATCAAAATATGCATTCTTCCAACAGCTTACTTTATATCTCATCCTTTAAAGGTTGGAGCATCTTTAAAGTCCTTTAAAGGTTATCCAACCTTTAAAGATGCTTACTTTAAGTCCTTTTATCCATCCTTAAAGGTTGGGTATCCTTTAAAGGTCAGGTATCCTTTTTCATCTTTATTTGCTCCTACAAAATAAAATAAAAATGTATTAGTTAAATAAAGTAAACATATAAAATAATAAATATGGAAATATTAAAATGAATAAAAAATGTGTATATCAAATACCCCAATACCTATCTTTGCTCATCCCCGAGTAGAATAAAAATAAAATAAAACAAAATAAAAAACTATACTACCCCATTTTCGTAGGAAACACGGTTGCACTTAGCATGTGCAACAATCCTTTAAACGCCAAGGTTACCCCAAGTGGACGAGTCATGTTTCGTGAGTGTTTGCAGTGAATATACCCACAAAATTTAAAAATACTTTTTTTTTTGTTCAACAAGTCATAAATTTGAAATAAACTTCTAAATATCTATGGGCATTATACATAAGCAAAATTAAATTCAAAATCACAGTCACCCTATCAAAAATATTCAATCTTCATTCTAGACACCATCCTTCATTAAATTAATTCCATGTGATGCATGCATTGTGTATGTGATGTAAGTCTTAGCAGGGATTTTTACAATGAAAATCATGCAAACTCATTTTATTTCTTTTTTTCATTTTTTTGTTTTATTTTTCTTGACTTGTGCAATGTCTCATTTTCTTAGGCTTTTCAGAGTTACTCATGTAGCGAGTGTTAAACCAATGACTCCCAAACTAGTTGGCTTTAGGGCACTAGGTGTATAGACACCCCTAAAGGTTTACTAACTCGAGTAACAAAGGCCACAAAACTAGACTAGTCAAGCTGCTTTTATCCATCACACTTGTTTCGATGCTTCCCGATGCTTGGATACCCAGTTATTTCATTCAACAGACATTGAAGCAGTTATTTATTTATTTTTTTTCAACTTTTTTTCTTGAAATTTCTCGAATCATAGTTTATACCCCACAACTAAGAGTTAGTGCGAATGTGAAGTGCGAAAATGCATAAGAACTTTATTTTACTCAAGATAGTGTTTCAAACTAAGATTCGTTTAGAGGAGCGTGGATGACATTTCCATGGACTTGGCATTGATAGCATCTCTTGACATGATTGTCACAGTCGACTTTGAGAGAAATCCAATAATGCCCCGTTCTTAATATCTTCTTGGCAAGTAAAGGACAACTTATGTGTGGACCACATACTATACCATGAATTTCATCCATGAGTCTTTGGACTTGATCTTTGTCCAGCCATCTTAAAAGACCTATTCCAGCATCCCTTTTGTAAAGTGCGTCTCCGCTAAAATAAAATTTTAGGGCCATTTTATGGATTCGCTTTCTTTCAGCTTGACTTGCCCCAGCGGGCGTAGATCCATCTCGAAGATATTCTTTGATGTTATGATATTAGGGCTATTTGATGGGAGGAAGTTCATCTGATACTTCTCCAATGTAATTTCCATAGGCCGGTGCCTTTTGGCTTTAAATTTGATATTAAGAATTCCCATCCTATCATATATGTGGATCAAGGAAGCCAATGTTGCCAATGCATTAGCAAAGTCATTCCTACTTCGAGGGATGTGGATGAAGGTTATTTCCTTAAACTCCATGGTCATCTTGATAACTTGCCGATGATATGGAAGCAAATGCATTTCTTTGGTATAATACTCCCCAATGGTTTATTAGATAACCAACTCGGAATCTCCAAAGACCAACATCCGTTTAATATCCATGGATTGGGCCATTTTCAATCCCATTATACAGTCTTCATACTTAGCTGTGTTGTTGATGTTGACAAACTGCAGCTTGATGGGCATATGATACTGTTCTCCTGTAAGAGCTACAAGAACTACCCCTGCTCTGGCACCTTCCATGTTTACGACTCCATCAAAATAGAATTTCCAAGATCAGAATGTATTTTCTCAATGGATTTGTTGAATTGTCATTATTCCATCATCTGGGAAATACGTTTCCAAGGGTTCGAAGTTTCCTGATGGTGCTTTGGCCAATTGATCCCCAATTCCTTGACCTTTGATGGACTTTTAAGTCGCGTAGATGATTTTTAATTTTTTAGAGGATCAATTGTCATTTGGACAATTGGCAATTGAACATAGGTTTGTTGAATACATACTTCAGAGGATCCATGCGGGATATGAGATAGGTTGTATGCTCATAAAGATAATGTTGTAACCTCATGGCGGCCAATGTTAATGCACAACATGTCTTTTCAATTAAAGTGTACTTATGCTCGTCGCTATTGAATCTTTTGCTGAGGTAATAGATAGCTCTTTCCTTTCCTCTATCGTTTTTTTGCCCCAGCATGCAGCCCATAGTGTTAGTTCCCAGAGGCACAATAGTTCTCTAGAAGGGGGGGGGGGTTGAAGAGATATTTTAAATTCTTTCTTTTCAAAATACTTGTTAGTTTTGATAATGATTTAAGCACAGCGGAATTAAGATTTGTTTGTTTTCCCTTCAAGATATAATGAATAATTATGAGTTAAGCAGTTATGACAGTTATAGCAGTTATGATAAGAATATAAGGGACACATAGATTTTAAGTGGTTCAGAGCATTCAAAGCTCCCAGTCCATTCTTCTACTCCTCGAGTAGGAAATCCACTAAGGATATCTTTACAACTTTTGAATCTCACAGATTCCTTCAAGACCAGTTGTCTTGGAACTTCTTAGTTCACTATTGAACTCTTTAAGTCCAACAGACTTGGTTCTTCTCAGTTTCCATAGAACTCTTCAAGTTCTTCTGACTTGGAACTTCTTCCTTTACTAGATAATAGTTGTGTTCTTGAATGGTGATACTCAGTTGCCGTTAAGCTTGTGTTCGAAAGAACTGAGTAGCTGAGCAAGCTTTTCTATTTGATCGTTGAGTGTTCTTCAGCTTTTTGTTCAGTGCTTGCTTCTTTTCTTTCATTTGCTGATGTTTTGTATATATGATGCCTTCGAAATGTATCCGTTGAAGACATCCGTTGAAGCATTAAATGCATTTGACATTTCTGAGCTTTGATGGAGACTTTCTGCATAACGTCTGATTAGCAGACTGACCCATTGACACAACAGACTTCTATCTCACGTAACACCTGAAAAGGTGTTTTCTACTGACCCATAGTACTTTCCTTAGCTTCTTCAATACATTTCTTTGTTATATACTAAGGATGACTGTTGTGTCATTGGGACTCCCGAGGTCTTCAACGTCTATAGCTCATTCCTTATTTGTTGTGATTTATCTTTAAACAAGTGAACGAGGCTCGATGCTTCTGACACAGAAGCTCTACGATTCTAATCGTGGTGTCATGCCAACTTGGTACTTGGTCTGGTGCTGATAGATGAGAACACTACGATTTCTCTTAAGTACTGGTGCACTACGATCTTCACTTATTTGGCTTGCAGACTCTATGAACTCTGACTTGGCTCGACAAGCGTTAGGACTACTCTATGATTTTGGAGAGGCTCTTTAAAGCAGATACACTATGATCCTCAATGCTCTACGATTCTGCCTTGTCTTCTGCAATCTCTTGATCATCTTGATAGACTACGATTCAGTTGAAGCCTATCTATTACATTTCAAGATATAGATCAACCTAACAGCTTTGATCTTTTCTTCTATACATTCATTTATAGAATGATAAACATTAAAGTCCAGATCAACCTAACAAATTTGATCTATCACTAAGTCCTTGTACAAGTGTTCCTTTGAAGGACGTTACATATAATCATGACTATTAACTTTCAACATCAAATTTTAAATATGCAATCTCCCAACAATCTCCCCCTATTTGATGTTGACATAACCAAGGAGATTTGTATCATGATTATTAATTTCTAGATGCAGTTGCTAGAAAGTAAATATATCTTAGTGTTTCAGTGAACAGCTGAAACCTCTAGAGAATAAGTATGAATTTATTGATGTTTGTAAAGACAAATATTACAATTAAGCTTAGTTACATCAATAAGAAATGAGTTTTAACTTATCTCTATTTCTTCTGCCTTTTTTTTCTTGGAGGATTTGCATACTATTGAGCTCTTCTTTTCCTGCTCGCTTCGTCTCTCCATGCTATATCTTCCAGCTCGCTTTGACTTAGTCTTTTATGATGATCGTGCCTATTCATGAATGCAGGATCTCCAATTGGCATTCTTAGGCCTGTGGTGGTCACCTCTTGTGAGCTGGGAGAAGGCCTTTGACTCCTTATTGGTTGTGCCATGAGAATTTGCTGTTGTTCAGTTCGTGGAGTCTGATGGCGATACTAACTTGTAGGAGAACTTCTTGAGAAAGCAGTAATTTTGCCTTTGCCTTCTTTGCCCCTTCCTTTGTCTCCTTCCCCTTTATTCTCCCCCTTTATGTCAGCATCAAGGGTTCGAATATCTTCAGATAGGCGAGTCATGCCTTGTACAAGTTTGTTGAGTTGAGTCTGGGATTGAACTATATCTGCACGATTTTCCTTGATCAGAGAGTTAGTACGAGCTTCTCTCCTTTGCAAAATGTCCAAGACAGTTTCTGTTTGTTTCATTTGACCCATGGAGAATGCCTGTAATTCTTTCATTTGGGTCTTTAGACTCGTGAGATTTTCCATCATAAGTTGATTTTGGGATTCTTGGGTATTTTGTAAGATAAGAACAACATCCCTATGCTTCTTGGCAGCTAAAAAGTGGATTTGATCCCTTTCATTGATACTCTGGATCATCTCTTTAATTATCTCCCTAAGCTTCTTTGTTAGTTCAGAACTTAGGGTGCTTGTGAGAGTATTGGCAACATCAATCAACTGAGTCAGCCTCATATGAACAAGTTTAGAGTGAACTTCAAGCTCTTCTTGGATGTCCTTGGTCACTCTCTTAGTTGCTTCTGACAACTCCATTTTGGTGGGGAGATCAGAGATAAGCTCAAGGAGTTGTGGATTAGTTGGAGGAGAGGCTCTTGAATGTTGAACTTGCATTTGGTAGAGAGCAAGATCAAGACTGAAATAGTCGTTGGTTGAGGAAGATGGTATGTCTGATGGAGGGGCAGGTGTGTGAGGTTGAGCTTCAAAAGGGATTGAGTCTACGATCTTACCAGGTGACTCGACGACTTGTGCAGGTGACTCTACGATTGGATGTGGCTCAATAATCGTAGAGGGAGGGATGATATGAGATTGAATCAACACAAAGTTTGGCACATTTGGTTCATCAGTTACAGAATGTTGGGATTCTATAACTGGAAATTGATTGAGTGGATGAAGTATCATTTGCAACCATCTTGGTAATTCATAGAATTGATTGAAAAATGATGGTGGACAGTGATTTACTCTAAAAGAGATGGGAATAGTTTGTACCTCATGCCCATATCCTTAAGAGGGGCTGTTGGTGATCAGCTTTCGGGTAAAGTTGAGTTTTTCTGGGAATCCATGAGCTAGCACTGAAATTGCTGGATAGGCTTTGAAGGTCCAGAACATGTGATCCCAGGAGTTGAGAATTTGGGCTCTATGAAGGGGCATCATAGGTAGATAGGAGAACAGTTGATTGTAGTTTGCTCTCCTATAACCATCACAACCCATAACTATAATCTTAACCTCATCATTCTCTTCTTCTTTTCTATCTTCTTGTGAAGATTTCACTTCAACAATTACCTCAACTGGACTTCTTTACTTTTCTTTTCTTTCACCCTATATAGCTTCACTTTTCTCCATTTCTACAGTTTCTGAAGCCAGAATCTCTTGAAAAACTAAGAGAGATTCCTGATGATCTCTTGGTAGTTCTTCCTCAGGAGCAACTTCTTCTGACATAGGGACTTCATGATGCTCCCCCTCAGCTAGATCATTCATTTGTATTTCAAACAACTCCCCCTCAGCTGGAGCATTCTCTAGAGTAAGAACTTCAGGCAGCTCCCCCTCAACTTGAGCTGTTTTCTTCTGACTTGCTTCAGATAGCCCCTTCTCTACGCTATTCTTTTATCTTCCTCCTTTAAAGCTTTTTCATTGACAAGAATGTATTTCTTGACAAGTTTTCCTTTTGACTTCCTAGGCTGAGCCACAACCTCAACACTTTCTTCAGCTTCAGCTCTGAATGGTTGATCAGCCTGAGAAGCTGTTGCAGCATCTTCTTCGGGAGTGGTGTCCAGTCTGGTCTCTACGATTGGTAAAGACTTTACGATCGAAGAGACAGATGGCTTCTTTGACTTGTGACTGGGTGAGCTATGTTTTCTCTTCTTAAGCAGCTGAGAGATGGTAGCTCTGTCTTCATCTTCATCAGATTGCTGTTCTTTCCTTTTCAAATTCCTCAAAGTTTCAGTACCAGAACACTCTTGAGGTAGATCAGTAGATGAACCTTGAGGCTCCTCTGCCATTTGAGCCTTCATTTTTCTTTTAACCTTGCTTTTTCTAATTAAAGTAATGGGTTCTTCCTTATTGGTCTCTTCTTCTTCTTCTTCTTCTTCAGTCTCCTTTACAACTGACATGTTTCCTGGAATTTTGGACTCCTTTGCATCACCAGTTCTTCCACTAGACTCAGATATCATCATTACATTTTCTGCTGGATTTCTTTTCTAGTTCTCAAACAGCTGCTGGGTCATTCTTCTGTTTGGATTGATGGATTCTCCTTCATCATCCCCAATCTTATCTCCCAATGCTGACTGTAGGATGATGCTTATAAATCTCCTGTAGAGCATCTTTCCAGAGCTCTTTGACTTCTTTGAACTGAGTATCCATTTCCTAATCTAGTCGAGTAGTAGGGCTCTATAGTTGAGTTGAATCCCACAACTGATTGCTGTCATGAGCTTAAGTTGTACTTCGTTCATAGAGTCATGGCCAGAGCTCTTGTAGCATATGTATTTCCAAACAATGTCAGCCAAAAATTCATAGCTTTGGGGGAACTCTTTCTTTTTGTACCCTCTGACAGTCGAAAACATTTTGTGGTGCATCTTCTTTAATCCTTCATGAAAATCGATGCTTTAATGAATAGAAATCCTTTTGATTTGAAACCTAGGGCTAGGTTTATATCCTCAGCTTTGAGTTTAATTTCCACGTTCTTGACCCTTGTGGTGATAACATCGTTCTCAAACGTTCCATTTCTGTAGAACTCTTTTATCAGCTTTGGGTAGATCCATGTACTTGTACCCAGAGCTTCTTCAAGACCAACTTTCTTTATCAGAGATAATGTTTTGTGAAATTTTGGATCAGCTGTCTTGAACTCATCGAAATAGAGTCGGTAACCAGAGATGACATTTGAAGCCGCCATTAATTTCTTTGTATTGAGGATGATTTAGCAATTTTGAAAGCTAGGGTTTTTGCTGGTAGAGAGAGAGAGATAAGCTTTTTGAACTTCTGAGTTTTCAAAAAAGCCTTTTTAAACTATACTTGTAACTTCCCTCCATTCGATCTGCGTAGTGGGGCATGTGTCGAGTTCTGCTTAGCTCCACAATTTTAACTTGTGTGGAAAATACTGATTTGCCCTTAGCTCCTCCTGAGCTAGTGTAGTCTTTGGGAGGACTACAATCGTCGAGGTAGCACTACGATCATTAAGGTTATCATTGTGATCGTTCAGTCCACTGCTGAATCTACTCTACGAACATTATCTGCTATGTTCCTTGTGATGAACTTTTGACTCAACATTTCTTCCGAGTTAAGGTAGCTCAAGAAGGGCCAATCTCTTAGAATGAACTAAGGATTAGGTTTGTCCCTGAGGCGCTTGACAGAGAGATTGCTTGGATTTGTTGGAACTTTTGTCATCACAGGATACTTCTTTATCATGTTGATGACACCCCACGATCGTAGTCTTTCATGTCATTGCAACTCTACGATCGTGGACTTTCTTTGGTCCTATCTATGATTTTGTACATAGCCTTTATATCTACTTGGTTAGCACAGACTAGAGCATAGATTTTATGGTTGTAGATTTAGCATGCCTAGCTCACTTATTAATTTATTAAATCTGGATTCATCTAGAGGTTTTGTAAAGACATTAACAAGTTAATTTTCAGTAGGAATGTATTGTAAAGATATGGTTCCATTTTGAACATGATTGTAGACACTCGAAAATTTTCTGCACACCTGTTACTGACATTGCAGGAGGGCAGATTTGTCTTTTAGAGATAACCCTGGAAGACAGCTCACATCCATTCTGGATACTACCGGAAGTTCAGTCTCAACCCCGAAACACACACCGGAAGGATCATTTCCAACCCCGGAACACACACCAGAAGGATCATTTCCAACCTCGGATATAACCCCGAGTTTCGCCTTTGGCGATAACCCCAAGGAATGCTGTTGCAGTTCTGGTGATAACTCCAGAAATGCTTGTTTTAAGTGCATGCTATCAGCTTCAATCAGACCTCCTACCGAGGCACTCATACCTTAGACCCGGAGCTAACACCGGGCAGACATGCACTTTCACAGATGACCTTGCGGCATTCAAACACTTGTCGCAGTCCAATCTCAGATGTAACCCTGAGCAACGTCTACTTTCAACTCAAACCGGAGATAACCCCGGGGAAGAATCAAACGTCATCTTGCCACCTCACCACATGTGCGTCATCTCAACGCTTCACACATACATACATACATACAACAATATCCTACAAGAACTAAGGAGTTTCAATCCCGAGTGACTATTACGCGTGGCAGCACACCGGATAGAATTTGAAGCTTAAAGACCACGGGCATGGTCCCCTCTTCCTAACTTTGTACAACCTCTAATCCATGTCATTGCGTAACTCTCGACACAAGAAGTCTGAAGAAGGTCTTATATACCTCGTTCGGATGCTCAGATTGAAGTTCTGTAAGTTTGAGCAGACATTATAGTGCACGAGTGCACGTACTTTGAGACGATGGGATCCACGGAACCCAAGGCACCCCGGCCAGCCGCAGGTACACCTGCGGCTCCCCCCTCTATAAATAGAGGGCTTGGGGTGGCCATTTTGAAAAAAAAGAAAAGGCGAGGAAGCCCTGTCAAATTTGTTCTGTACACACCCATATTGAGTGCTTGCTCTTTTTAAACACCTGTTAGCTCACATATAGCTATACATTTATCGGCGGGAGCTGAGTGTTTATCCATATAGAGTTATAGAAGTCTGCATTGGTAGCCCACTGTAAGCCTTCTCACACTCTATAAAGCCTTTCTCTTCATCTTTGCACACACTATTCTACACATTGAGAGCCGTGTTGTGTGCATTTGCCCGGACTTCGGTCCGTGGTTTATATTTCTGTCTATATATATATATATACTTATACATGTATATATTTATATATGGACTAACATTATCGAGTTATGCCTCGATTGCGCCTATACTTATGTTTGGAGCGTTAACCTACTTATATATATATATACTTATATATATAAGCATGTTGTCGAACACATGTCGATGAGCACGGATTTTACATCCAGAATGCGTTCTTGCTTTATATATATATATATAATTGTTGTCGGACATATCCGATGAGCACGGATTTTATATCCGGTAAGTGCGTTCTTGCTTTATATATATATATATTTACATTTTTGTCGAAGCACGGAGTTTACTTGAGGCCTTTTCCGCTTTTATTTACATTTAGTCCCGCTTTGGAGTTTACTTCGTGGCAGTTGATCGTCATTTACTGCTTTATTTACTTTTCTGATCCCCCATGGAGTCGCTTCGTGGTGGTTGATCATGTCCACACATATATATATATAAATATATATATATATTTACCGCTTTTATATATTTACATTTTCGATCCCCTATGGAGTTTCTTCTTGGTGGTAGATCATGTCTGTATATATATATTTACAGCTTATATATATATATATAAGCGCCATCGCTTTCCATACAAACCTGCGATATCATGTGAGCCTAGGAATCGTGTGATCTGATTCAAAGCATTGAATCTAGATTCGGTTCCGTGATGGATATTTTTCAATTTATAAGCGACTTGTTCATTATTTGATGTGTGCGAATTTCCTTGGATGGTCATCATGCCCATAAGGAGTTCTAAGATGTTGTATATTATTTTTCAAAGATGCTTATTATCTCAAAAATAAAAGCAAAAAAAGCATTTAAGGCGAGGTCTCAATTCCTATTGAGCACAGGGTTTGAAAAACCTCTTTTTACAAAACTTCACTGCTATATCTTGCTTAAAACTGAATTTTTCTATAAATTCAAACCCTTTGTATTTAGGTTCGATTGAGGCCTTGCTCTAGTTTCAAATAATTGCACATTGATCCACACACACATTCATATAACAATTTCTTGAAAAGTGGCGGTCACCGTGGCAACACAGATGTCGGGGGGGTGCCTAACACCTTCTCTTCGCATAAGTAAGCCCCCGAACCCAAATGAATCTCGGTTTCACAGACCCGTTTAGCAGTGTCATATCACTGAGTTAATGTGAAAACCTTTTTGGTTGCGTTGGTGCAACTAGTTAAAAACACCAACTGGTGACTCTTAAAGCCAAATCGTCAACATTACACATGTCGGACCTTTTTCACTTATTTTTTCAAACAAATCTCACATTAACATGAGAACACCAAAGAACAAGTAACGAAAAGGGACAAATAAAAATCCCGGCGTCGACGGTGGCGGCTTCTCTTTGGGGACTCGAGTAAAGGGCTTAAGCCGCTATTACAAGCTTTTCAAAACTGTTATATGCTTATGTGTGAATGTTGCATTTACATTTATGATGAATGTGTACAAATGCACACTGTACTATATCTATCTGTGATATTAGGGCTTTGCATATGTCATCATTTTCATAAACGGTGAGACACGTTGTATGTGAATGTATGTTGTGTGGTTCCTCCACCAGGAGGCTATCCTGCTCGATGTTTGACATTGGACTCGTAGGAAGACTAATTCCAACGAGGCTTAGGAAAGGCACCACCAGATTAAGCTCGGTTGAAAGACCGGATTAACTTCCTGTAAAGTAGATTGCGATGATCTGGGAACCTTCATGCCAAAAAGCCGCGAGAGTAACCCTAAGATAGGTCAACCTCTGATAAACCAAACGTGGAGGAAAGTCTCTTCATGCTTTCCATTTTCAATTACTTGTAAAAGCATTTACTTGTAATTTCATTCTATGTTCATCTTTATGTAATGGAAAATATGAATATTATTTGTGCATACATGTTATCAATTAACACCCATTTTTACAGGACAATATTCCTAAAACGGACACATTATGATAACATTTACATTATCCCTAAAACTAAACTACATAAGTTTTTTGTAAGGAAATAATTGGGCCTGTTACCCGCTCAAAATCTAAAAAGGCCACGAGCCTACAACCAATCATGTCTTCTTCTGACCAGTCTAATCCTGTTTCTCGAGAAGAATTTGACGGATTGAGTAAACAAATCACCGATCTGGCTGTTCTGCTTAAATAACTGCATCAGTCTACTCAAGGTACAAAGATGCCTACACATACAGAATACTCTTCACAAGGAGGAGCTCAAGGTTTGGAAAAAACAATTCCAGAACCTCAGTTAGATACGACCAACAAAGACCCTAAAAACACCCATCTCAAAGGAGATCCAAACACCGGTGATATCAGGAAGAAGGTCCTCAAAATGGAGGAAACTATCCATGCTCTCAAAGGGATTGGAACACATGGAAGTGTCTTATATACCGACCTTTGCATATTCACTGGTGTTCATTATCCAGAAAAATTCAAAACCCCTGATTTTGAAAAGTATGACGGATTAGGGGATCTATATACACATTTGAAGGTGTTCATTGGAGAACTTGGATCTTATGTGAAAAATGAAAAGCTCAGAATGCATTTGTTCGGAAGAGTCATTGACTGGAGAAGTCCGTTCATGGTATATGCAGTTAGACAACTCCAAGATCCATAGCTGGGAAGAGCTAGCTCACGCCTTCCTCACTCAATACGTTTTCAATCTCGGATGGCTCTGATCGGTATCAGATTACCAAGGTCAAAGCTTGATCTAATGAGTTTTTCAGAGAGTATGCTCAAAGGTGGAGGCGCCTTGCTGCTCAAGTTATTCCTTCCATGACGGATTCAGAAATGGTCATAACTTTCATAGACATACAGGAAGCTCCTTTTTATGAGAGAGTTTTAGCTGGTATTGGCAAACCATTCTCTGGAATGATCAAGCACGGAGAGATGGCTGAGATGGGATTGAAGTCAGGTAAAATTCAAGACCTAGCCGCTCTTAAGGCAGTTGCTGAGCACATCTATTCCGGATCTTATGGAAACAACCCCCGGAGGGTCCATAAAAAGAAAGAGGAGGATGTTTCCTTGATACTACAAGGTCAGAAAGGCAATCAGAACATGCCTATACAGAGGAGAAACTACTCCCCTTTCCAAGCACAGTCTTCTAGCCCTCCATTAACTAAAAGTGGAGAAGTAAAGCGTCCTCGAATGTTCACACCCTTAGGGGACTTGCTCGAGAATATTCTTGCTCTTCTGACCACTTAGAAGAAAATCATACATCTTCTTCCACCAGCCAACCCTAATGGGAGGGGTTTTAATGCTACTCGGAAGTGTGCTTATCATGCCAGAGCACCTGGACATGATACTCAAGATTGTTGGGCCTTGAAACACAAGATCCAAGATTTAATAGACAATGGTGAGATCGTGGTCACCAAACTAGATCAACCTCATGTGCAAGACAACCCTCTTCCTCAACACAAAGAAGAAGAGGTTAACATGATCAGTTGGAGCATTGGACATAGTTCCAGATTTAATGATAAATCATCCCAGACCATCAAAGGCGGTGTTGACAGATGGGATTATGAAAAGTTCCAGTTCACTATGGAACAAAAGATGAAAGCTCTTTGCAAGCAAATTGAGTAATTGGCAGAACTGGTGATCCACTGGCATCAAGTCACACGCCAATTAATCATCCAGGAGCATGCCTATCTCCTTCCTTTTGTTATGAATGCTCCACCATCACCTTCAGAAAGTAAAGCTATGGAGGATAAGGTTGCAAAGAGAGCAAATGCTAAAGCCCGTCAGGATTTTGCTAATCAGAGAGAAGTTACCTATCTGGGCCAATCTATGGAGGAGATATTTTAAATGTTGATCAATGAAGGAAGAATTACCTCCCTTTTGCCTCTAATCAATCCCCATTCAAGACGGTTCAACTCTGATGGAGTATGTCAATATCATTCACACTCTCGCGGTCACATCACAGAAGAATGCTGGGCACTTCGCCATCTCATTCAAAATCTCATTGACAGCGGTGTCTTGCAGCTAGCAGATGATGACACTATGCAACTAGAGAGTGGGAATACATGTCCTACTAAATAGAAGGGATCAGTAGCAGTTATATCAGTTGAGGATGATGAGACTGTCAAAACATTTCCCATACAAACAATTCAACTCAAAGGGGTTGACAATCCTTTGAAAGTGGCTGCACCAAAGCCAATTTCTTTACCCTTCAGACCATAATATCCTTTTGTCAGCTTACACAAAGTTCCATAAAATTATGGAGAAGCTGAAGGATCCACGTCTCATACTACTGCTACAGTGTCGAAGGAAAATCCACTGTATCTTCCTCAGAGGGTGATAAAGCCTACCTTCAAAGCAAAAGGGATGATTCCCATGGAGAAGATTGAAAAATTCCTCCGCACTATGGGCCATAATGAAGCCAAGGTGGTTTTAAGCTTAAGAGAAGCTCCACATCAGATATCAATACTAGACTTGGTTTTCTCTTCCGAGGATCACTGAAAGATCTTATTAAAGGTTTTGGAAGAAGCCTACTTACCTAAATCAGTGGATGTGGAAAAATTTCAACATATGGTTGATCACATTTTCAACAATAATGTGATATCCTTCACTGATGATGACATATCGCCCGAAGGGACCTGTTATTGCAAGCCATTGCACATTGCAGTTTTATCCTCCGGGTACATGCTAGTTGGAGTTTTGATAGATGGAGGTTCGTGTCTAAATATCTGTCCTTATGCCACCTTGGTGAAGATGAATGTCAATCTCAAGCGTATCCAAAGCAGCTATACGGTTATCAAAGCTTTTGATGGATCCCGATGAAATTCCGTCGAAAAGATTGAGCTGCCAATTGAGATTGGTCCAAATACATTCAATGTATCCTTTCACGTCCTCAGGATAGATTCAGGATACAACCTTCTATTGGGGAGACCATGGATTCACATGGCTGGAGCTGTTCCCTCCACACTACATCAACAGCTCAAGTACATTGTCAATAAATGATCTAATCACTTTGTCGTCAAAATGGCCGGAATGTCCTGAACAAGGGAATTTACCAATCATCAGCATCAATTCAGAAGTTGAGCCGACCAGTTTTCATGCTTTGGAAGTGAGTAACACACAATACCAACCTATTGGAGCACCACTTTCCATACCTAAGATTTCAGCCGAGGTTATGTCGGCCACTCAAGAAATGATGTGATTGGGTCATCAGCTTGGACAAGGGCTTGGTTAAAATCAGCAGGGTATTAAGCACCCTATTCAAGTGTCCAGTCAAATTGGAATAGCCGGACTAGGCTATTTTGTTAGTTCAAGTCACAGGAATCCTCATAAGCATAAACAGGTTCCTCAAGCTTTCGTTACACGGCGATTTCTTCCATTTGCACCACATGAGCTGATACAGTCTCCAGTAAAGGTGCCAGCCTTTACTGATATACCCCAAACGATGATTCCTGATCAAACTAGTACCAAACTAATCAAAGCAATCAAAGCAAAAGAGGTGCTGATTCCTGATCCCGAAGTGGAAGACGAGCGAAAACGTAAACATGACATCGCCTTGATGATGTCAGGCATACGCATCATTGTCCATGATGAACATACAAACAGATATACCCTAGACGATGATTGCCCAGATGTCATGGTTATCATTCGGGAGAAGGAGGACAATGACAATCCCTCCATCACTATAGTCCATCAGGACTTTTCCCTCGACAATTGGAGCAGCACTCCAGGCATTGGTCGACGAGGGTAAAATGGGTAGAAAATCCCTCTGCACTATAGATAACTTTAATTGCTTACTTTTCTATACAGTACTAGCAGTTATTTTAACAAGTACATGCTAACACTTTTGTATGATCAAACAGTTGCATATATTAAGTGAAAGCATATTTTGTTTCAAGACTCTGAATTTAGATGTGCTGTACTTTGGCGATGAGGTGCCTTCTCTCCCCTGAGAAAGGGTGTAACTTTGATGCAAAGTTGGACTCGGACTTGATGGAAATCTGAGAGGACATTGAGACACCTCGGAGATTAAGGAATGGGTCGTGAGACAAACCTAAACCCATCCTTGACCAAACCATTTCTTTCAATCTTGGAACCTTAGAAAGCCCTAAGCTAATCCAGATTGGTTCAGACCTCACCCCAAACCAACGGAATGACATGGTTGCACTAGTAACCCAATTCCAGGATGTGTTTGCATGGTCTCATGAAGACATGGTGGGTTTGTCCACTGACATTGTTCTTCATCGCCTTCCTATTAAAGAAGAATTCAAGCCAGTTAAGTAGAAACTCAGGCGATTGAAACCTGAGTGGAGTTTAAAGGTTAAAGAAGAAATTGTGAAACAATTTCAAGCTGGCATTATCATGGTGTCTACATATCCGGAGTGGATATCCAATATTGTTCCTGTGCCTAAACCTGGAGGAAAGGTGCGAGTTTGCGTGGATTACCAAGATTTGAACAAAGCTTGCCTTAAAGATAGCTTTCTCGTGCCCTTTATCCACATTCTCATTGACAATACTGCTCAATATGGCATGTACTCCTTTATGGATTGCTTTATGGGGTACCATCAGATTATGGTCTCTGAGGAAGACTATGAGAAAACTGATTTCATCACGCCTTGGGGAACCTTTTGCTACAGACGGTTGTCATTCGGCCTCATCAACGTCGCGTTCAATAGGTTGCGTAAGTATAACTTGAAGTTGAATCCAGCCAAGTGCGCCTTTGGCGTCAAATCAGGCAAGTTGCTAGGTTTCCTAGTCAGCCACAAAGGGATTGAACTAGATCCTACCAAAATCCAGGCCATCAAGGAAATGCCCATTCCTCAGACAAAGAAGGAAATACAGGGATTTTTGGGAAGAATCAACTTCATTAGCAGGTTTATCTCTTAACTCACAACAACCTATGAGCCCATCTTCAAGTTGTTAAGGAAGATCTCCTCTATGAAATGGAACGATGAGTGTCAGAAAGCCTTCCTTACCATTAAAGAGCAGCTGGTTAACGCTCCTGTTTGGTACCACCTACGGATGATGTTCCCCTATTTATGTACCTATCCATCAATGACAATGCCATGGGCTATATGCTGGGGCAAAAAGACGATAGAGGCCAAGAACGAGCTATCTATTACCTCAGCAAAAGATTCAGCATCAGTGAACACAAGTACACTCTGATTGAGAAGACTTGTTGTGCTTTAGCATGGGCTTCCATGAGGTTACAACATTACCTCCATGGTCACATAACCCATTTATATCCCGCGTGGATCCTCTCAAGTATGTGTTCAGTAAGCCCATACTGAATTGTCGACTATCCAGATGGCAGTTGATTCTATAACAATTTGACATACAAAAGTCTGTCAAAGGTCAAGGAATTGCGGATCGGTGGCGCCGCCCGCTTTTTAGGGGATTACAAACCCTTAGAAACATACTTCCCGATGAAGGGTAATGGCGATTCAACAATACCATCGATGCGATGCATGCCACACATGGAAAATGTATTTTGATGGAGTCATTAACCACGAAGGTTACGGAGTGGAGCAGTTCTAGTATGCAGACGGGGGAAGCGATATCCGTCATTTGTTAAATTGCAGTTTGTCAGAACCAACAACTCAGTCGAGTATGAAGGCTATATCATGGGGCTAAAACTTGCCCGTTCAATGGGCATCAGGCAGTTAATTGTCTTTGGGGATTCTGAATTGGTAATCAAATAATCCACAAGAATCTATCAAGCAAAAGAATTACATTTGCTACTTTACCATCGATAAGTTTTATAGATGACTTTGGAGTTCAAAGAAATCTCCTTTCTACACATTCCTCGCAATAGGAATGATTTTGCGGATGCATTAGCAACGTTGGCCTCCTTGATTCACATACCTGACAAGGAACACATGCCAAGCATCACATTTGCCCTGCAAAAGGCCCCAACTTATGGGAACTATGTTGGAGAAGTATCGAATGAGCTACCTCCCATCCACAATCCTTGGTATCAGCATATCAAGGAGTATCTGCGAGATGGATCTACACTCGCTGAGGCGAGCCTAATTGTTAAGAGGCGAATCCATCGACTTGCTATGAAATTCTACCTGAGCGGAGATGTACTCTACAAAAGAGATGCAGGATTAGGTCTCCTCAGATATTTAGACAAAGACCAAGCTCAGAGGCTCATGGATGAGATCCATGGTGGAGTATGCGGCCCACACATGAGCGGACCCTTACTTGTCAAGAAGATTCTCTGAACAAGGCATTATTGTCTCACACTCAAAGCTGACTGTGATGATCACGTCAAGAGATGCTATCAATGCCAAATTCATGGGAATGCTATCCATGCCCTCAAGGAACTCCTGATATGAGTTCGCCATGGCCCTTCTCAATGTAGGGAATGGACGTGATCGGGCCCAAAGCCAGTAATGGACATCGATTCATATTCACCATGATTGACTACTTCACCAAATGGGTAGAAGCAGCCTCCTTCCCCAGGGTTACTAAAGAAGTCATCATTGCTTTCATCAGAAATAATGTCGTTTGTCGATATGGACAACTAGAGGTCATTGTGTCAGATAATGCTAAGAACCTCAACAACAAAATGATGGAGGAGTTAAGCAGGAAATTCCACATCAAACACCTTAACTCCGCCATCTACCGTCCAAAGATGAATGGTGTTGTTGAAGCGGCTAATAAAAACATCAAAAATATCATGCAGAAAATGTTCTCCTATCATAAAGGATGGTCTGACCTCTTGCCTCTGACTCTATTAGCCTACAGAACTTCCATACGTACTTCCACTGGGGCAACCCCGTACTCATTAGCCTATGGGATGGAAGCAGTGCTCCCCATAGAGGTGGAAATGGAATCCCTCAGAGTGTTGATGGATGCTCAGTTGGATGAAGACCAATGGGTACAAGACATGTATCACCAATTGTCTCTAATAGACGAAAGGCGAACCGCGGCTATCTTCCATGGTCAGTTATACCAGCAAAGGATCGCACGATCCTATAACAGAAAAGTCCAGCTATGGCAGTTCAAACAACATGACTTGGTTTTGAAAAAGATTATTGACAACCAAGATCAATCCAAGGAAAAATTCTCTCCTAACTGGGAAGGCCCATTTGTTGTAAAGGAGGTATTGACGGGAGGTGCTCTCAGACTACAGGAAATGGATGGCGATGAATTTCCACAGCTTATCAACTCGAACACCGTGAAATGGTACTATATCTGAAGTTACCATCAAGCAAACATTCTGGTATTGATCATCCAATCACCAGTCATTCTAGTTTTGAACCCTCTCTTTTTACAAACTCTTCTGCCCCTCAGGGAAACATACACTTCAAACCAGCAGCCTGGCTTCACTTCATTTCAAACCTTTCATACAATTTCGATTATCCTAAAAATGAGATTGAACCTTTCACACCTGCAGTTTATCCTGAAGACAGGATTAAACTTTTCTACGCTTGCAGCTTGTCTTGAAGAGGGGATCAAACTTTTTCCACACCTGCAGTTTGTCCCCATCATGGGATCAAACTTTCTTCTCCCCGCAGTATAGCCTGCACATGGGATTCACACTTCTCTTTGGCTGCGATTCGTCCTGAGGGGTGAACTATGTCGACCTGATCTCCCTGATACCCGAGAGTACATAGGCAACCATATGCTATATGGCCTGGTCGCAATAAAAAAAAACAACAAAAACATTTCTGCCATTTCTCTACAAAAACAAAAATAACAAAAATCCTTCTACACCCTTCTTCATCAATAAGGCTTCTACACCTATCTGCCTTTCACATTCTGCGTTGAACCTCTTACACCAGGTTCGAACTATGCAGACTTGATCTCCTTTTCAATAGGAATACGTGTAGTGACCATTTATGGTTGATCTAACCCCTACCGAACAAAAATGCTTATCTGCAGTCTTTGGGATCAACCTTCAATCCACCACATTTCATCAGTTTCAGACTAAAGGGATGGAATTACCCAACTTCTTCTCATAAATAGGAGATTCGGTGACCATCTAAGCTATGGTTGTGCCTTAAAGAGCTACACCAATCCATAAGATATGGAATTAACTAGGCTTCTCACAAATAGAAGTACTGGCGACCATTTGTGGTGCGGTCAATCTCAGAGAGGAAACACCACCCTCCTCTCCACTTTTTCGTACAGATACCAGTCCCAAGACACCAAAGATGGTAGGGATACATACAGATCAATGATCCATTCTGAGAGATCTTACGACGTCTCAATGTCCACCTATTAAGGATAAGTTCAGTATGCATAACGATCACAAGGCCCTGAAGAAACAGGCAAATATCAAGCAAGTATGAAGGCATAACTGAAAGGGAAGTAAATCAAAATATATTTCTCTACCATATATAATACTATTTGATATATACATCTGTGCTGTACATGAAAAAATGGCTAAGCTAGTCTGTGCAGGAAAATACAAAGCTATCTACGGATCTGTATGTATGTGGACTATCAGATCTAATATAGCATCCCTCTCTGAAGACGAAGGTAAAACTGCAAGATCCTGCCCAATGGTATCTACACGAGCTAGCAAATCAGAGGCTAACTGCATGGTGGCATGATGCTCATCGATGTATGCACTCATATCAGTAAGGATTCCAGTCGTATGGGATCTCACTGAAGTACTGTTTGCAATAGCCACATCCCTAGCAGATAGGGCGGCATCCCGCTCCACAATCAATGCATCCCTAGCTGATCTAGCCTTATCCCTCTCTAACAAAGTGGCATCTCTCCCATCAAGAGCTGTTAACATTGAGGCCCTAGCCCGATCTCTATCATAGGTCATCTGATATAGGCTCTGCTCCAAATGCTGTGCTGAATACTGAGTAACAGTGGCACTCGGGGTGGGATAATCCATCATAAATGCTGGCAGCCCAACAGTCAAGTCCTCATCGATAGGAATGTCAGCCTCCTCTATAGGCTCCTCATTGTCAGAATCTATATCCTGCACTGTGGATACTACCATAGTCAATGCAGTCTCTGTCTCCATCCATGCTAAATACTCTCATGAATAACTTGGGATGGTGATGAAAACTTCGGCTAGCTCTTGCTGATCCCAACAGGCATACAACCTGGATCTGTCCGCTGATAATAAGTGGCGAGAAGTGAAGTGTTGAATCACTGCCCCCTCATATGGGTGGAAATCCTGAAACTGGTCAAACTGACACATCACGACCAGTGGGTGGTAGGTGATCATCCCTCTCAAACCAGCTAGAGGTAGATAATCCATGCCCAGAGCATGAGTAATGAAGGCTTTGTAGGGTGAGCTAAGCCACATACTGTGCGAATATAGCAAAGCGGATCTCCGATCCACGCCAGAATGGTGACTAAGATCAAGATCTGTTCCCTCCGCAGGCTGAAAGGAGTATGACATGACTATATCATGGGTTATGGGTGAAACAATACCCATGCCATTTGAATGTGCCAATCGGTGTCAAGTGTGACATAAACCACACGTACAACATGATCGAACTGCCTATGAACACTCCTGCCGGATAAGTGCAACAATATGTGGCCGACCTCAGAGTCTCTGCCATAATCATCGGTATGATGGTGTGACCCTCCCTGAGAGCTCTCACTGCCATAATGACGCCAATGTCTAACTCATCCATGTACCGTGGCATGTAGACGTATGACAATACGCACAATAATAGTACATCCACTCTGGCTGAACACCAATTGTCCTCCGGTGTGGTGAAATCCCCGGAATGCCATGCATAACTATCCTCAGAGCCAAATCTGTCAAACAAAAAACACTGGGATATCATGTGGCCGGATGTAATCTCGACTTGTACCACTCTACGCCTCAATCCGATGAGGGTCATGAACTGTCTACTCATGTCTCTGATCACTATATGCACACAAGGTCTGTCCAACGGCAGCATCGTCAATCGTGCATACTCCTCCAAAGTAGGAGTCAACTCTTGGGTCCCGAATCGAAAAACCTGCCTCTTCTATACCCAGTGCTCCAGCATGCCCTCCACGAATCCTATGGGTCCCACACCTCCGGTTTGCTCCAGTTAGAGTTGCAAAGGAGGTCTCATAAGCTGAAAAGGCCAAATCAAGAATAAAAACGCTACGCGATTGAGCGGAATAACCTGGAATCCTGGTTTTCATGGGCCACAATCTGGTCCAACATCTCACTCATTGGTATTCGCTTGCATACAAGGTATACTATACTAATGGCCTCAAATTTTATAATTCATGCTCGGTAATACCTCACAAAGGTCCGATGTCAAGTCGGTCGAAGTCACTGACCTAGACCTTCCCGATTGGGGTTATTCTGGCCTAGAGAAGTTATGACATAATGAACCTTCCCCGGCGCGGGTTACAACGTCGAAGTTATGAAATAAGGAAGTATCCCCGGCGAGTGTCACAAAGCAAGTCTTTCAAACATCCACGTATCCCCGGCAGGGGTTACAACGCAATTCAAAAATTGATGCACAAATCAATGAAGGTCAAGCAGCCTTGACATTATATCAGCTGATGTCAAGTAAACCCATCGAAGCAACCTTCTCCAGGAAGGGTCACAACGCGATGCAACCATTGATACACACATCAATGAAGGTCAAGCAGCCTTGACAATACACCCAACAAGAATCTATTCGATGATACACACATCAGCGAAGATCAGGAAACCCTGACAATACATACTGTTGGCAGTAGCTCCAACAAAATTATGGTACATGCTGGTGATACAAGCCAGAGAAGACCATCCTCATCGGAGAGGACCGAAGATGGAATATGTTATACACATCCTTAAACCGATAAAGCTTTATCCCCACGAATCTCTTGTACACAAGAGGTAACTCTATGGAGTAAAAGTCTATGTCTAGGATTCAGGACTTTGGTGATAGCCCCAATGTCAACATCCTTGAAGACTTGGATCGCATGTCCAAGGCATCACTGATTGTCATCCTAACAGGATTAGCCAGCAATCATTTCATTCATGCATCATACATTTGCATCATGTTGCTGCACATAGCATCATGTTTATCTTGTTACATTTCAAGTGTCTAGGATTCTTTATCCTATCCATGCCTTGCATTGCATGAATATGATAAAGAGGGGCATCTATAGACACTCAAAATTTTTTGCACACCTGTTACTGACATTGCAGGAGGGCAGATTCATCTTTCAAAGATAACTCTGGAAGACAACTCACATCCATTCTGGATACTACCGGAAGTTCAGTCTCAACCCCGGAACACACACCGAAAGGATCATTTCCAACCTCGGATATAACCCCGAGTTTCGTCCTTGGCGATAACCCCAAGGAATGCTGTTGCAGTTTTGACGATAACTCCAGAAATGCTTGTTTTAAGTGCATGCTATCAGCTTCAATCAGACCTCCTGCCAAGGCACTCATACCTCAGACCCGGAGCTAACATCGGACAGACATGCACTTTCACAGATGACCTTGCGGCACTCAAACACTTGCAGCAGTCCAATCTTAGATGTAACCCTGAGCAACGTCTGCTTTCAACTCAAACCGGAGATAACCCTGGTGAGGAGTCAAACATCATATTTCCACCTCAACACATGCGCGTCGTCTCAACACTTCATACATACATACATACATACATACATACATACATACAACAATGTCCTACAAGAACCAAGGAGTTCCAATCCCGAGTGACTATTACGCGTGGCAGCACACCAGATAGAATTTGAAGCTTGAAGAATATGGGTATGGTCCCCTCTTCCTGACTTCATACAACCTCTAATCCATGTCATTGTGTAACTCTCGACACAAGCAGTCCGAAGAAGGTCTTATATACCTCGTTCAGATGCTCGGATTGAAGTTCCGCAAGTTCGAGCGGACATTACAGTGCACGAGTGCACGTACTTCGAGACGACGGGACCCATGGAACTCGGGGCACCTCGGGCAGCCGCAGGTGCAGCTGCCGCTGTCGCAGGTACACCTATGGCTCCCCCTTCTATAAATAGAGGGCTTGGGGTGGCCATTTTGAAAAAAAAGAAAAGGCGAGGAAGCCCTGTCAAATTTGTTCTGTACACACCCATATTGAGTGCTTGCTCTTTTTAAACACCTGTTAGCTCACATATAGCTATACATTTACTGGCGAGAGCTGAGTGTTTATCCATATAGAGTCCTAGAAGTCTGCATTGGCAGCCCACTGTAAGCCTTCTCACACTTTATAAAGCCTTTCTCTTCATCTTTGCACACACTATTCTACATATTGAGAGTCGTGTTATGTGTGTTTGCCTGACTTCGATCTGTGGTTTATATTTCTGTCTGAATATATATACTTATATATGTATATATTTATATATGGACTAACATTATTGAGTTATGCCTCGATTGAGCCTAGACTTATGTCTGGAGCGTTTACCTACTTATATATATAACTGTTGTCAAACATCTGATGAGCCTGGATTTTACATTTGGTGCATTTACTACTTATATATATATATATATATAACTGTTGTCGGATATATCCGATGAGCCTGGATTTTATATCCGGTACGTTTACTGCTTATTTAAGTATATATATATATATATTTATATTTCTGTCAGGCCTGGAGTTTACTTCGAGGCCTTTTACTGCTTTATTTACATTTAGTCTCGCCTGGAGTTTACTTCATGGCGGTTGATCGTCATTTACTGCTTTATTTACTTTTCTGATCCCCCATGGAGTCGCTTCATGGTGGTTGATCATGTTCATATATATATATTTATCGCTTTTATATATTTACATTTTTGATCCCCCATGGAGTTGCTTCGTGGTGGTTGATCATGTCTGTATATATATATTTACAACTTTATATATATAACTGCTTACTACTTTCCATACAAACTGCGGTATCATGTGAGCCTAGGAATCATGTGATCACAGATTCAGGCTACTGAATCTAGATTCGGTTCCCGTGATGGACATTTTTCAGCTGTAAGCAACTTGTACATTATTTCTGATTGTTCGAATTTCCTTGGATGGTCATCATGCCCATAAGGAGTTAACGCTTCTTTGTATATTATTTTCTCGAAGATGCTTGGCATCTCAAAATAAATATAAACAAGTAGAACATTTTAATAATAAAATGGAAGTATGAAAAGGTCTCAATTCCTATTGAGCACAGGGTTTAAAAAACCTCTTTTTACAAAACTTCACTACTATATCTTGCTTAAAACTAAATTTTTCAATAAATTCAAACCCTTTGTATATAGGTGTGAATGAGGCCTCGCACTACTTTCAAATAATTGCACATAGATCCACACACACACACACACACATTCATATAACAATTTCTTGAAAAGTGGCGGTCACCGTGGCAACACGGATGTCGGGGGGTGCCTAACACCTTCCCTCCGCATAATTAAGCCCCCGAACCCAAATGAATCTCGATTTCACAGACCCATTTAGCAATGTCATATCACTGGGTCAATGTGCAAACCTTTTCGGTTGCGTTGGTGCAACCAGTTAAAAACACCAACTGGCGACTCTTAAAGTTAAATCATCGACATTACACATGTTGGACCTTTTTTACTTGTTTTTTCAAACAAATCTCACATTAACATGAGAACACCAAAGAACAAGTAATAAAATGATATCTTATCTCTATATGCTTAGTCCTAGAATGCATGACATGATTGTGTGTTATTGCTATGGCACTTGTGTTATCACAATGAACATGGATAGATTTGAAATCAAACCCATAATTTGCTAGTTGATTTTTCATCCATAAGATTTGAGTTCAACAACTGCCAGCAGTAATATATTCAACTTCTGCTGTTGATGTAGATATTGAGTTTTGCTTCTTGCTAAACCAGGACACAAGTCTATTTCCCAGCAGCTGACAGGTGCCACTAGTACTTTTTCTGTCTATTTTATAGCCTGCAAAATCAGCATCTGTATATCCTGTCAGTTCAAAAGAGGACTCCTTGGGATACCAAAGCCCCAAGTGAGGTGTGCCTTTGAGGTACCTAAAAATCCTTTTTACAGCAGTTAAGTGTGATTCCTTAATATTAGCTTGAAATCTAGCATATATACATGTTTCAAACATTATGTCTGGTCTACTGGCAGTTAGATATAGAAGAGAGCCTATCATACCTCTGTATTGAGTTATATCAATACTTTTACCTTTTTCATCTTTGTCAAGCTTGGTTGCTGGAGCAATTGGGGTTTTCATGGGAGAGGCTGATTCCATGCCATACTTTTTAAGTAAGTCTTTAATGTACTTGGCTTGGTTTATAAAGATTCCTTCATCAGTCTACTTTACCTGCAATCCAAGGAAGAAGTTCAACTCACCCATTATGCTAATTTCAAACTTGCTCTGCAAAAGCTTGGCAAATCTCTTACATAATTTTTCATTAGTAGAGCCAAAGATAATGTCATCAACATATATTTGAACTAATAAGATTTTGTCTTTATGGTTTCTAAGAAATAACGTGGTGTCTACTCTACCTCTAGTGAACCCATTTTCAATAAGAAAGTTAGTTAATGTTTCATACCATGCTCTAGGTGTTTGTTTAAGACCATATAAGGCTTTGTCTAATCTATAGACATAATTAGAGAGAGTTAGATTGATGAAATCTGAAGGTTGTTCCACATATGCTTCTTCTTTAAGTTCACCATTCAGGAATGCACTTTTGACATCTATCTGAAAGACTTTGAATTTCATGTGAGCAGCAAAGGCAAAAAATATTCTAATAACTTCTAATCTGGCAACAGGTGCAAAGGTCTCATCGTAGTTAATGCCTTCTTCTTGAGAGTAACCTTTGGCCACTAGTCTTCCCTTATTCCTTGTTGTTACTCCATCTTCATCCATCTTGTTTCTGAAGACCCACTTGGTATAAATGACAGGATGACTCTTTGGTCTTGGAACTAATATCCATACTTTGCTTCTTTCAAACTGATTTAGTTCTTCCTTTATGGCTTCTATCCAGCTGGAGTCTTCCATAACATCTTCTATCTTCTTGGGTTCCATTTGTGATAGAAAGCTCCAATATAAACGCTCATTTTGGGTGGCGACTCTTGTTTTGACTCTTGCATTTAGGTCTCCAATGATTAAATCTTGAGTGTGGTCTTTTGCCCATTTATTTCCTATTGGAACATCTGTCCTGATGCCGTCTTGTCTGAGACCGTCAAGATCAATTTTAACTTCTTGATGTGGAGGTTCGTTGTCTTGTGTAGTTCTCTCTATGATCTCCTCTTCTTGCTCGACGATTTCATTTTTTAGAACTACGATCGTAGTGTTGAGCTTGACGACCTCATTTGTAGTGTCTGAATTATCATTCGTAGTGTCTTGAGACTTTGTTTTGTCCAAGTATGTTTCATCAAAGATGATGTGAATTGAGACTTTAACACTTAGTGTCTTCTTGTTGAACACTCTATAAGCTTTACTGCCTGTGGCATATCCGAGAAAGATTCCTTCGTCAGACTTGGGTTGGAAATTTGTCAAATACTATTTTCCATTGTTGAGTATATAGCATGCACAACCAAACACATGAAATTAGCCGACACTCGGCTTTCTTCCTCTCCACAGTTCGTATGGAGTCTTCTTTAATGTAGAGTATACAAGAGATCTATTCTGAGTGTAGCATGCAGTGTTGATAACCACGTCCCGAAGTATTGAGCGAGATGAAATTTGCTTTGCTAGTAGAGTTCTTACAGCCTCTATTAACGTTATGTTCTTTCTCTCAGCTACTCCATTTTGCTGAGGGGTTCGTGGAGCTGAGAAGTTGTGATTGATGCCATTGTCTATGCAGAACTGGTCCATCTCAGAGAAGTCGAATTCTCTGTCATGATCACTTCTTATAGCCTTGATTTTTTCCCCTTTCTCGTTCATCACTAGTCTGAACATTTTGATTAGTTGGGAGCTAGTTTCATCTTTTGAGTTTAGAAAGAAAACCCAAGTGAATCTAGTGTAGTCATCTACTACGACCAGTGAGTATCTCTTCCCTCCAAGGCTTGTTATTGGAATTGGCCCAAAAAGATCCATGTGAAGCAGCTGTAGAGGTTTGTCAATTGAGTTTATAGTTTTGCTCTTAAATGAGTTTCTAGTCTACTTTCCAAGATGACATGCATTACATGGCCTTTCTTTGACAAAGCTAAACTTGGGTGAGCCTGGTACTAGATCATTGGAGGTAATTTTAGACATGCTTTTGAAGTTAAGATGAGACAATCTTCTATGCCATAACCAGCTCATTTCTTCAGATGCTTTAGCTAGAAAGCATATCGTCTCGTCCGAGCTTGGTTGATCAAGATTGATAGTATAGACATTGCCTTCTCTTATTCCAGTCAGCTTTATAGAGGATGTCTTTAGATCTCTGACTAGACATTGATTGTTAAGGAAAGTGACTTGATGACCCTTGTCACAGAGTTGGATTATGCTCAGAAGATTGTGTTGTAAACCTTCCACATAGGCCACTTTACTGAAGGACACTACTCCATTCCCAGCTGAGCCATATCCTTTTGTTTTTCCAGAGCCATTATCTCCGAAGATGACTGCTGGACCCTCTTTTTCTATGAAGTTAGACAGAAGCGCTTTGTTCCCTGTCATGTGTCTTGAGCATCTACTATCCAGATACTAGGTTGTGATCGTGGAGCTTGGTTCCTGTGTTAAGATAGAACTCTCGTTTTGGTACCATTGGGAGCCCAAATTTGCTTAATTTTGGATTTTGCATGCATAGGTTTATGGTAGTATATTACAGCCTTATGACCAGTCTTATTACATACAAAGCATCTAATATGATGCATGCTTGTGTGTGTGTATGGATTCTTCCTCCATTTGGACTTATGTGGTTTTCCAGCAATCCTCCCTTTATACTTATTTTTCTTCTTCCATGTGTCCTTATGTTTTATAATTCGTGAAGAGTGAGGCTTAACTCTACTGTTCCTTCCTAGTTGGTTCGTGGAGTCAATTTTACTCGACTCTACGACCCTTCAAGGTTGGAGAGTAGAGACTGAGTTACTCTTCTCTCTTCTGAAACCTAGGCCAACATGAGATCCTTTATTCCTTGGAACATAGGTTGGATCTGAAGAGGAGGGTTGGACTGGTTCTTCCTTCTGTGAGGATTTCACAAATGTAATGCTTCTACATGAAACATTACTAGAGCTAGTTTCCTTTATCTTTTCCACAAATGGTTCTGAGGTGGGTTCCCTAAAACCTAAACCTGTTCTGTTAGATGCACTTCTCTGACTGGAGATCAGGGAGTCCATGGAAGAAGAGGTTTTATTCCATGTAGAGATTGTCCTTTCTAGTTCCTCAATTTTAGAGGTCAGACTTAACTCTCTTTGTGAATTAAGTTCATTGGTCTGTTTTAAGAATTTATTCTCAGCTTCAAATTTCGAGAGAGAGTTAGTACTTAGAAGAGCTGTTTCCAGTTCTTCCTGAACTTTCTCTTTCTCTTTTTGAAGAAGAGAATAATCTTTGGATAGAACTCTGAACCATTTTATGTATTGATGCAAATCAGATGTTATGCCATGTAGAGCAGTTCTTAAGTCATCAATGTCTACATCAGGAGAGTTAAAGTCAAATACCTCATCTATACTTACTTCAAGTATGTCAGAGCTCTTCTTATCCTTTGCATGTTTGGCCATCAGACAAAGATTTGTCATTTGAGGATCTTCATCATCTCTAGATTTGGGAGTTGAGTCGTTGACTGAGTCACTCCACGATCCTCCGGCTACAAGACCTTTTTCTTTCTTATGGAGCCTCTTGTTGCCTTTGAATTCTTTTTTTGAATTTGATCTTTTCTTGAGTTCTTCTCTGAGAGGCTTGTTGCAATTTGCAATGAAATGGCCATGATTTTTGCAGTTGTAGCATAAGTCATTTATTTATTCCTGGCTGTTGTAGTTGTTGAACTTCTTAGGTTTATTGCTTTTGCCTTGACGCATGAACCTTCTGAGTCATTTTACCAACATTACAAAGTCCTAATCATCATCTTCATCATATTCAGAGTCATTTTCAGTGTTAGCTTTGGAAGTGTTATCTGTTGCTTTTAGAGCAACTCCTATATCTTTCTTTCTTCCTTCAGATAGAGTTTCTGCTCTTTGAGTCAGCTCCAATTCATATGTGAGAAGGTTGCCATATAACTATTGAACAGTCATTTCATGGTGTTTCTTTACTCTCTGATGGCAGTGGTTTTGACATCCCACTTGTTAGGTAAAGCTCTCATGAACTTTATGATTAGATCTTTATTTAGATAGATCTTTCCATAGGCTCGGAGAGAGTTAAGCAGTACATTGAATCTTTCGTAGGTGGAAGTGACATTTTCTCCCTGAATGTGTGCAAACATTTCATATTGCCGAGTCAGGAGAGATTGCTTGTTTTCTCTGACTTCTTCTGTTCCTTCATGCATGATGAGTAATGCCCCCAACACTTCCTTTGATGTTTTGCTATTTACCACATTTTTAAATAGATCGTCTTCTAACGATTGAAACAAGATGTTCTTGGCCTTTTTGTCGAGTTTGACAGCTTTTTTTTCGTTGTCAGTCCATTCTTCTTTGACCTTGATCTGGATTTTGTTTGGATCGTCTACAGTAGGAGCAAGCTTGGTAGGAATGTAGGGCCTATTTTGAACAGTTTCAAATAGATCTTCATCTATTGAATCCATGTAGGCTTGCATACGAACTTTCCAGTTGGCGAATTTATCTTTGTTGCACATCGGTGGCTTGCTACCTCCTCTAGTCTTTGATTCACTTATTAGATGTGCCATTGGATCTACTTAAGCTTTTTAGCCTGTTTGATAGAACCTGCTTTGATACCAATTGTTAGTTCCCAGAGGCACAATAGTTATCTAGAATTTAATAGATATTTTAAATTCTTTCTTTTCAAAATACTTGTTAGTTTTGATAATGATTTAAGCACAGCAGAATTAAGATTTGTTTGTTTTCCCTTCAAGATATAATGAATAATTAGGTGTTAAGCAGTTATTACAGTTATAACAGTTATGGCAAGAATATAAGGGACACAGAGATTTTAAGTGGTTCAGAGCATTCAAAGCTCCTAGTCCACTCTTCTACTCCCCGAGTAGGAAATCCACTAAGGATATCTATACAACTTCTGAATCTCACAGATTCCTTTAAGACCAGTAGTCTTGGAACTTCTTAGTTCACTATTGAACTCTTCAATTCCAGTAGACTTGGTACTTCTCAGTTCACGTAGAACTATTCAAGTCCTTCTGACTTGGAACTTCTTCCTTCACTAGATAATAGTTGAGTTCTTGAATGGTGCTACTCAGTTGCCGTTAAGCTTGTGTTCGAAAGAACTGAGTAACTGAGCAAGCTTTTCTTTTTGATCGTTGAGTGTTCTTCAACTTTTTGTTCAGTGCTTGCTTTTTTTCTTTCATCTGCTGATGTTTTGTATATATGATGCCTTCAAAATGTATCCATTGAACCATTAAATGCATTTGACATTTCTGAGCTTTGATGGAGACTTTCTGCATAACTTCTGATTAGCAGACTAACCCACTGACACAACAGACTGCTATCTCACCTAACACCTGAAAAGGTGTTTTCTGCTGACCCATAGTACTTTCCTTAGCTTCTTCAATACGTTTCTTTGTTATATACTAAGGATGACTGTTGTGTCATTGGGACTCCCGAGGTCTTCAACGTCTATAGCTCATTCCTTATTTGTTGTGATTTATCTTTAAACAAGTGGACGAGGCTCGATGTTTCTGACACATACAGATGAAGCTCTACGATTCTGATCGTGGTGTCATGCCACCTTGGTACTTGGTCTGGGGCTGATAAATGAGAACACTACGATTTGTCTTAAGTACTGGTGCACTACGATCTTCACTTGTTTGGCTTGCAGACTCTACGAACTCTGATTTGGCTCGGCAAGCGTTAGGACTACTCTACGATTTCAGAGAGGCTCTTCAAAGTAGATACACTACGATCCTCAATGCTCTACGATTCTGCCTTGTTTTCTGCAATCTCTTGATCATCTTGATAGACTACGATTCAGTTGAAGCCTATCTATTACATTTCCAGATATAGATCAACCTAACAGCTTTGATCTTTTCTTCTATACATTCATTTATAGAATGATAAACATTAAAGTCTAGATCAACCTAACACATTTGATCTATCACTAAGTCCTTATACAAGTGTTCCTTTGAAGGACTTTACATATAATCATGACAATTAACTTTCAACATCAAATTTTAAATATGCAATCTTCCAACACATAGCATTAACATTAACACACAGATACATAAACTTGGGAACCTTGTCCCTTGGGGGTACCAAGAAAGGGGCTTTGATTAACTACTTCTTGATGGACATGAAAGCTTTTTGACACTCTTCATTCCACTTCATGGAGGAATTTCTCCTTAACATCTTAAAGATGGGCTCATATGTTGCTGTGAGTTGAGATATGAATCTGCTTATGGAATTGATTCTCCCCAGAAATTCCCGTATTTCCTTTTTTGTTTGGGGCATGGGCATCTCGGTGATTACTTTAATTTTGGCGAGATACAATTCAATGCCTTTATTGCTTACTAAAAATCCTAACAACTTGCCTGATTTAACACCGAAGGCACATTTGGCCAGATTCAGGTTTAAGTTGTATTTGCACAATCGATTGAAGAGTTTTTTTGTGATGGTGGTCGATATGGTCATCTTCCTTCCGGGATTTGATGATGATATCATCCACATAGATATCTATTTTTTTGTCCATCATGTCATGAAAAAGGGCCATCATGGCTCGCTGATAGGTGGCACCGACATTGATAAGGTCGAAAGATAAACGTTTGTAACAAAAGGTTCCCCAGGGAGTAATGAATGCTGTTTTCTCCGTATCCTCTTCAGCAACCATGATCTGATGATCTTCGATGAAGCAGTTAACAAAGGAATACATGCCATACTACACCGTGTTATCTATTAGTATGTGGATAAAAGGTACTGGAAAGTTATACTTGAGACAAGCATTGTTCAAATCCCGGTAATCCACGCATACTCGTACCTTTCTTCCGAGCTTGGGCACATGAACTATATTGGACAGCCACTCAGGGTAGGTTGATGCCATGATGATGCCAACTTTGAATTGTTTAACAATTTCTTCTTTGACTTTCAGACTCCACTCAGGTTTTAGTTGCCTAAGCTTTTATTTGACTGGCTTGAATCCTTCTTTACTGGGCAGTCGATGAATGACAATATCAATAGATAAACCAATTATATTTTCATGTGACTATGAAAACACATCCTGGAACTGAGTTACTAGAGCAATCAGGTCATTTCTTTAGCTTAATGTAAGGTCCATGCCTATCTGGATTTCTTTAGGGTTTTCAAAGGTTTCGATATTGACAAAGGTGGTTTGATCAAGGTTTGGTTTGGGTTTGTCTTCGACCCATTCTTTGATCTCTTTCTGTACTTTATAGTCATCTATCTCCTCTTGATCAATCCCTATCAAGTCAAAGTTCATTTTTATATCAAATTCGTAGTCACTGTGAAAATTTAGAATCTTATCAGCAAGGCCAAACAGATCCAGCTCTAGAGTCCTGAAAACAAAATGCTTTCACTTAATATATGCTTTCACTTAATGCTTTCAAGACGATAGGAACTGCAATGCCCCGGGAAGCCCAGACAGCTGTAGGTAGACCCACAACCATATGGTCTATAAATATGAGCCCCCATCAGCTCATTTGAAAAAAAAGAAGAATAGAAAGAAAACTCTATCCATTTCAGCCCTTAACTATTTCTAGAGTGCTCCAAACTTCGTGATTCTTATTTCTAAATACTTGTGAGCTCGTGTTCTACAACATACTGAAATTTAACCGGCGGGGATCAAGCTTTTAGGCCCCAAAATCTATCTAAAGCCTTCTTGGCAGCTCACTGTTAGATTTTTTAGATTTTTAAGCTTTATACTACTTTAGTATATATATATATATATATATATATATATGTGTGTGTGTGTGTGTGTGTGTGTGTGTGTGTGTGTGTGTGTGTGTGTGTGACCCCCCCAAATCTAGGTACTTAATTCCCATAAGATTTGGTGTTCACTTTCCATTCATTCATATCTATCTACCCAAATATAATAAAATTAAATCAGAAATCCTCCCTTTAAAAGGGTTACATCATTAATCAAAAAGTCTTCCCAGGTTGTCTAACCTTAAACATCAATCAAGTGCGGAAATAAAAAAATTACATCACATCATTAAATATAAAATCCAACATCATGACAATAAATGAAATTACAATACTTCATCACGTGCACATTTTTCCCTTCCCTTTGCAAGTTGAAGGCTCACCGACCTTCTCCACTTTAGCTGCAATAATTATATTTATGTAAGAGTGAGCAAAACAATTGCTCACTAGATATAACAATGAATCAACAAAAGAATAATAGCTGCCAATGAGTAGGCTCATCAAAACTGAATATTACTCTATCAACAATAGCCAAAAGCTGAAATCAAAATATGAATTATATTTGAGGGTCATAAGACCACGAACTATGTCCACGATTACAAGTAATCTTTCAACTCTAACCTTAACAATTTTACTGTAGGGACTTGACGTACTTAGGGGGATCAGCCCTTCGTACCATGTATTGTGCACAAATATCTAAACGCATTGCATACCCCTATAATAGGGTTGTTCTTCTCAGTTTTAGAGTACAAGTCAGCACCAAATAAAGTTTGGTTTGGATAACTTCAAGGGTAATTTAGAGTTTAACGATCATCAACTAAAGGATTAGTTGAATTAACAAGGTTTGACAACACTACAGTTGATCACTAACAACTTAGTATGGAACAATGAATAATCATAGATGAACTAACTATTTATTAAACTTATGCTTGGAAATAACTAAAACATAAGTATTGAATGAAACAGTAAACCTTGCTCGAACAATAATAAGCTAAAGCTATGATCTTATAAAATTCGAAATAAAATTTTTGAACATATATTAACTGATAGCAAGCTGAAAACAAAACTTGCTCAACATGATAACAACTTGTGCTAAGTAATTTAAAATAAAACAGCTCAATAATAGAGACGAGAGTTCAAAAATCTACATTCATTATTAAGGAATAGAACTTAAGAAACTTGCTTAACTATAAACAAGTTAGAGTGAATCAACCATAATTAGAATTCCAATAAAATTAGGGTTAAAGCTTGCTCAAATGAAATTTAGGGACAAATGACTTGCTCAATAACAGTTTAAGATAGGAAACTTGCTCAATGTAAAGAAATAAGGTTTTGGAAACTTACCACGTGCGTAAGCTATAAATTACAACTGTAACGACCCAAAAATTCATACAATTTAATTCTCGACTTCGGTCGTTAATAATACATTCAACCCCTAATTTTACATCATTAAACGATAATAGAACCATTAAAATTTGTGGAATAATTAAAATTTTCTATTACAAACTATCCTCGTTCCCAAAACCTTCAACCTTTACATCTAAATATCTCAGAATCATTTTAATACTACAATAGTTTACATCGCAAAACAATATTACAATTTGACATTAGTACATTATTCAGAACCTTAAACATGGTTCAAATAATAATAACACAACCAAAGTGTATAAATATTCAAGTATCACATCTGATTCATGTCTTTCAAGTAACATATAACTTTACCTTGAATCTTGAACCTGCAAAAGTGGTTATTTGCAAGGTTGAGCTCGACAGCTCAGCAAAATCTAACAATTTTCATACATCACATAGCACATAATAACATGCTCAACATATAACATACATGCTACAGTTTATATAACATTTATAAAGATGGAGTCCTTACTCAATCAGCATGCTTTAATCAATCAACATAGTCATAAACTGACTTTAACATTTTATACTTTCAACATATATATAACACATCACGCTCTTTACAATAAAGATTTAAAACAATTAATCATCAAGTTCACATAGCAAATAGGAACTGAAAGACTTGCCTGATTCGTAGTTTATGAACTACGACTTAACTTCTTAATGCTTATCTTCATTTCGTGTATTCCTACACAGTTATATAATTATGGATTCACATCCATTAGTCATATATTTCATACGCTCTTAATATAAAAACAAATATTGTTTCCTAACTTGGTTTCATTTTTACTTGAACTTAGGATAACCATGAGACTAGTTCATTCTTTTATCATATTTATCTAAACAATCTTGTTTCATATCTTGTAGTCCTTAAAGACAATATATAACCATAACTTAAGACCATGCAGTTAACAAACTGCTCTTGGTCACTTTGTAGAAACAGCTACCAAGACTTGCATTTAATCTTGAAGTGGCGTGGCCGTGCTACTCCCAGCCAAACCAGACTTGAGCTTTTCATTGCTCAGTTTAGTCCTAACCTACTATGCATTCTGATACATACTATAAACATACATCCAGTAGGTTCTGATATTTCTTCAAGTTCACATTTCAAATCATTTAGTTTTGAATTACATAGTTCTATGTTGAATTATTTACATCAACAATGTGACGCCCCCAAAACAGGTATACATCACCCATCTTGAGTCGCCAAATACATGGTACATAAATCAAATACAAACTTAATTATACAACTGTCGGGTAATATACGACAAAACAAGCTGAGAGTTTAAACAAGAATATTACCTTCTTAGACAATATCAACTCTCAATGGAGTCCTCATTACAATTATTATCACACTATTTCATAGAATAGTGAGGACTACTAAAGCCACTTATACTGGATCATCACTCCATTCCCCGACTCATCCCAGCTATATTCTCATTTCCTGAAGAGAACAATGAAAGAAAGGGTGAGCTCAACTAGTCCAGTAAGAAATATTATGACTAAGATAATGCAGAATAAATTATCCTTAGCCTTCAACAGTATAACAACTGATAGAATATAATAGACAACAAGTTTTAGATCAAAAACTGCAGCGGAATAAGCAATCCATTAGAATAGTCAAGTAGAGCATAAAATCTACTATCTTCTATGATTTAAAAAGTTTTTCATCAACTTTATCGCTGAGACTCAACTTAATAAATAAAATCGAATCATCCCTCGCATTCACGGCGCCAAGGATATACATGTAATAATCAATGGTCATGATTATACCGAATAATCCTCGGTCATAATCATACCAACAATCGTCCATCAATGAACTACGTGCCAATGAGGACTTTTACCACATCATTCGTCACATTACGGTCATGATTATACTGAATAATTCCTGGTCATAATCATACCAAGTCCATCTATGCACGTAAGCCAAAGATGACTTTAATCATAATATAAGCATGAGGATGATGACAATGACATAATAATTGAATACAACAAGTTCAAGGATAAATTTTAAAGATTTATAATTTAATTTATCCAGAAATCACTAACGTCCAAATTGTCAACATGATACTGCTTTGTAGAGTAAAATTCAAGAAAAATATTCATGTACCAAAAATAATTTGGACAGAAAAGAAATATATTTTTTGGGTGAATAGTACCCCGTGAATAGTACTTTGGGAATAGTACCCCGACACGAAAAGTGTCCCGAATACCAGAGTGAATGATAATGGAGTGAATAGTAACCCGTGAATAGTAACTCATGAATAGTACTCCGGCACGAAAAGTGCCCCGAATACCCGAGTGTATAATACTAGAGTGAATAGTAACCGGGTGAATAGTATTCTGTGAATAGTAACTCGTAAATAAAATACCAAATAAAATGATATTTCATGATTTAGTACAAAAGAAATGATATCTCATATCATGTAGTATAATAGAATATCTAAATCAAGAATGAATTTTCATCCGCCATGCAGTAATCCACATGTATGCATCATTTCCACAATTTAATAAAGAATGAATACGAAGGATCATTCACCATGCATGCAGTAATCCACATAGACATGTTATTCCTACGTAATAATAAATAATGGAATAATGTAAGAATTCACCATGCATGCGATGGTAACCGCATGCATAAAAGTTATTCCCAATGAGAATAATAAATAATGGAACGAAGTCATGCGTAATACGCATGCATGGGATATTCCAAATGTAATAATAAAGAATAGAACCAGGTCATATGTAATCCGCATAGACAGGATATTTTATCAGAATAATAAAGAATGGTATAACAACCCTTACGAATATTGAAAGAAAATAACTCTCTTTATGAATACAAAAGAAATAATACCCCTTACCTTAGAAGAAAACTGGATACTGGAATAGTGAGGTAGCAGAATTCTTTTCTTCTTCCTCTTTATAATTTCTCTCTATAATAATTGCTCTATAGCTTTAATGAATTGGTGAGAAATGAAGGAAGAATGAGCTTCTATTTATAGGAAAATATAGTTTCAATAATTGCACGTTTTGGGGCTCGAAATATTACAGTATAATACCTTCCTCTTTTTCTTTATTTTTAATTTAGTCCTGCAAGTATTATCAAACTTGCACCACCTCCCCTAATAGTAAATCATGTGAATTAATAGTTCATTTATGTGACTCAATAGTATAATCATGTGAAAAAACTAATTATAGTATAGTACCTCCATCTATACCTCTATTTTTAATTTAGTCATGCTAGTATTATCAATCTTGCACCAACTCCCTTAATAGTAAATCATGTGAATCAATAGTACACACATGTGATCACATAGTTATAAGCATGTGAATTAATAGCAATTAATTGCCCATTTATCCGATTAATTATCCGATTAGTCAATATAACCTCCAGACATCAACTATTATCAGAATAAACGTAAATTTCCACTAACACTAATAATCCAAACACAATGAAACTATCGATTTCATCTTTAATCAACACGAACTTATTCATCATTAATATTATAAGTCACAATATTTAACAACCAGGTCGTTCCCAGGAAAGAGGGGGCATTCCGATAAGAATTTCTCCCTATTAGCGCGCAATTAGATGACCTAACCTCTCCTTGACAGAACTTCTAGACATTGTCAATATTGCAAATAATAATATGAATAACTTTGTCGTCTCAATTATTGATTTAATAATATAACATATGATGCAGATGATCTTTGTGACAATAATTGAATCAATAATATGAGAGACATGATGCAACAACCATCGTAGTAATAATTGAGTATAACCGAGTGACTTCTTACGTAAGCATCAATAATCAATCTTGTGTGCTACTATGCAACCACGCCAGACATTATACTTTTACTACCGGTAGTTTAACAGCTTTTAACGGTAACACTTTCACCGTTATTTTTATAAAAAGATAATTTCGACATTTTCTTACTACGACAATACTTCCGTTATGGGTCCACTAATGATTGTCTTGGTGTCATGCATTTAATATTCCCTGTTAAAACGAATATTCCCTGACCAATCAAATATTATATAACCACTTGCTTACTTTGCAAAATATGTAAATATTATCCACAACTATAACACTATCTCAAATCCACACCATAATATTAAAAAAAAATATTTGGAGAAAATTAAATCTTTATTCATAAAATTTGGGGTCTCACAATCTCCCCTCCTTATGAAATTTCTCCCTCGAAATTTACGTACGTACCTGGTATGCCAAAGAGATGAGGATACCTTGACTTCATTTCAGATTCTAATTCTTGAGGTATAACCTTTGAGTCTCGAATATTATCATTCTTATCAAAGATTTTAACATGTATCTCCTCATATGTTAAATCTTCTGCTATCTCGTCTAGTTCTAATTTAATAATGTGGTTCGGCTCGTCCACATATTTACGTAACATCGATATGTGAAAAACGTTATGAACACGTAACATACTTGGCGGTAAAACGAGTCTATAGGTCACAGTTCTTATTCGATCGAGGATTTCAAATGGGCCAATTAAATCGAGGGTTGAGATAATGCCTTCTTGAACCTTCTTCTTCACATTCATCAGATTCGGGTGTGTAGCTTGAGCGACTTTAACTTTATCGATTAAAGTTGATTCTACTCGTATATTCGTTATCTTTATGTGGGTCTCTAGGGTCTTTAACTCTATCTTCATCATTTGTAAGTTATACGAAATGGGTTTTTGTGTTAACAACGTCGCACTCGTAAATGCATACGATCTTCTACTCAACACGTCAGTTACCACGTTCGCTTTACCACGATGGTATTGAATGGTACGATCGAAATCTTTAACAGCTCGAGCCAACGTCTTTGGCGCATTATACGTTTGATTTGGTTGAAGAAATATTTAAGGGTTGAAGAAATGGGTTTTGTACCGGGGTCAATATAAAATTCGATTTCACGCTCTAGGGGTAGGCTAAGAAGTTCTTCGACAATACGTCAGGAAATTTATTAACGATAGAAATATCATTTAAAAACTGTGACTCTCATCCAAGACTTGGATAACACATGAAATGAAGGTTTCTCTTAACGGAGTTTCAACCGATAAATCAAAGTCTAATTTCTCTGGAGTCAAATTTAAATGTTGAGAGCAAGCAAGAGAGATAAAAGAATAGGTAGAACCGGCATCTAATAAGGTATAGACTTCGCAAGAATTTATAATTAACTAACCCATGCTAACTTCATTTAGGTTACTCACTTTTTGAGAAGTCACGAAAAACGCTCTCCCTGAAACCACCGACTTTGTTTTGTCCGTATCCGCCTTTGGCGCCACCGTCCTAGTTGGACTTAACTTTGGTGCACGACAAAATCGGGCTAGGTGACCTTGTTTTCCACAATTATAACATGCTTTGGACTGCATCGTGCAGCTTGGACTGATATGTCCCTCCCCTCCGCATTTGAAGCATACAATTGGTGGTCGTTCTCCTTCCTTGAAAACAGGTGTTAGTGCTGCTATCTTTCCACCGTTCTTGAACCTTCTCTTCTTGAAATTTCCACTCCTATTATCTTGGCCATGATTACCACCGAAGTGGTTACCATTCTTGGCATGATAATTTCCCCCACGATGGTTATCATTATTCCGATGACCGTTGCCACCGGTATGATTATTATCGTGTTACTGGTCATTACCTTTTGGTTATGCTGACTCATTATCGCACTCCAATAACTGAGCCCTATTCACAACATCTGAATATAAACAAAGTTTGTGAGAAATGAGGTATTGACGTATATCGGGTTTCAAACCTCTTAGAAACATTCACGTCATTCGCTCCTCATTATCGATCAAATGGGATACAAACCGAGATAACTCCGCAAACTTAGCCTCGTACTGCGATACAGTCATATTGTTTTATTCCAGCTTGATGAACTCCACCTCCTTCATGTGACAAATACTTTCGAGAAATTACTTATCGTTGAACAGTTCTTGGAACTTCTCCCAAGATAGCTTGAGTGCGTCAGGCTGGGTACGTTTTACAGATTCCAACCAGTAATCCGTCTCTCCTTGAAACATGAAGGTGGCAAAGGGAACCTTTTGCTCCTCAGAGCATCCCAAGATATCAAATATCTTGGTGATTTGCTTTAACCACGTCTCCGCCTTAAGTGGTTCTGGCTCTCCTAAAAACTCCGGTGGTCCCAGCTCTTTGAACTGCTTAGCGGTGATCGACCGTGGGTTGCCATTATTTCTACCTACATTTTGAACAGGAGTCTCTCTCACCTGATGTTGCATGAATTGCATAAAGCCTCTGAACATCCCATCGTTCATCATCTGATCGGTGTTGTTATTTACCTGAGGATTATTGTCTTCCTATTGAACATTATCCTGGGTATTGATCGTTGGTGACTCAACGGTCTCATGTGTTTCATTGCTGATTTCAATATTTTCAGATGCCATTTTCAAACATTGTCACAAAACAAGGGTTAATTGACATATCACATATTATCCCTATACTCTGACCGACCAATTAAATACCAAATAAACTTAGGTAGGTCATACTAGCTAAGGAATTCCCCGTCTCTCCCCTCTTAGTTCTTGTCTCACATCTCAGTCAGGGATCATATCCCTAAGATCTGATACCAACTGTGATGCCCCCAAAATAGGTATACATCACCCATCTTGAGTCACCAAATACATGGTACATAAATTAAATATAAACTTAATTATACAACTGTCAGGTAATATACGACAAAATATAGCTGAGAGTTTAAACAAGAATATTGCCTTCTTAGACAATATCCACTCTCAATGGAGTCCTCATTACAATTATTATCACACTTTCACAGAATAGTGAAGACTACTAAAGCCACTTATACTGGATCATCACTCCATTCCCTGACTCATCCCAGCTATATTCTCATTTCCTGAAGAGAACAATGAAAGAAAGGGTGAGCTTAACTAGCCCAGTAAGAAATATTATGACTAAGATAATGCAGAATAAATTATCCTTAGCCTTCAATAGTATAACAACTGATAAAATATAATAGAAAACAAGTTTTAGATCAACAACTGCAGCGGAATAAACAATCCATTAGAAGAGTCAAGTAGAGCATAAAATCTACTATCTTCTGTGATTAAAAAAGTTTTTCATCAACTTTATCACTGAGACTCAACTTAATAAATAAAATCGAATCATCCCTGCACCACGGCCAAGGATATTCATGTAATCATCAATGGTCATGATTATACCGAATAATCCCTGGTCATAATCATACCAACAACTGGTCCACAATGAACTACAGGCCAATGAGGACTTTTAACACATCATTCGTCACATTACGGGTCATGATTATAAGAATAATCCCGGTCATAATCATACCAAGTCCATCTATGCACGTAAGCCAAAGATGACTTTAATCACAATATAAGCATGAGGATGATGACACAGACATAATAATTGAATAAAACAAGTTCAAGGATAAATTTTAAAGATTTATAATTTAATTTATCCAGAAATCACTAACGTCCAAATTGTCAACATGATACTGATTTGTAGAATAAAATTCAAGAAAAATATTCATGTACCAAAAATAATTTGGACAGAAAAGAAATATATTTTCCGGGTGAATAGTATCCCATGAATAGTACTTCGGGAATAATATCTCGTGAATAGTACCCGACATAAAAAGTGTCCCGAATACCCGAGTGAATGATACTAGAGTGAATAATAATTGGGTGAATAGTAACCCGTGAATAGTAACTCATGAATAGTACTCCAGCACGAAAAGTGCCCCGAATACCCAAGTGAATAATACTAGAGTGAATAGTAACTGGGTGAATAGTATCCTGTGAATAGTAACTCATAAATAAAATACCAAGTAAAATGATATTTCATGACGAGTACAAAAGAAATGATATCTTATACAAGTATAATAAAATATACGAAATTGCAAATGGATTTTCATCCGCCATGCGGTAATCCACGTAGACAGATCATTTCCACAATTTAATAAAGAATGAATATGAAGGATCATTCACCATGCATGCGGTAATCCACATAGACAGGTTATTCCCACAGAATAATAAATAATAGAATAACAGAAGAATTCACAATGTATGCAATTGACCGCACAGACATGTTATTCCCAACAGAATAATAAATAATGGAACCAGGTCATGCGTAATATGCACTGATGAGTGAGTTTTATACACATGAATTGGATACATTCGGGCTTAATTTATTGTTGTTCTTAAGTCTTTTAGATTAGTTTTTAAGTGTTTATGTCTATTCAAGCATGTTTTATGTTGTTTTGTAGGAATTGGGACAAAAGTTACATGGATCGACGTTCGGGGTGGCTAGATTCGCATTTTTGGCTTGACATTTACACAGCAGTCACTTCAGAGCCAATTTGAGTATTTCTACAGACCTTATTTCGAAACTCTTAAAGAATGAAAGTTGTAGATCTACTTTTCTTCTTTCTGTATCATCTTGAATCATCTAAATCGGAGTTCGGACGAAAAAGTTATGGCCATTTTCCCGAAGGACGTCGGAGTAGAAAATGTCAGAAAAAGTGGTAGCGCCGGGGCACTAATTTTAGGCTTATTTGCAGCGCCGGGGTGCTATAAGGTAGTATCGAAGGTCGTGCCCGATCTTCAAAGGTCATTTGGGGAAGGAAGAGGTTGGGTGTGGCCTGGATGCGTTTTGGGCGAATTTTGACACCTTTTTGACTCCAAATTGGATTGGGTTTGTTTCTAAAACTAAAAATTGGACTTGTAACCTATAAATACATGATGTAAGGCATAAAATAGGAGGAGATTACATAGATTAGACTAGATTAAACACTCCTTTGGATTAGAACATAACCCTAGTTCTTATTAGTTTTGGGGATTGAAGCAACTTGGAGACCATTGAAGATTCAAGCGGGGAGTGAAAGAGAAGTCTCAAGCTATTTCCGACAATAGATTATATTCTCTTCTCTTCTCTTTCTTTTATCTTTTAATGTCTATTCAATTGTGGATTCTTGATTTTAATTCATTAATTATGAACTAACTCTTTCATTAAGATTTCAATTGAACTTTTTATGATTATGAATTGATTATTTGATTTATTCTAATTATTTATGTTGAAGTGAATTGTTCATCTTGCTTTGTGCATAATTGATTAATTATCTGATCAGTAATTACCTTGTTACTCTAGAAGGAATTGAGAAAGGAATTCTAGGGTTAGAACTGGGCATGGTGACATGTGACTTAGTTATTTGCACAAATGAATAATTAGGTTTGTGAATAGAATGAGAATATCTATTTGCCGCATGTAACACATAAGGAATTGGGATCAGAATGAGTTTAATTCAATTGTTTTTTGCGTAAAGATATAGCAAAATTAATCTGGGTTAAATAGAAGGCAATTGATCACTCGGGAGAGGGCTTTTGGCATTTGAGAATTCTCATTAACAATTCGAAGAGACATAATAATTGAGATAATTGGATAATTAGTTTATAGTTCATAATTGGTGATATTGGAGTCTTAGCCTTTATTTATTTGAATTCATTTATAAAGTAACCTAGTTTTAATTAGTTAATTTAGTTTTCTTAATTAGAAAATTCATAATTTGCTATTGTTTAAATAAAATTGATTTGGTTAAGAGTTAGTAATTGGTAATTTTTATTAAATAATTCCTCGTGGGAACGATACTCTACTTTCACTTTATTACTTGTTGACCGTGTATACTTGCACGCATTCATTGATTGCGAAATCGATCAACAAGACAGGATATTCCAACAGAATAATAAAGAATGGAACCAGGTCATACGTAATCCGCACAGACAGGATATTCCAACAGAATAATAAAGAATGGTATAACAACCCTTACGAATATTGAAAGAAAATAACTCTCTTCATGAATACAAAAGAAATAATACCCCTTACCTTAGAAGAAAACTGGATACTGGAATAGTGAGGTAGCAGACTTCTCTTCTTCTTCCTCTCTATAATTTCTCTCTATAATAATTGCTCTATAGCTTTAATGAATTGGTGAGAAATGAAGGAAGAATGAGCTTCTATTTATAGGAAAATATAGTTTCAATAATTGTACGTTTTGGGGCTCAAAATATTACATTATAATACCTTCCTCTTTGTCTTCATTTTTAATTTAGTCCTGCAAGTATTATCAAACTTGCACCACCTCCCCTAATAGAAAATCATGTGAATTAATAGGTCATTCATGTGACTCAATAGTATAATCATGTGAAAAAACTAATTATAGTATAGTACCTCCATTTATACCTCCATTTTTAATTTAGTCATGCACGTATTATCAATCTTGCACCAACTCCCCTAATAGTAAATCATGTGAATCAATAGTACATACATGTGATCACATAGTTTTAAGCATGTGAATTAATAGCAATTAATTTCTCATTTATCCAATTAATTATCTGATTGGTCAATATAACCTCCAAACTTCATTTATTATCAGAATAGATGTCGATTTCCACTAACACTAATAATCCCAACACAATGAAACTATCAATTTTATCTTTAATCAACATGAACTTATTCATCATTAATATTATAACTCACAATATTTAACAACCAGGTTGTTCCCAGGAAAGAGGGGGCATTCCGATAAGGATTTCTCCCTATTAGCGCGCAATTAGATGACCTAACCTCTCATTGACAAAACTTCTAGACATTGTCAATATTGCAAATAATAATATGAATAACTTTGTCGTCTCAATTATTGATTTAATAATATAACATATGATGCAGATGATACTGTGACAATAATTGAATCAATAATATGAGAGATATGATGCAACAATTACTGTAGCAATAATTGAGTATAATTGAGTGACTTTTACGTAAGCATCAATAATCAATACCGTGTGCTACTCTTGCAACCACGCCAGACATCGTATTTTTTACTACCGGGTAGTTCAACAGTTTTAACGGTAACACTTTCGCCGTTATTTTTATAAAAAGATAATTCTGTCATTTTCTTACTACGATAAAACTTTCGTTGTGGGGTCCACCAATGATTGTGCCATCGTACGAATATTCACTGTTAAAACGAATATTCCTCGACCAATCGAATATTATATAACCACTTGCTTACTTTGCAAAATTTATAAATATTACCCACAACTATAACACTATCTCAAATCCACTCCATAATATTAAAAAAAAAATATTTTGAGAAAATTAAATCTTTATTCATAAAATTTGGGGTCTCACAAACAAGGCTTAACAACTTCATTTAACGAAGGCTCAAGGTTTATAAGCTTTTAAACCTTATATTTGTACTTCCAACCTTTAATACGCATGTTCACATGTATCTATCTCATTTACATAGACATAGCATAGTTCATACTTTTAAAACGTGCTTAAATAACTTATGTCATGCTTGACTAGTTGAGTGCACATATCATTCATGTTCAAAGGCATAAATAACTCTATCATGCTTGCTTATAAGGTCATAATGCAAGTAACAATGCTCATCAAAGTTAGTTTTTAAAACTTTTAAATTTCTCTTTGAAAACACATATTATCCAAGCTATACAAGTTAGCTTATACGAGGTAACTTAAGATCACATTTTATGCTCGCATGACTCCACCATATGCTCACTACAAAGTTAGAACTCAAGTGACTTAAAGTTCATCAAGGTTTGTTTTCGAAATCTTCAAGTTTCTTTTTTTAAACACATACTAAGTCATGCTAAAGCATCCCATTATGAGTAAAGTAGTCTTAGCCATATGACATGTCTATTATCATGCATATTCATGTTTTATTACTTAGAATAACATAATCCATCGTCCGGAGCACTATACTTGTGTGTGTGCTCGTTCGACGCCCTCCGATCACCTCTTATTACGTAACAGTCACAAAGATGACTATTTTTACCCTTCCTAACGACCACAAATTGAAAAACATAAAGAATAAAAGTTGTAGGTCTATTCGTCCTCGTTCCGGATCATTTTGAATCATCTCAATTGGAGTTCGTATGAAAACGTTATGACCGTTTTACCAAAATAGGTCAAAGCTGTTACACTCAGCACACATGGGGCGCGGCCGCGCCCCTTTTCCTCACAAATACCATGCGCCCATGCCATTGCCCAGCCCCAGATGCACGCTCGCACGCACAAGTAGTGCACCGGTGCGATGCTTCGTACAGAACACAGTTTTGGTCATAACTTTCTCATTTTAGGTCCAAATTAGTTGGTTTTCGATTCGTTGGACTCGTTAAACTCTTAGCTACTCATCTAGAGAATAATTATAACAATTCAAACATATTAACAAATCATTTTAAGGGTTCCAATATAGTGTTCTTGCTATATTTTCATGTTTTAAACATATTTAGCGAAATCATTCACTACGAATTCGTTTCTCAACCAAATTGGTCCGTTTAACTTTCGTTGTTTTCGTTTCTTCACATACTAACAACATATATCATCAATTTCAGATTCTATCCATCAATTTTGACTCCAACGTAAGTTAAAATATACATATGCCATCAAAACTCATGTTTTTCATCTTTAACATATTCTTATGATTTTGATTACTCTAGAACAAATTAAAGAGACTATATATACTAGATTATACACCCACACACATTTATATACAACATCTCTTCAAATCACCCAACCAAAATAGGTGTTTAAGTGAAGAACTTGAGAAACTATAAATTAGAATTTTAGAACTAGATGAATACCTTTGATTCTTCTTAAACTTGATTAGATGATGAAAAAAATCTTCTTCTTCTTCCTTGATTCCTCCAAGCTTCTTCTTAAAGTTCTCTCTAGAATTCTCCCAATTCTCTCTCAACTTTTCTTCTTCTCTTCTTCTGTGTTTTTCTTCTCTATCCTAACTTACGTACTAACATATAACGTATATAATAATTTAGGTATTCATTATATAATATAATTATATCTATTAAATGATATTAGTTTTTTTTTTAAAAAAAACTCAAAAGCCATAAGGTTTGTTTGGCTAGCTAACTAAAAATTAACCCATTAAATCTTTTACCTTGTTTGGTAAAACAAATTTAAATTAAAGATTTAACATTCATTAAGCCTTGTTTGGCAAAAACTGAATTAACATCCCTTAACTTATTTTAATAACTCCTTTATAATATAGTTTATGGTCACACTTTAATTAAATAAATTCCATATTCAAATTAAATTAAATCTAATAATAATTTATTAAATCCATTTACCACATAAACTCATATAATAAAATTATAATTTTCATTATAATTATAATTTTATTTAATAAATTAACACATTACTTTAATTACAAAAATCAAATTAAATAACATTATAACAACCCATATAATCCTTAATAACTCTCTAATTTTGTTATTGAGTTAAATTAGAGTATTATCTCATAAATTTAATTCATCATTTTTTTTATCTTAATTAAGTTAATTTCTATAACTCGTGAATTATTTACTTACTAATAAATAATCCAACAAATATCTACTAAATAACAAACACATCAATTAAAAATATTTATTTAATTCAATAAATATTTGAAATTATAAATAAAATTCTGGATTGTTACATTCTTCCCACCTTATAAGGATTTCATCCTCGGAATCACCGAAACCCCACCTTCCTCAGGTTTCTTAATTTATTTTAATCTAATTTCAAATAAAATAAACTCCTTTATTTTAATTTATTGAATTCAGGTTTCTTCGTTGAATAACTTCAACACATTACCTTAATATAGGTTTTATATTTTCTACTCTCACCATTCTTCATAATAAATTCTTATAAGTTTTATTTCATAACCTTTATTTAGACTCAATTATATTTGAGTATTACATATTCTTTGACCCGTTCATTTCCTTTTATAAGGATCGTTATCATAAATACTCGGGATATTACATTCACCCATTCTTCTAAGAATTTCATCCTCAAAATTTAATTTATTAATCTTTATTCATTCAATCTATCAAAATAGATTTTTGCGTTAATACTTTATTCATTCATTTGGGTTCTACAACCAAATTCTTTCTCTAAAGATCTTTCTAAGATCATCATATTCCTCACCTCTTCCTCTTCTAAGAGTTTCACATTTCTCTTTTTTCTGGAGTTTAATTATTTCTTGAAATTATTATGTTTTGCTTAATTTCCTCATCCTTTCCCCTTTCACCTTTCAGAATAATAAGAATCTTCCACAATTGCTCAATAATTGGGAAGCGATATGAATAACATGAATTTAGAAGATTCCAAATCATGCTGAGGGTCATAAGACCTTGAACTATGTCCATGGTTATAAGTACTCTTTCAACTTAAACCTTAACAGTCATTAGACTATAGGGACTCCCGTACTTAGGGTGTTAAGCCCTTCGTACGATGTATTGTGAACAAACATTTAAACGCTATGCGTATGTCCATAGTTATAAATAATCTTTCAACTTAAACTTTAACAGTCATAAGACTATAGGGACTCCTCGTACTTAGGGTGATCAGCCCTTCGTACAATGTATTGTGCACAAACATCTAAAAGCCTCCGCGTAATCCCCTATAAAAGGGTTATTCATCTCAGCTTTTTCACATCTGAATCCGCACCAAAACAATTTTGTTTGGCATAGTTTAACAAAGAACGCTTGAATTTCATGAACATCTTTCAATAATCATCTAGCTGAATCAAATAGCGTAGACTTCTACAACAATTCGGACATCAATTGAAATATACATATACATATATATATATATATTCTCATATCTTAAAGAAATCTCAAAAATCCTTTTTATGACATCATGATACCGCACTGTATTTACAGCCCGTTTGAGGATTCCGTCATTTGGTGATTTTATCATACTACATCATACCATAGTGGGCTGACGATCCTTAGATCACCTCCAACACTAAGTAATACTGCATTGATGACTCCATCGTTTTTTTTTCATCTCTGCACCAGGTTCCATGACACATTGATGATATAAAAATATGTTTTGATATATTTCAAATCATTTTTGTCTAGCCGAAGCAATTAGCATAGACATACGAATAACGGTATTGTTTTTAAAACTCATTGGTTTCATCATTTAATCCAATGTTTTTCAAGAAAATAGAAGTGCAAACATCAGCACGAAGTCAATAAATTTTGAAAGTCTAGCATAGCTAGTAGATTTAGAATATCCAGGTATCCGTCAACTTCAATCTTTACTTCATTACTTTATTACTTAACCATTCTATCAATCTTCAACTTCATCAATGCTCTCTATACTATAACCATTTTCTACCCAAAATAGTTCATCAAACTTACCGCACATTGAAAGTTCAGGAACTTGCCACAATAATATGAGTTTATGAAATTATCCTAGTCAGACCATAGGCGTCCATTGGCTGAGGGGTTCAAAGCATACCATATTATTATGAGTCACGAACTTACCATATGCATTAGTTTTAAGAACCGCACCTAATCCTAATAATATCTGACTAATCTTAATAGTTTTTAACTATCAAATATACACATGAGAAAAGAATCACCTTTTCGCCACATATACATTGATAGCGTGACACCAACAGTCTAATGATTATCAATGTGATAAACTGAGTGCAAGCACAAAACCCTCGCCCATACAAAGATTTATACAACTCAGCCATCACATGAGTCCTTAATTGAAATCCCACCTAACTCTATCTTACTCTTAACTTTCTCTTTGCTCGATACGAATTCCTCGTATCACATTATCTATAACTCCTCGTGAGTTTACCTCGTACTATATCATAGTACATTACCTTCATAACATCAAGCTATAATTATTCAAACATTACAAACCATCTTTCTCTTATAACTTAAACAGATCACGTCGTGATCTTATTCTATAATCATTTTTCTTAAAATTATTTTCTTAACTCATGACTGTTTTGTTTTACGATCCTCTTTCTTTCCCTTTTTCATCAATTACGATTTCATTTATGCTTTTAATCTTACAGACTTTGTCTATTCATCATTATTCTTTATCTTGGCTATTGGGGTTAGGCAACTCCCATATCTTATCTTTATATCTCTTCAAGATTCTTCTTTGAATTTTCTTGTTTATATAACAATTCTTCCTTTAAGAATTTCTAACTTCATTTACATTGCTCAACATTTCATTCGAGTTCCACATTTTCATCATACGTATCCACTTTCTATACTTGGTACACATCGAGTCTCTAATAGTTTCAATATGGTACGCTGAGTGGTTTCCCACAAACAACCAACAAACTAGGTTCCGAGTTGCTAGTTCGTATATACCTCCGCTCTATGAAGGAATCGTTTATCCCAGATACCATACATCAACTACTAAAGAGTACAATTGTACCATACTTAAATATAACTATTTGATTCTTAACTTCTTTATCATCTTCTCCTTTATTCTCTAAGGTTATAGCCTATGGTACTCTTACCTAAGGTTTATAACCTACAGCTTTGATACCAACTATAACGACCCCAAAATTCATACATTTTAATTCTCGACTTCGGTCGTTAATAATACATTCAACCCCTAATTTTACATCATTAAACGATAATAAAACAATTGAAATTTGCGGAATAATTAAAATTTTCTATAACAAACTATCATCGTTCCCAAAACCTTCAACCTTTACATTTAAATATCTCAGAATTATTTTAATACTATAATAGTTTACATCGCAAAACAATATTATAATTCGACATTAATACATTATTCGGAACCTTAAACATGGTTCAAATAATAATAACACAACCAAAGTGTATAAATCTTCAAGTATCACAACTGATTCATGTCTTTCAAGTAACACATAACTTTACCTTGAATCTTGAACCTGCAAAAGTGGTTATTTGCAAGGTTGAGCTCGACAACCCAGCAAAATCTAACAGTTTTCATGCATCACATAGCATATAATAACATGTTCAACATATAACATACATGCTACAGTTCATATAACAGGTATAAAGATTGAGTCCTTACTCAATCAGTATACTTTAATCAATCAACATAGTCATAAATTGACTTTAACATTTCATACTTTCAACATATATATAACACATCATGCTCTTTGCAATAAAGATTTAAAACAATTAATCATCAAGTTCACATAGCAAATAGTAACTAAAAAACTTGCCTGATTCGTAGTTTATGAACTACGACTTAACTGCTTAACGCTTATCTACACTTCGTGTATTCCTACACAGTTATATAATCATGGATTCACATCCATTAGTCATATATTTCATACGCTCTTAAAATAAAAACAAATATTGTTTCCTAACTTGGTTTCATTTTTACTTGAACTTAGGATAACCATGAGACTAGTTCATTCTATTATCATATTTATCTGACCAATCTTGTTTCATATCTTGTAGTCCTTAAAGACAATATATAACCATAACTTAAGACTATGCAGTTAACAAACTGCTCTTAGTCACTATCTTGAAGCACGCCAGTCAAGATGCATTTAAGCTTAGGAGTAAAGATATGTACAAGACTACTCCTAGCCAAAACCAGACTTGAGCTTTACATTGCTCAGTTTAGTCCTAACCTACTATGCATTCTGATACATACTATAAACATACATCAAGTAGGTTCTGATATTTCTTCAAGTCCACATTTTAAATCATTTAGTTTTGAATTACATAGTTCTATGTTGAATTATTTACATCAACAAGGCTTAACAACTTTTTTAACGAAGGTTCAAGGTTTATAAGCTTTTAAACCTTATATTAGTATTAACAACCTTTAATACGCATGTTCACATTTACATAGACATAGCATAGTTTATACTTTTAAAACGTGCTTAAATAACTTATGTCGTGCTTTACTAGTTGAGTGCATATATCATTCATGTTCAAAGACATAAATAACTCTATCATGCTTGCTTATAAGGTCATAACGCAAGTAACATTGCTCATCAAAGTTAGTTTCTAAAACTTTTAAATTTCTCTTTGAAAACACATATTATCCAAGCTCTAAAATTTATCTTATACGAGGTAACTTAAGATCAAATTTTATGCTCGCATGACTCCACCATATGCTCACTACAAAGTCAAAACTCAAGTGACTTAAAGTTCGTCAAGGTTGTTTTCGAAATCTTCAAGTTTCTTTTTTTAAACACATACTAAGTCATGCTAAAGCATCCCATTATGAGTAAAGTAATCTTAGCCATATGACATGTCTATTATTATGCATATTCATGTTTTATTACTTAGAATAACATAATTTATCGTCCGGAGCAATATACTTGTGTATGTGCTCGTTCGACGCCCTCTGATCGCCTCCTATTATGTAACAGTCACAAAGATAACTATTTTGACCCTTCCTAATGACCACAAATTGAAATACTTAAAGAACAAAAGTTGTAGGTCTATTCGTTCTCGTTCCGGATCATCTTGAATCACCTCAATCAGAGTTCGTATGAAAATGTTATGACCGTTTTACAAAAATAGGTCAAAGTAGTCACACTCAAAGACACACGGGGGGTGGTGTGCCCTTTTCCTCTAAATCACGACGCCACGCCGCCATTGACCCAATTTCATGCGGCAAGCCTTTACTTCACAAGACGGGTAACGCTCATGTGAGGCTTCATGACAACACGCTTTTGGTCATAACTTTCCCATTCTAAGTCCGAATTTGTTGGTTTTTGATTCGTTGGACTCGTTAAACTCTTAGCTACTCATCTAGAGAATAATTATAACACTTCAAACATATTAACAAATCATTTTATGGGTTCCAATTCAGTGTTCTTGCTATATTTTCATGTTTTAAACATATTTAGCGAATTCATTCCCTACGAATTCGTTTATCAACCAAATTGGTCAGTTTAACTTTTGTTGTTTTTGTTTCTTCACATACTAACAACATATATCATCAATTTCAGATTCTATCCATCAATTTTGACTCCAACATAAGTTAAAATATACATATGCCATCAAAACTCATGTTTTTCATCTTTAACATATTCTTATGATTTTAATTACTCTAGAACCAATTAAAGAGACTATATATACTAGATTATACACCCATACATATTATATACAACATCTCTTCAAATCACCCAACCAAAATAGGTTTTTTAAGTGAAGAACTTGAGAAACTATAAATTAGAATTTTAGAACTAGATGAATACCTTTGATTCTTCTTAAACTTGATTAGATGATGAAAAAAACCTTCTTCTTCTTCCTTGATTCCTCCAAGCTTCTTCTCAAAGTTCTCTCTATAATTCTCCCAATTCTCTCTCAACTTTTCTTCTTCTCTTCTTCTGTGTTTTTTCTTCTCTATTCCAACTTACGTACTAACATATAACGTACATAATAATTTAGGTATTCATTATATAATATAATTATATCTATTAACTGACATCAATTTTTCTTTTTCTTTATCTTTTTCTTTTTTTTAAACTCAAAAGCCATAAGGTTTGTTTGGCTAGCTAACTAAAAATTAACCCATTAAATCTTTTACCTTGTTTGGTAAAACAGATTTAAATTAAAGATTTAACATTCATTAAGCCTTGTTTGGCAAAAACTGAATTAACATCCCTTAACTTATTTTAATAACTCCTTTATAATATAGTTTATGGTCACACTTTAATTAAATAAATTCCTATATTCAAATTAAATTAAATCTAATAATAATTTATTAAATCCATTTACCACATAAACCCATATAATAAAATTATAATTTTCATTATAATTATAATTTTATTTCATAAATTAAAACATTACTTTAATTACAAAATTCAAATTAAATAACATTATAACAACCCATATAATCCTTAATAACTCTTTAATTTAGTTATTGAGTTAAATTAAAGTATTATCTCATAAATTTAATTCATCGCTTTTTTTATCTTAATTAAGTTAATTTCTATAACTCATGAATTATTTACTTACTAATAAATAATCCAACAAATATCTACTAAACAACAAACACATCAATTAAAAATATTTATTTAATTCAATAAATATTTGAAATTATAAATAAAATTCTGCATTGTTACAACAACTCACGTTTACCTACACATAGTATTAGAATTACAATATCTATTAGATATACTAACATTCACATTCCAAAATAACACTCACCTTTAGCTAAACTTGTTATTTTAGTACAAGTCTTACCTTACCATACACATTTCAGAATCACAAATGCAATTTCATAACACTTATTTATTATTCACGAAGTTTCTTAAATCATAACATAACGCATCCGTAACTTAATAATCCTTTTTACAACTTTGAAATTACTAAGCACATGACACAATTCTGTTTTCACCTCTTCATTACATGTTTCTCATATTAACATAACATTAGATTAAGTTACAATGAGTGTTCAAGGTCTGCATAAATAGCAGACTTCATTATCTATGAATGGCTCTCTTTGCTAAGCGGCGGCCACGCTTAAAAGGTAGCGCTGCTGCGATGCACCGATTCTGGCGGTTTTGCGTAACGTGATTTATTAATTCGTTTTAAGCCAACTAATAACTAATTTCACCCATAAAATAGTAAATTAAGCATATGTAATTGGTACAGAACTACACAAACATAATTCCTTACATATTCAACCATTTAACACAATTAAACAACCACTTCAACTAATTTAAATTCCTAAGTTTCATGTTTTCATATAAAAACACCATTTTTGACATTCTTTACAAAAATCATCACTGTGATCACAATTCTTGTCCGAATTACTTCGTTCAAACTACGTTCTCTTCGTTTCTGAATGGACTAACCTAATCAAGACTCAATTTACAGATTAACATACAAATTAACCACCGAAATTGGTACTTTCACAAGCTATATGAAAAATATATACATTGTAATTACTTTTCCTACTTTTTAAACGAAATTAGCATACCAATTCTTGTCTACATACAACTTTAACATCATAATTATATACAATCACCATAAATAGGTTGTTTAACAACAATTACAGAAAATTAACTCCACAGAACATGGAAATTTTATGCAGTAAACATATATATATATATATATATATATATATATATATATAATAGTAAGGTTAAAGAAATACCTTCAATTTGCTCGGTAATAATCTTTGATAAACTCAGAGAATTGCTTTGGAATACTCAGCCTTTTTCCCTCAACTCTCTTTAGACTCTCTCAAATTTCTCTCTTTCTCAGTTTATCTGAAAACCCTTTTCTCTTCTTTAGGCTTAAGCCAAAAGTTTTTCACGTAAAGTAAAACAGGCGCTCCCAAAACGTATATAACTGCCGTATTATTATTATTATTATTATTATTATTATTATTATTATTATTATTATTATTATTATTATTATAATTACATATCAGTTATAACATATTATATATTTTATTTTGATTTATTCTATTTAATTTTATTTATTATAATTACAATTCAAAATTTAAAAACTATAAAGCTATGTTTGGTAAACATTAATTAAAACAAAGACTTAATATCCTTAAGTCTTGTTTGGCAAAATCAATTTAAAACTACTTTATTTTAATAAATAATTAGGTTTATAATTTATAATCACATATTATTTATTTGGATTTCCATATCCAACAATAATCAAATAAATTAATTACACATACTATATTTTAAATAAATTTTCTACTTAAATAAATATCACAAAATTATAACTTCATTATAATTTTATTTAATAATTTAGCATACCATTTTAAATTATTAAATTAAAAAATAATATAACATCTCATGTTATCTTACTAACTCTCTAAATTATAAATTAAATTAATTTAGAATATTATCTAATAAATTTAATTCATAAATATTTAATAACAACAATCACATCAATAAAATATTTATTTCATTTAATAAATATTTTATATTGTAAATAATAAAATCTTGGATTGTTACATCATTCCATCCTTGTAAGGATTCTGTCCCCAGAATCATAATTCAAATAATCAAATCGTCATATTCTTCTCTCATTACAAAGATTCTGTCCCCAGAATCGAAGACACATACTAAAAAAATAACTCAGGGTAATTCTTCATCATTTCAACTTCGAGTTCCCACGTAGCCTCTTCGACATTGTGGTTTCTCCATATCACCTTCACAGAAGGTATCACCTTATTCCTGAGCACTTGTTCTTTCCTGTCGACTATCTGGATAGGAATCTCTTCATAAGATAAATCTTTACTGAACTGCAATAGTTCATACCCGATCACATGTTTGTAATCAGGTTTATACGGTCGTAATACCGAAACATGAAAAATGTTGTGAACGTGTTCTAATTCTGGAGGTAAAGCTACCTCGTAAGCAGCTCTCCCACTCTTCGTAGTATCTCAAATGGTCCAATAAACCTTGGGCTTAGCTTTCCATTCTTGCCTAAATGAATTTTCCCCTTCTAAGGAGAAACTTTTAGGAAAACAAAATTCCCTGCTTCAAATTCGCGATTCTTCCTGTGTTGATCAGCATACTTCTTCTGTCTATCTTGAGCAGCTACCAATCTTGTTCTAATGAGTTTGATAACTTCAACGGTCTACTGTACTAGTTCTGGTCCTAACAGTTAACGTTCACTAACCTTATCCCATCATAGTGGAGTTCTGCATTTTCTGCCGTATAATGCCTCGTATGGCGGCATGCTAATGCTTGCGTGGTAACTGTTGTTGTATGCAAATTCCACCAACGGTAGATGATCATCCTAGTTTCCTTTGAAATCCATGATGCAAGCTCTAAGCATATCTTTTAACGTCTGGATTGTTCATTTGTTTTGACCATCCGTTTGCGGATGATATACCGTACTCATCTTTAGTTGTGTTCCCATGCATTCTTGTAATCTCTTCTAGAAATTTGATGTGAACCTCAGATCTCTATCTGATACAATTGATATTGGAACTCCATGTCTCGAGACGATCTCCCTAACGTACAGTTTTGCCAGCAGATCAAGATTAAATCTAATCTTTATTGGCAAAAAGTGAGCTGATTTCATTAATCTATCACTTACCACCCAAATCGCATCATATCCTTTCTGAGTCGTTGGAAGACCTACCACAAAATCCATTGTGATATGCTTCCACTTCCATTCTGGTACCTCCAACGGTTGAAGTAATCCTCTTGGTCTTTAATGCTCAGCCTTCACTCTCTGACATGTCAAGCACTTTGCAACACATTCTGCAATGTCTCTTTTCATATTTGGCCACCAAAAGTGCCGACGCAAATCTTGATATATTTTCATACTTCTCGGATGAATAGAATATCTTAAGCTATGAGCTTCTGTCAAGATTTCTGCTTTAATATCTGGTACTGCTGGAACCCAAATTCGTCCCTCGAATCTTAGCATTCCCTCAGTATCAACCTTATACTTCACCTCTTTACCTTCGAAAACACTTTCCTTTATTTTCCATCATTCTTCATCCTGTAATTGAGCATTCTTCACCTTGTCCACCAAAGTTGAACTAACTTCTATTTGGAACAATCTTTCATCGGTTTCTTTTGGAAATTTGATTTCTAACTCTAGCCTTGCCATCACTGAAACAAGCTCCTCCTGGTTAGGGGTGAGCATTCGGTTATAACCAAACCAAAATGGCTATTCGGTTATAACCGAAAACCAAACTATTGATGATTCTACTATCCGAACCACAAACCGAAATTTGAAACTAACCGAATTACTGAATACCGAATTACCGATTATATAATTCGGTAATTCGGATAATTACCGAATTAGACCATATCATAAAGATGAAGGGTCAATGTCTTCACATTGGAAAAGAGGAATTTCCTTCTCTCCATTACAACACCCATCAGAGGTTAACTCCTTTCTCAACCAGGCTCTAAGAGAACACAAACTAGTGCCAATAACTCTAGACCTCTCATCAAGCGTAATAACAACACCAAAAAGCTCCGTAACTTGTACTTCTGGGATTACACAACAAAGAATAAAGAAATGTAAAGATTAAAGGCATGCCGATTTATGGGATGTGGAAAGGGAGCAAGAGGTGCTTCGGCCTCAGATTTCCATGGTGGTGGCGGGAGGTGTTAGAGACCGGATGCCATAAAGGGGTTGAGGGACGGACCATTGATCTTCGCAAGGCCCATGGCGGGGGTAGACGGTGTGAGTTTCTAGGATGTACAAAAAGTGCAGAAGGACGCACAAATTACTATATTGCTCATGGTGGTGGTCAGAGATGCTGTTAGGACGGTTGCACTCATGCTGCCTGGGAAAAATCTGGATTGTGCATTTGACATGGTGGAGGCTGGAGAGGCAGAGATGATGTAACGGAGAGAGGCTAGGGCAAGAATAAGTGATTTGAGATCTGGGATTGGGAGGCTAGGAGCGGCGAGTCGGCGACTGCTATGCTAGGGCAAGAACTAAAATGAGAAATCTGAATACTCGAATTATTAGATAATTAGATAATATTATAAAATTATTATTTTTTAAATATTAATATTCGGTTAATCGGGTACCCGAATTATCTGTTTTTTAAAACCAAAACCGAAATTGAATAATGAGTAATAAATTGGATATAACCGAAATAAGAAAAAAAATCGAAAAACCAAAATAATTCGGTTAAAAAAATTCGGTTCGGTTCGGTAATTCGGTTTTATTCGTTTTTTACTCACTCCTACTCCTGGTTGGTTAACAACATCAACTTCTCATGACCCCTTCTACTCAATGCATCTACAACCATGTTTGCTTTTCCCAGATGATAAAAGATCTCGCAATCATAATCTTTTATTAATTCCATCCTTCTCCTTTGACGCATGTTCAGGTCCTTTTGTGTGAAAATATACTTCAGACTTTTATGGTCTGTGTAGATCTCACACTTTTCTCTATAAAGATAGTGTCTCCATATCTTCAGAGCAAACACCACCGCAGCCACTCTAAGTCATGAGTCGGTTACCCTTTCTCATAATCTTTCAGTTACCTTGATGCATACGCAATGACTTTGCCGTTCTGCATAAGGACACAACCTAATCCTTTATGTGAAGCATCACTATACACCACAAAATTTCCTTTATTATCTAGTAATGACAAGACAGGTGCTACACTGAGCCTCTTCTTCAATTCCTTAAAACTTTCTTCACACTTTTTCGTCCAAACAAATTTTATAAATTTTCACGTCAAATTTGTTAACGGAGTGGCAATCTTGGAAAAATCTTGAATAAACCGTTTGTAATATCCTGCCAATCCTAAGAAACTTCTTACTTCTGATGGAGTTCTTGGTTGTTCCCAATTTATCATAGCTTCGACTTTCGATGGATCCACTGAAATTCCATCCTTGTCAATTACAGGCCCAAGAAATTGTACCCGTTCTAGCCAAAATTCACATTTAAAGAATTTCGCGTACAACTTTTCTTTTCTTAGTGTCTCCAGCGTCAAACGTAAATGGTCCACGTGTTCTTCTTGAGATTTGGAGTACACCAGAATATCATCGATAAATACCACCACAAACTTGTCTAAAAATGGTTTAAACACCCTGTTCATCAAATTCATGAACGTTGCTGGGGCGTTTGTCAAACCAAAAGACATCACCAAGAATTCGTAATGTCCATACCGATTTTGGAATGCCGTCTTCGATACATCTTCCTTCCTTACTTTTAATTGGTGATACCCACTTCTCAAATCTATTTTCGAGATATATCTAACACCCTTCAATTGATCATACAAGTCATCTATTCTTGGCAATGGATATTTGTTTTTAATAGTGACTTTGTTTAATTCCCTACAATCAATGCAAAGACGTATTGACCCATCCTTCTTCTTCACGAATAACATCGGCGCTCCCCACGGTGATACACTCGATTGAATATACTTCTTATCTAATAGTTCTTGCATTTGTACCATCAGTTCCTTCATCTGTACCGGAGCCATTCTGTACAGGGCTTTCGATATTGGAGCAGTTACTGGCACTAAGTCGATCACGAACTCGATTTCTTTGTCAGGCGGAAGTCCTGGAAAATCCTCTGGAAACATGTCTACAAAATCCCTAACCACTGGTATCTCTTCCAGTTTCACAACCCTCTTCTTTTGAGTATCGACTATGTAGGCTAGGTACCGTACATAGCCCTGACTCAATAACTTCTTGGCCTGCATAATCGTCAGACACCTTGCTACCATAGAAAACTACCTTTGACAGAGTCATAAGGTTTACACATTTCTTCTGGTAATCAATTATCGCTCCATAATTGAATAGCCAATCCATTCCCAAAATAACATCGAACTCTCCGATTTTTATCGGGATTAAATCTACTGTCATAACATTCCCCTTAATATTCACCCTACAGTTCTTGTATACAAGCCTAACATGAATTACCTCGCTATTCGTAATTTCTATGTGTAAAGGGAAGTTCAACTCTTTACTAGGTATTTCTAACCTCTTAGCAAACTCATCAAATATAAATGAGCAAGTAACACCCGAATCAAATAATACATATGCATTTATATCATTGATTGAGATAATACCTAACACGACATCTTTTTATTACACCGTGTCTTGCACTATCATGTTCAAGGTTCTGGCTGTGGGCTTATTTGATGACGTTGGTCCAGCAATAGTCAGTGTACCACCACTGCCATTTCCCTTACTTCCAGTTATCTCACCAGTTTTCTTCTTTGGACACTCGCGAGCAAAATGATCCTTGACTCGCAGGTGTAGCAAGCATTCTTCTTGGGTTGATTGCAATTTGGGGCAATGTGACCCTCCTGGACACAGTTAAAGCACACACGCTTCCCCCTTAAACACACACCTGTGTGAAACCTGCCGCATGTAGCACATGCGTCAATCTTCTTTTTCTGCTGGTTACCTTGTTGATTTCCAACTCCCACATTTGCATTCCACTTCCTCTTCAAATTATTGTTACCATTTCCACCGTTACCACCACCATTCTTAGCTTCACCCTCATTCTTCTTCTTTCTTTGCTCTTGGTTGTGCTTTGTTACAGCCTCACCTCCACTCTTAGTGAGAATTGCTTTCTCAAGCACCGCCGCAAACGTCTTTAACTAGAACAGTGAGACTCTGCTATACAACCAGGGCTTCAGTCCCTGCTCAAATCTCATTGCCTAGCGCTCATCTGTATTCACTTGATATGGCGCAAACCTTGCTAACTCGTTGAACCTTGCTGCATATTCTGACACTATCATTGTGCTCTGTTTTAGCTCTAGAAACTCCACTTCCATCTGATTCTTTGAGCTTTTTGGGAAATAGGTCTCGAAGAATATCTCCTTAAACCTATCCCAAGTCATTACCCCTTGACCTCCTCGAGTTTTATTGGCTTGCCACCAATAACTAGCCTCTGCTTTCAACATAAATGTGGCAAAAACAGTCTTCTGATTATCCCCTACCCTAGCAACATCGAAAACTTTCTCTATCTCCATGATCCAGGTCTATACCTTAACTGGATTCATGGACCCATGAAATTCTGGTGGTCCAATCGCCTTGAAATCCTTAAAAGTTGTAGCTTGATTTTGCGGTTGATTCTGTAATGCACCCGTCAATAACGTTACTAATTGCTGAACTGGGTTAGCCTCAGTATTGTTGTTATTGGTAGATCCCTGTCGTGGTTGACGTCTTAGAGGCATTGGCTGTTAAAACATACTCATTAGATTCTATTCAATCTTTTAAGTATTATATATTCAACTTGCACATCACAAAATTACCACATAGCACACAATATCTTGAATAAATAGTAACTTTTATTTATTCATCATATTTTAAAAAAACACAACCATGATAGCATCCCTGCTATCTACATTACTTTCCTGAACTACAAAAGTTTTAAGATAACTTCATTATCATCATATCCCATTGGTTATATCATTCTCGGGATTTACATCTTATTTACTCATCAATCACATAATAATTACATTTATGATGACCTATTAAAATGCTGCATAGCCTTACGACGCTCCTCTTCCATAATACGAAAGATTGTTCGACAATCTAATATGTACGATGGCAACGTCTCAAACTGAATAGGATAACACATGACCCGATCTTGAACTCGATTGATCACAGTGTTGAAAATACTATTCATCTCTTCTATCTTGATCCTCTTTACTTGTACCTCTCTCTCTGCTATCCTGGCTCGTTGATAAGCTTCCTCGTACGCGTCTTCGGCTCTTTCCCTCTTAGTAGATTCTTATTTCAATTTGTTTTCCATCTCTGTAATCTTCTCTGTCAGTTGCTCGTTCTCTCCTTCAATGTGGATCAGCTTTTCTTCGACATTATTTAGACATTCATCTCGATCCTGAATCTCATTGTCCTTCTGCGCCATTACGATCTGTTGTTCAGCTACTATCTCTTGCAACTCCTCGACGATATCCTGGAGTTCCACATTGCGATCGTATACCTCATCGTACATACGGGCAACAATCGAGTTTAGTGGAATTTCTTCCTCCTTATCCTCCTCATTCTCGTTTGACTGTGGTAGCTCAACGGGGTCTTCCTCATCCATCTCTATCTCATCATCCTCATCAGGTAAATCCCCCTGCTCAACCACTGTGACCAACGAAGATGTTTCCCGTGGCAGTAGTTGTTCCCAAACCACCTGAATATCTCGAGGCTCCTCCTCTCTAGGCATCTGGGATCCTTCCTCCCTAGCCTGACTGAATTCTCCTACATTAGCCATCCTGACAACAAAAGTTTAAGTTTTAATTACTAATCATTACTACTCGACACTCATGAGCACATAAGTTACAACCACATAAGCACATAAGTGTTTTATTACTTCTTTCTTAAAAACTTGATAAGAGTTTATCATCACTATCTTTTCAATGGTTACTTCCTAAGGCTTTTCCCCACCTAAGGTTCATAACCTAAGGCTTTGATACCAACTTGTGACACCCCCAAAGCTAGGTACTTCATTCCCAAAAGATTTGGTGTTCACTTTCCATTCATTCATATCTATCTACCCAAATATAAAAAAATTAAATCAGAAATCCTCCCTTTAAAAGGGTTACATCATTAATCAAAAAGTCTTCCCAGGTTGTCTAACCTTAAACATCAATCAAGTGCGAAAATAAAATAATTACATCACATCATTAAATATAAAATCCAAAATCATGACGATAAATGAAATTACAAGACTTCATCACTTGCACATTTTTACATTCCCTTTGCAAGTTGAAGGCTCATCGACCTTCTCCACTTTAGCTGCAATAATTATATTTATGCAAGAGTGAGCAAAACAATTGCTCACTAGATATAATAATGAATCAACAAAAGAATAATAGTTGCCAATGAGTAGGCTCATCAAAACTGAATAATACTTTATCAACAATAACCAAAAGCTAAAATCAAAATATGAATTATATCTGAGGGTCATAAGACCACGAACTATGTCCACGGTTACAAGTAATCTTTCAACTCTAACCTTAACAGTTATACTGTAGGGACTTCACGTACTTAGGGGGATCAGCCCTTCGTACAATGTATTGTGCACAAATATCTAAACGCATTGCGTACCCCTATAATAGGGTTGTTCTTCTCAGTTTTAGAGTACAAGTCCGCACCAAAGAAAGTTTGGTTTGGATAACTTCAGGGGTAATTTAGAGTTTAATGATCATCAACTAAAGGATTAGTTGAATCAACAAGGTTTGATAACACTACAGTTGATCACTAACAACATAGTATGGAATAATGAATAATCATAGATGAACTAACTATTTATTAAACTTATGCTTGGAAATAACTAAAATATATGTTTTGAATGAAACAGTAAACCTTGCTCGAACAATAATAAGCTAAGGCTATGATCTTATAAAATTCGAAATGAAATTTTTGAACATACATTAACTGATAGCAAGCTGAAAACAAAACTTGCTCAACATGATAACAACTTGTGCTAAGTAATTTAAAATAAAACAGCTCAATGATAGAGATGAGAGTTCAAAAATCTACATTCATTATTAAGGGATAGAACTTAAGAAACTTGCTTAACTATAAACAAGTTAAAGTGAATCAACCATAATTAGAATTCCAATAAAATTAGGGTTAAAGCTTGCTCAAATGAAATTTAGGAACAAATGACTTGCTCAATAACAGTTTAAGATAGGAAACTTTCTCAATCTAAAGAAATAAGGTTTTGGAAACATGCCTCGTGCGTAAGCTATAAATTACAACTCACGTTCACTTACACATAGTATTAGAATTACAATATCTATTTGATATACTAACATTCACATTCCAAAATAACACTCACCTTTAGCTAAACTTGTTATTTTAGTACAAGTCTCACCTTACCATACACATTTCAGAATTACAAGTGTAATTTTATAACACTTATTTATTATTCACGAAGTTTCTTAAATCATAACATAACGCGTTCGTAACTTACTAATCCTTTTTACAACTTTGAAATTACTAAGCACATGACACGATTCTGTTTTCACCTCTTCATTCCATGTTTCTCACATTAACATAACATTAGACAAAGTTACAATGAGTATTCAAGGTCTGCAGAAATAGCAGACTTCATTATCTCTGACTGGCTACTGGCATGGCCGCGCCAGTATTGCCTTGGTTTTCGGCGCGCCCACGCGATGCACTAGTTTCTGTTTTGCAGAACGTGATTTCGACACTGTTCTAAAGCCAACTAACACGAATTTCACCCATAAAACAATAAATTAAGCATATGTAATTGGTACAGAACTACACAAACATAATTCCTTACATATTCAACCATTTAACACAATTAAACAACCACTTCAACTAATTTAAATTCTTAAATTTCATGTTTTCATATAAAAACACTATTTTTGACATTCTTTACAAAAATCATCACTGTGATCACAATTCTTGTCCGAATTACTTCGTTACTACGTTCTCTTCGTTTCTTAATGGACTAACCTAATCAAGACTCAATTTATAGATTAACATACAAATTAACCACCAAAATTGGTACTTTCACAAGCTATATGAAAAATATATACATTGTAATTACTTTTCCTACTTTTTAAACGAAATTAGCATATCAATTCTTGTCTACATACAACTTTAACATCATAATTATATACAATCACCATAAACAGGTTGTATAACAACAATTACAAAAAATTAACTCCATAGAACATGGACCTTTTATGCAGTAAACATATATATATATATAATATTAAGGTTAAAGAAAATACCTTCAATTTGCTCGGTAATAATCTTTGATAAACTCAGAGAATTGATTTGGAATACTCAGCCTTTTTCCCTCAACTCTCTTTAGACTCTCTCAAATTTCTCTCTTTCTTAGTATCTCTGAAAACCCTTTTCTCTTCTTTAGCCTTAAGCCAAAAGTTTTTCACGTAAAGTAAAACATGCGCTCCCAAAACGTATATAACTGCCGTATTATTATTATTATAATAATTACATATCAGTTATAACATATTATATATTTTATTTTGATTTATTCTATTTATTTTATTTATTATAATTACAATTCAAAATTTAAAAACTATAAAGCTATGTTTGGCAAACATTAATTAAAATAAAGACTTAATATCTTTAAGCCTTGTTTGGCAAAATCAATTTAAAACTACTTTTATTTTAAAAATAATTTTAGTTTACAATTTATAATCACATATTATTTATTTGTATTTCCATATCCAACATTAATCAAATAAATTAATTATTACATAATATATTTTAAATAAATTTTCCACTTAAACAAATATCACAAAATTATAACTTCATTATAATTTTATTTAATAATTTAGCATACCATTTTTAAATTATTAAATTAAAACAATAATATAACATCTCATGTTATCTTACAACTCTCTAAATTATAAATTAAATTAATTTAGAATATTATCTAATAAATTTAATTCATAAATATTTAATAACAATAATCGCATCAATAAAATATTTATTTTATTTAATAAATATTTTATATTAAAATAATAAATTCTTGGATTGTTACAATATATATATATATATATATATATATATATATATATAGAGAGAGAGAGAGAGAGAGAGAGAGAGAGAGAGACTAGAACAATTGAGCCTGGATCGAATATCTGTGCCTTTTACAACTTTTATATTTATATATAGCCTTAAACTTGAACAGTTGAGCCTTGATCGAATATTTGTGGCTTTTATCGCTTATATATATATATATATATATATATATATATATATATATTTCCATTCCAAAGGCTTTCCTGGATTCTAAATTCGTGGCAGTTGATCGTCTATATATATATATTGCCTTTATATATATCTGCTTTAACTGCTTTCACAATGTAGATATTTAATCTTCCAGCCTATGGACTAGATTTATCTAAACCTAGTTATCTTTAACTTTAACTGGTTCAAAAGTGACTACACTAGAACCGTTGAAACTAAAATGACTTAGATTTATTTAAATCTAGTTTTCTTTGTGACACCCCCAAATCCGGGCACTTCAATCCCATAGATTTGGTGTTCACTGTCCAATTAAATCATAACTAACTACTCATAACAAAGGATATAATTAAACTCAAAAGTTTAAACAATCAATCTCCCATTAAAGGGTTAAATAATCTAAAATAAATCCCAGGTCATCAAACCTTTATTACAATCATCAGCGAAATATTAAAACATAATCATAATCAAAACTATTACATATGCTTCATAAATAAAAGGTAAATTAAACGTCGTCTAATCAAGCATCGTGCCCTTGCCCTTGATTGTAGAAAACTCTTCAAACTTCTTAACTTCATCTGCATTGTTTTCTGCAAGAGTGAGCAAACAATTGCCCACAAGAAGAATAGTATACAATAACATTTTATTTATTTTATTTGTTATAATAAATATTCAAAATTTAAAAAAAATCCAAAAGCCATAAGGCTTTGTTTGGCAAAAAGTCTTTAAAATAAAGACTTAATACTTTAAGCCTTGTTTGGGTAAATCAATTTTAAACTACTTTAATTTTATTTTAATAAACCATTTAGTTAAAAATTTATAATCACATATTATTTATTTGGATTTCCATATCCAACATTAATCAAATAAATTAATTACACACTATATTTACATAAATATTACACTTAAACAAATATCACAAAATTATAATTTTATTATAATTTTTATTTAATAATTTAACATACCACTTTAAATTATTAAATTAAAATAATAATATAACATCTCATGTTATATTACAACTCTCTAAATTATAAATTAATTTAATTTAGAATATTATCTAATAAATTAAAGTCATAAGCACTTACTAATAATAACCATTTCATTTAATAAATATTTTAAATTACAATAAACACCTCAAATAAATATTTATATAATTCAATAAATATTTAAAATTATAATTTAAAATTCTGGATTGTTACATCCTTCCCTCATTACAAGTATTCTGTCCCCAGAATCACAACTCAGACAATCAAATCGTCACATTCTTCCCTTCTTACAAAGATTCTGTCCCCAGAATCGAAGATACATACTAAACAAATAACTCAGGGTAGTTTTTTTTTTTCATTACATCCTCGAGTTCCCACGTGTCTCTTCGACATTGTGGTTCCTCCATATCACCTTCACAAAAGGTATCAACTCATTCCTGAACACTTGTTCTTTCTTGTCGACTACCTGTAGATAAATTTCCTAGTAGGACAATGTTGGGTAAAATCTAATTACGCACAACACGCAAGTATATGTGGTCAACAAGTAATAAAGTGATAAGTTGAGTATCGTTCTCACAGAGAATTATTTAATAAAAGTTACCAATTACTAACCTATGACCAATTTAATCTTATTTAAACAAATGATTTAATAATTTAATTTAAAATAATTAAAAAAACTATTACTACCTATCCCTAGAATGAAACAAGTTATTAAATACTTGAGATTACAATTTCACTTATTGTTTTATTTAAATCAACACAATTCCTGTTAAGCTAAATTATTTATACTAGATTATCCATCTCTCAATGCACCATACTCATATCAAATCAAATCCACAGATGATAGAATCAATTTGAACACTTATTGTTTTATTGAAGTCTTTTCAATGCTACCTTAACGAGCTTTCGACCAACGACTCCCAGACCATTAAGACCTTAGGGCGCTAGATGTAAAGACAATCCCCTCGGGCTTACTTACTCAAGTAACAAAGGCCACAAAACTAGACAAGCAAGACACGGTGTTTATTCATACCTTTTTTTTTTCTTTTTTTTTCTCTTTTTTATAGCTTATATACCCCAAATATTCCCCCAAACTTAGGTTCTTGTCTAAATTTAGCCATCACTACTTATTCTTGTCATTCTTTTATTCAAACTAGCATTATCCTTTAGAGTCTGATTATGTATCAATTTAAACTCAATCAATCAACAAGTTATTTTTATTGTGCTATCCTTATTATACTAGTTTCAAACAGAAAAAGACTTAATTCATAACAAGAAATCACATCAAAGCTCTAATAGTGAGTATTATACTTGTCTACCCAATTCCAATCTCATCATTCGCCAAAACAAACTGTAAATATCAAACAGCTGGACTCATGCAAGATGTACTAAATGCTATATAAACATAGTAATTTTTTTTTTCTTTCAAGAAATTGAATGAAAAAACTAAATGTAACTATATGAACTACAATGTAAATAACTAACTATATGTAATACGATACTAAAATGCCCCCCAAACTTAAAACAAACATTATCCTCAATGGCTAAAATAGGAAAAATTAAAAGAGAGGACTTCCCTGAAAATACAACATTTTCCTTTTTGTCTGCTAAGTCTGAAGAATAGGCTAGACACATTGGAATAAATCGGGAACCACACTTGAGTTTGACTTGACTAACATTGCAATTAAAACACTTTTAATGCTTGGGATTTTTGAGTGGCGCAGCCTGCGCCGTATGTATGTAGGAAATGGCGCGCCTCTTGCTAGGAGATCAATAGTTGCTGGCGTAGTAGTGCGCCCCGCGCTGTGCCTATGTATTTGGTAGCGCGGTCCGCGCTATGGGGCCAGTAACTTGGTGACTCTCTTTTTCTTGCCTTACCTGTGAGCATACTATTATGGAGTCATTATTCGTTGAAAACTAAATATTTGAGCTAGACTATAAACTAAAATATAAAGAATAAATAAGGAAGAAAAGGTTTAGAGCTTGGGTTGCCTCCCAAGTAGCGCTAGTTTTAACGTCGTAAGACCGACTTTGTCTGGTCAGCACTATCCAATTCCTCTTCGATAATTGAGGAACCTTCCATCCATTGAAAATAATGTAACTTTTGGTAGGTTCCCTTTTTTGATGGCTATCGAATTAAAGTCACCTAGCATGCTTTGTTTAAATAAGTGCCCAATTGAGAATGTTGAATAACTAGGTGCTTTGTTATCCGTTGAGTCTATGATTAGATTGGGGCTTTGAGGCTTATCAAGCACAACGGGCTCTTCTTCTATCTTCTCCTCTTCATCCCACCATGGCTTCACATTTGTACTAGCTCTCATGTCATAAAGAGCCTTGTCGATGACATGACTACCAAGTGGGCACGGTTTTGAAAATCTAACTGGACCCTTGATCTTTGGCGGAGAAGGAACTTGGGGCACTAATAATATTGGCTCATCCTCGTTGGTACTCATAGTTAGTTCTTCACCGACCTTATTTTCATTATCCCCACTTGTCTCCTCTTTTTCAACATCTCGTGTCTCATCCAGTTGTAGATTTGGCTCGGGCAATTCATCAATCTCGGAATCCTTGTCATAACACCAATTTTTTTGATGACAGTTGTTCAAGGCTTTGAGTATTTGATCCATCTAGTTCTGCAGATTTTGAATTGATATCTCTTGATTCAGAATTGACCGCTCTTGATTAATCCTTCTCTCCTCATTTGATGCTATGAACTTGGACAACAATTCCTCCAATCTTGAAGTATTTGTTTCAGTTTTGGAATCCATGTATTAAGGACCATACAGCTCTTGGCTAATCCTCATCTCCTCTAGGTTTGCTATGCCCTTCAATATTACATCCCTCGGATTTGGCTTTTCATCTTGTGGCAATGGAGGTGGACATGAAAATTCCGGTGTGTATGATGGATTTGGAGCTTAGTATTGGTCTTCATAATTGTAGCTCCATGACGAATCCGGGTGATACCCCCAAATTTGATGATAATTGGTGGGATAAGCATAGTTGTTGAGGTAGTTACCGCTATACTGTACCGGCCCAAGACTGATGGTGCTTTGATTACTCGGGTGATTGCCAGCATAATTATTGCACGTAACTGCTATCCTTCGATTATGTTGGGTTGCAATAACGTCCAACCTCCTCCAAAGTGTCTCAAGTTGTGCTGATAATGTAGAAAATACATTGAGTCCATAAATCCCTGCTCCTCTTGGTTGAGTCATACTCGAATATGGCCTTTGATAATTGAATCCAGCCATGGTACCTAAAACGAGAGAAAAATAAGAAGATAATAAATTAAAATAAAAATAAAGAAAGAAAAAAATGTTTAAATTAAGACTAATTTGATTGAAGCTAATATTGGCAAAGATATATTAAACTAATTCCCCGGTAATGGCGCCAAAAACTTGTTGGGTAAAATCTAATTACGCACAACACGCAAGTATACGTGGTCAACAAGTAATAAAGTGATAAGTGAGTATCGCTCCCACAGAGAATTATTTAATAAAAGTTACCAATTACTAACGTATGAACAATTTAATCTTATTTAAACAAATGATTTAATAATTTAATTTAAAATAATTAAAAAAACTATTACTAACTATCCCTAGAATGAAACAAGATATTGAAGACTTGAGATTACAATTTCACTTATTGTTTTATTTAAATCAACACACTTCCTATTAAGCCAAATTATTTATATTGGATTATTAATCAAGAACACGAAAGTAAAATATGGCCATCTCTCAATGCATCATACTCATATGAAATCAAATCCACAGATGATAGAATCAATTTGAACACCCTAATTAACTAACCCACTATCTCTCTATGTGAATTACAATTAAAAAGCGTTTAAGTTCAAGTTCTTATTAGACTACATATTGCATAAAGGTATATCTCTACCCTAAACATGAATCATGAATTCCATCTATGCAAAAATCATAAACACATGCTATCATGATCAGATCTAAACCTATACTTCATCTCTCGAGTTTATATAGATTATCACGGTAATTGTTAGCTAGGCAATTAAGCAGTTAAAAACAAATCATAATAAAATATAGCTAATAAGACTAACAAAGAAGCAAATCAAAGTAAACTACACAATAAGATCCATAATAATCTCAAAATAGAGTTTAATTCATAAATGAACTAAAATGTGACGCTCCCAAAATAGGTATACATCACCCATCTTGAGTCGCCAAATACATGGTACAAAATTCAAATACAACTTAATAATACAGCTGTCATGTAAAATATGACAAAACATAAACTGAGAGTTTTAATAAGAATATTGTCATCTAGACAATATCCACACTCAAAAGAGTCCTCATTACATTTATTTTCATACTATTTAACGGAATAGTGAGGACTACTAATATTATCATCTGGACTATCACTCTGTTCCCTGACTAGTCCCTGCTACGTTCTCATTTCCTGAAGAGAACAGTGAAAGAAAGGGTGAGCTCAACTAGCCCAGTAAGAAATATTATGACTAAGATAATGCAGAATAAATTATCATTAGCCTTCAACAATGTTAAACTGTTAAAATATAACAAACATCAAGTTTAACTGCAGCGGAACAAGCAATCCATTAAAAGAATCAAGTAGAGAATAAAATCTACTATCTTTTATGATTTAAAAGGTTTTTCATCACTTTTATCATTTGAGGCTCGAATTTTAATAAATAATCAACATCATCGAATCACCCCTGCACTACGGCCAAGGATATTCTTTAGTATCACGACCACAAATTATCCATGCACTACGGGCCAAGGATATTCGTGTATTCATTAATGGTCATGATCATGCGAACAACTGTTCATCAATGCACTACGGGCCAATGAGGACTTTTACCACATCATTTGTAACATTACGGTCATGATTATACCGATTAATCCCTGGTCATAATCATACCAAGTCCATCTATGCACAACAGGCCACATATGACTTTCAACATAATATAAGCATGAGGATGATGACAATGATATAAGAATTCAATAAAACAAGTTCAAGAATTAATTTATCCAGAATTTAATAACGTCCAAATTTTCAACATGATACTGCTTTGTAGAGTAAGATTCAAGAATGCTCAGAAGAATATTTTCATGAAAAGATCTTTGGATGAAGCTTAAATATCAAGGATATTCCACTAATTTCATGGAGTATAAAAGCCAAAATTTTAACCAACCGAGTATAATAAAGAATGGAATAATAAAAGAAATCACCGGGCATGCGATAGAGAGTGCATGACGGAGTTATTCCAATAGAATAATAAATATGAGAATCCGTGTCGTGCGTAAACGCATGCATGTGATATTCCAACAAAATAATAAATAATGGAACTGTGTCGTGCAGAACGCACGCATGTGATGTCCCAACAGAATAATAAATAATGGAACCAGGTCATGCGTAACACACAGACATGGTGTTCCAACAGAATAATAAAAAATGGAATATCAGAAGAATTTCACCATATATGCGGTACTTCATATAGACAGGTTATTCCAACATAATGATAAAGAATGGAATAACAAAAAAATTTCACCAAGTATAGGGTATCCCGTGTATACATGTTATTCCAACAGAATAATAAAGAATGGAATAATAGAAGTTCTCTTCATGAATAAGAAAGAAATAATACCCCTTACCGTAAAAGAAGAGTATTCCAACTGGTATGTCGAGGATATTCTTGAAGAAAACTTTCACTACGCTCAAAGCTTCTTAAAACTCTAACGAAATACGCTCTAGATTATAGAAGAATTCTTTGAACTTCTGGTGTGATTTTCAATTTTAACTAAGCATCCTATTTCTAGAAAAATAGAAAGGATACTCTATGCAATAAAATATAATATATTCTAAATATATATATATATATATATTATTTAAAATTTAACAAAACAAATAACTTTATAAAAGTATTACATTTTATATAAAAAGATTTTACTATCGAAAACACTTATGCGAGTCTTATGCAATACTATGTCATAATAAAATATAATATATTCTAATTATTGTCTAATAAAACAAATAACTTTATTAAAGTATTTTGTTTTATATAAAAAAGATTTTATTATGCAAAACACTGCATAATAGAATATTATATATTCTATTTATAGTCTAATAAAATGAATAACTTTATAAAAGTATTCTTATATATATATATATATATATATATATATATATAGGGTTAAATATATTTTTAGTCACTGAACTGAGGTCCGATTTACATTTGCATAATTGAATTGATTTTTTTTACGGTCAACTCATTGAAGTTTTATTTTTTTACAAAAATAATTAAAACCACCAAGTCAGTTATATTTTTAACGGCAAAATTACGTGGAAATGTTCACTCAAATTTTTTTGTACCATAGAAGAGAGAGAAAGTTGAGCTGGAAAATTAATTAAATTAAATTAACCAAATTAAAAAAATTCAAGAACTTCTTCATTCTTCTTCCACGATAATCACCCCCACCCATTCACCAACTAAACATCATTATTTTTCAAGCCATTTCATTTAATTAACTTTCCCTCTTCCATCATCATACATAATACATATAGATCTGAGAGAAATTTAAAAAAAAAGTTTATTTTCAGATCTAATTTCACTTACTGATCTGAGTTTATTTCCAGATCTAATTTTTCCTTTAAATTTTTTGTTGGGGAAATTGTTTCTAAGTAAGTTCCTATGATTCAAAGGTTAGAATATATATATTTTTGTTTTTCTGTGATTAAGAGGCCAATGAAGATGCTATATTGGGAGAGCAACAGAGCTTAGCAAATTCTTAGTTCGGTAGTATTTCTACTATTTGCTTCTCACAGATCTAGTTTATAAATTATTGTGATTTTGAAGGGTGGAAAGTTAGAGAGAGAAGAAGAAATTTAATATTTGGAACAATTATTGAGATTGTAATGAAGACATTGAAATTATTTAAGATAATAATGTAGGATATTTAGATTCATGGCTTACTGATATTGATGAAGAAATTGAAAACTGAGCATGTATTGAGGGACAACAGACCCATGATGAATCAGAAGTGCATGTCAATTAGAATCACTTTTATTCTGGTTTAATTTATTAGTTGATTCGGGTACATGAGTTTTAAATTTATATGGTGGGTCTGTTTGAATTTTATTATTAGTTTAGTTTGTTTAATTATTTTACTTTTAAGTTGTTTGTTTTCTTATTTGTTAATTTATTTAATTATTTATTATTTGTATTAATTTGGGATTTTTAAAAACAGTAATAATTGATGTTTGAAGTGTTTTAATATTTCTTTTTTATATTTAAGCATAGATTTAATAATTTTATAATATAAATAATAATTATATTAATTTTTAAAAATAAAAATAATAATTAATTTTTAATATTTTATTTATATTTTTGAAATTTGATTTTATTTTTATGAATTTTAATTTTTAATTTGTGCTTATTATAAAAATTTGTATGCTATAATACCAAAGTTTTACCATACCAAATAAATATTAATAATTAAAATAAATTTTAAAAATTATTTTTGTTATACCTATATTTTGAATGGATTATTTTATTTATTTGATTTTGATTAATTTAACATTAAATTTATACAAGTTTCCACTTAGGCATGCCATAAAGAAAAATGTTTGACATGTAAGTTTTTTCTCTCTCTCACGTGGCAGCACATGTAATTTTTCCGTCCAAAGTAAACCAATTTAACAGAATTTATAACAGTTTGTAAAAAAATTGTAGTTCAGTGAGTCGAATGAAAATAAATTCAGTTTAATAATGCATTTGTAAACCGAGGTCGAGTAGAGTGGGGAAAAGTGTATTTAACCCTATATATATAAACTTCCGTGACTTCATAAAAAAGACACCTCAATATATTTAACAACATTTATCATCATTATTATAATTCATAATATTAATCGACCAGGTCATTCCCAGGAAAGAGGGGGCTTTCCAATAAGAATTTCTCCTATCATGGCGCATGATTAGGTGACCAAACCTCTCCTGGCGTAACTTCTAGACATCGTTAATATTGCAAATAATAATATTAATAACTTCGTTGTCTCAATTATTGCTTTAATAATATATATAATATCTACAATAATTGAATCAAATAACGTGAGATACAATGCAATAATTACTGTAGCAATAATTGAACAAAACTGAGTGACTTCTCACGTAAGCATCAATAATCAATACCGTGTGCTACTGTGCAACCATGCGTATTACTGTACTTTTACTACCGAGTAGCTCAACAGTTTTAACTATAAAACTTCCGCTGTTATTTTCATAAAAATATTTTTGTCATTTTCTCAATCCGACAATAATTCCGTTGTGGGGTCCACCAATGATTGTGCCGTCATACGAATATTCCCTGTTAAAACAAATATTCCCCGACCAATTGAATATTATATAACAACTTGCGTACTTTGCAAAATTTATAAATATTACCCACAACTATAACATTATATCAAATTCATTCCATAATATTTAAAAGTGATATTTATAGAAAAATCATCTTTATTAAAAAGTTACGGTCTTACAACCTCCCCTTCTTATGAAATTTCGCCCTCGAAATTAGGGTACGTACCTGGTATGTCCAAAAGGTAAGGATATCTTGATTTCATTTTAGATTCTAACTCCCAGGTCATTTCCTCAACATCGTGGTTTCTCCACAAAACTTTGACTTGAGGTATAACCTTGGAGCGTAGAATATGTTCCTTCTTATCCAAGATTTGAACAGCAACCTCTTAATACGTCAAATCTTTCGCTATTTCGTCCGGTTCTAACTCAATAATGTGGTTCGGGTCTTCCACATATTTACGTAACATGGATATGTGAAAAATGTTATGAACACGAGACATACTTGGCGGTAAAGCAAGTCTATACGCCACAGTTCATACTCGATCGAGGATTAAAAATGGGCCAATGAATCGAGGATTGAGCTTTCCTTTCTTTCCAAATCTCATAACTCCTTTCCATGGAGCAACACGTAACAACACATGATCTCCAATATCGAATTCCACATCCTTTCGATGAAGATCAACATAACTCTTTTGTCGATCTTGTGAGGTTTTTATACGTTGCCGGATCGTTTGAATCTTTTTCGTAGTCATACGTACCAACTTTGGTCCCAACACCGTTACTTCACCCACCTCATCCTAGCATACTGGAGAACGACACTTTCTTCCATGCAATGCTTTGAATGGAGTCATGCCAATACTTGCTTGATAACTGTTGTTATATGAAAACTCCACCAACGGCAAGAACTTGTCCCAACTTCCCTTGAAGTCAAGGACACAGAGTCTTAATAAATCTTCAAGAGTTTGAATAGTCCTCTCTGATTGTCCGTCCGTCTGAGGATGATATGCCGAACTAAATCGTAAGTCCGTGCCCATAGCTTTTTGCAAACTAACCCAAAATCATGAAGTGAATCTTAGGTCTAGATCAGAAACTATGGATACTGGCATATCATGCAGTCTTACAATCTCATTTATATACATACGAGCATGACGTTCAAGTGTATAAGTTTCTCGTATTGGTAAGAAATGAGCAGACTTGGTCAATCTATCAACAATGACCCAAATTGCATCTATGCCTTGAGAAACCTTGGGAAGACCAGTAACGAAATCCATGGTAATGTGCTCCCACTTCCACTCTAGAATTTCAAGTGGTTGTAATGGACCTTTTGGTACTTGATTCTCCGCCTTGACTCGTTGACAAGTTAGACACCTTGAGATAAACAGCGCTATCTCTCTCTTCATATTGCTCCACCAAAATGTATGACGAAGATCACGATACATTTTGGTACTCCCAAGATGGATTGCAAATGGTGTGTTGTGCGCCTCCATCATGATTTTATACTTTAAATCAGGGTCGTTAGGAACCTGAAAGTCCGGAGTTGACTCGAAGTATTCCTTCTTCATCGATTATTGCTTCCCAATGCTTTAGCACCTTCTTGCACTTTCTTCCTCATACGCATCGACTCGGATCGTAACTTGGCGACTTTAACTTTATCAATTAAAGTCGGTTCTACTCGTATATTCGCCGTCATCACATGGGTCCCTGGAGTCTTACTCTATCTCCATCCTTTGTAAGTCACACAAAATGGGCCTTTACGTTGTCAATATCGCACTCGTATCCGCATATGATCTTCTACTCAATGCGTCAGCTACCACGTTCGCTTTTCCAGGATGGTATTGGATGGTATGATCATAATCTTTCAACAGTTTAAGCCAACGTCATTGTCGCATGTTGAGTTCCTTTTGAGTGAAGAAATATTTGCGGCTTTTATGATCCGTAAAGATCTCAACTTTCTCCCCATACAATTAATGCCTCCAAATTTTAAGTGCGAAAACAATAGCTGCCAACTCTAGATCATGAGTTGGATAATTCCTCTCATATTCTTTGAGTTGCCGTGAGGCATAGGCTATGACTTTCCCATGTTGCGTGAGAACACATCCCAACCCTTTGTTCGAAGCATCACTGTAGATGACAAATCCCTCCGAGCCAGATGGTATTGTCAGAACAGGTGCTGAAATGAGTCTCCTCTTGAGTTCTTGTAAACTCTTCTCACATTCTTCGCTCCAACCAAACTTTGTATCTTTCTAAGTAAGCTGAGTTAATGGAGTAGCGATTCGAGAAAACCCTTCTATGAATCTCCGATAATAACCAGCTAAGCCGAGAAAACTATGTACTTCGGTCACTGATTTAGGTTTCTCCCCACTTTGGATAGCTTCAATCTTTGCTGGGTCAACAAATATTCCATGACTTAATACTACGTGCCCAAGGAATGCTACATCCTCCAGCCAGAACTCGCATTTCTTTAACTTGGCATAAAGCTTGTTTTCACGAAGCTTTTGAAGTATCAGCCTCAAGTGTTGCTCATGATCTTCACGGCTTTTGGAATAAATAAGGATGTCATCAATAAAGACGACCACAAAGTGATCCAAATATTCTTTGAATACTCGGTTCATCATATCCATGAAAGCAGCAGGAGCATTAGTTAATCCAAAAGACATGACTAGGAATTCACAACGCCCGTACCGAATTCTGAAAGCCGTCTTTGGAATGTCATCGGTTCTAATCTTCAATTGGTAATATCCAGAACGAGGATCAATCTTTGAAAAGAATTTGGCTCCTTGTAACTCGTCAAACAGGTCATCAATGCGTGGCAATGGGTACCTATTTTTGATGGTGACATGATTCAACTCCCGATAATCAATACAAAGTCGCATACTCCCATCTTTCTTTTTCACGAATAGAACAGGAAAACCCCAAGGAGAAGTACTAGGATGAATAAAGCCAATGTCTAACAATTCCTGTAGTTGGGTCTTTAACTCCTGAAGTTCAATAGGAGCCATTCGATATGGAGCTTTGGAAATGGGTTTTGTACCGGGTTCAAGGTCGATACAAAATTCAATTTCATGCTCTGGGGGTAGGCCAGGAAGTTCTTCAAGGAATACGTCAGGAATTTTATTAACAATAGAAATATCATTCAAAACTGACGTATTTTTGTTTAGATCCGTGACATGAGCTAAGAAAGCTTGACATCCGTTTTTCAATAAACGAATAACTTTATGGCTTGAGATGACAGTGATTAATTTTAATGGTTTGGTTGCTTGAATTCACATAATAGGTTGGTTAGGAATATGAAAGCTAACAACCTTACGAAAATAATCAATTTTTGCATGATGAGTAGTTAACCAATCAATCCCTAGAATTACGTCAAATGTAAGTATTTTCAATGAAATAAGATTGACAGGTAATGTGAGGGTACCGATTTGAATCAAACAAGACTTATAAACAGTGGATGTAATGAAGGTTTCTCCCAATGGAGTTTCAACAGATAAGTCAAAGTCCAATTTCTCCGGAGTTAAATTTAAACGTTGAGTGCAAGTAGGAGAAATAAAAGAATGGGTAGAACCGGTATTAAATAAGGTATATACTTTGCTAGAGTTTATGATAAGCTTACCTGTGATGACATCGTTCGGGTTCCTTGCTTTCTGGGAGGTCACAACAAACGCTCTCCCTTGAACTACCGGTTTTGTCTTGTCTGGGACGACCTTTGATGCCTCCATCCCAGCTGGACTTGACTTTGGTGCACGACAAAATTGGGCTAGGTGACCTTCACTTCCACAATTATAGCATTCTTTGGATGGCATCGCGTAGTTTGGACTGATGTGTCCCTCCCCTCCAAATTTGAAGCATATGATAGGTGGTCGTTCTCCTTCCTTAATGACAGGTGCTGATGCTGACATCTTTCCATCATTGTTGAATCTCCTCTTCTTGAAATGTCCATTATTATTGTTTTGACCATGATTACCACCGAAGTGGTTACCATTTCTGGCATGTTGATTCCCTCCACGCTTGTTGTCACCGCTTCGATAACTGTTATCACTGGTATTATCATTTTACCGGCTGCTCTCTTTTGGTTAGGTTGACTCATTATCGCGCTCCAATAATTGAGCCCTATTAACAACATTTGAATACAAACCCAGTTTATGAGAGATAAGATATTGACGTATCTCGGGTTTCAAACCTCTTAGAAATATTCGTGTCATTCTCTCCTCATTATTAACCAAATGTAACGCAAACCGGGACAACTCGGCAAACTTGGCTTTGTACTGCGACACGGTCATGTTGTTTTGCTTTAGCTTGATGAACTCTACCTCTTTCATGTGACGAATACTTTCGGGAAAGTACTTGTCGTGGAACAGTTCTTGGAACTTATCCCAAGACATCTTGATTGTGGCGGTTGAGAGTCGCTTATCTGATTCCCACGATGAATGCCTCCGCGCAGCAACATGAAGGTGGCAAAGGGAACCTTTTGCTCCTCGGAGCATCCCAAGACATCAAATATCTTGTTGATATGCTTTATCCACGTCTCCACCTTAAGTGGTTTTGGCTCTCCAAAAAACTCCAGTGGTCCCAGTTCCTTGAACTGCTTAGCGGTGACCGTCCAAGAGTTGCCAGTGTTTCCACCTGCATTTTGGATAGGAGCCGCTCTTGCTTGATATTGTATGAATTGCATAAAGACTCTAAACATTCCATCGTTCATCATTTGGTCCGTGTTGTTGTTTGCCTGAGGATTGTCGCCTTTCTGATGCACATTATCCTAATTATTGATCTATGGAGACTCAACGGTCTCCTGTGCTCCATTGATGTTCTCAACATTCTCGGATGTCATTTTCAAATACTGCACAAAATAAGGGTTAATTAACATATCACATATTATTCCTATACTCTGACCGACCAATTAAATACCAAATAAACTTAGGTAGGTCATACAGCTTAGCGAAGAATTCCCGTCTCTCCCCTCCTAGTTCTTGTCTCACATCTTAGCCGGGATCATATCCCTAAGCTTTGATACCAACTGTGACACCCCCAAAATAGGTACATCACCCATCTTGAGTCGCCAAAAACATGGTACAAAATTCAAATACAACTTAGTAATACAGCTGTCATGTAAAATACGACAAAACATAAACTGAGAGTTTTAATAAGAATATTGTCATCTAGACAATATCCACACTCAAAAGAGTCCTCATTACATTTATTTTCACACTATTTAACGAGAATAGTGAGGACTACTAATACTATCATCCTGGACCGTCACTCAAGTTTTCCGACTAGTCCAAGCTACGTTTTCATTTCCTGAAGAGAACAGTGAAAGAAAGGGCGAGCTCAACTAGCCCAGTAAGAAATATTATGACTAAGATAATGCAGAATAAATTATCATTAGCCTTCAACAATGTTAAACTGATAAAATATAAGAAACATCAAGTTTAATTGCAGCGGAACAAGCAATCCATTAAAAGAGTCAAGTAGAGAATAAAATCTAATATCTTTAATGATTTAAAAGGTTTTTCATCACTTTTATCGCTGAGACTCAGCTTAATAAATAATCCACATCATCGAATCACTCCTACACTACGACCAAGGATATTCTTTAGTATCACGACCACAAATTATCCATGCACTACAGGCCAAGGATATTCGTGTATTCATTAATGGTCATGATCATGCCAACAACTGTCCATCAATGCACTACGGTCTAATGAGGACTTTTACCACATCATTTGTAACATTACGATTAATGATTATACCGATTAATCCTCAGTCATAATCATACCAAGTCCATCTATGCACAACAGGCCACATATGACTTTCAACATAATATAAGCATGAAGATGATGATAATGATATAATAATTCAATAAAACAAGTTCAAGAATTAATTTATCCAGAATTTAATAACGTCCAAATTATCAACATGATACTGCTTTGTAGAGTAAAATTCAAGAATGCTCAGAAGAATATTTCCATGAAAAGATACTAGATGAAGCGCAAATATCAAAGATATTCCACTAATTTCATGGAGTATAAAAGCCAAAACTTTAACCAACTGAGTATAATAAAGAATGTAATAACAAAAGAAATCACCAGGCATGCGATAGACCGCACAGATAGATTATTCCAACAGAATAATAAATAATGGAACGGATCACGCAGAACGCATACGATGAGGATATTCCAATGAGAATAATAAATAATGGAACCGGTCGTGCGTAAACACACAGATAGGATATTCCAACAGAATAATAAACAACGGAACCAGGTCATGCGTAAACGTACAGACAGGATGTTCCAACAGAATAATAAATAACAGAACCAGGTTATGAGTAACGCATACGTGGTGGATGTTCCAATGAGAATAATAAAATGGAATATCGGAAGAATTTCACCATGTATGCGGTGCCAGCATACTGAGTTATTCAACATAATGATAAAGAATGGAATAATGAAGAATTTCACAAAGTATAGGGTAGCAGCGTATCTGAGTTATTCAACAGAATAATAAAGAATGGAATAACAGAAGTTCTCTTCATGAATAAGAAAGAAATAATAGCCTTTACTGTAAAAGAAGAGTATTCCGACTGGTAGGGCGAGGATATTCTTGAAGAAAACTTGCACTACACTCAAAGCTTCTTAAAACTCTAAAGAAATACGCTCAAGATTATAGAAGAATTATCTGAACTTCTGGTGTGGTTTTCAATTCTAACTAAGCATCCTATTTATATGAAAATAGAAAGGATACTATGTTGCACTATGCAATAAAATATAATATATTCTAAATATATATATATATATATATATTATTTAAAATCTAATAAAACAAATAACTTTATAAAAGTATTACATTTTATATAAAAAGATTTTACTATATGAAAAACACTACGCATTTACTTTATGCAACACTATGCATAATAAAATATAATATATTCTAATTATTATCTAATAAACAAATAACCTTATAAAATTATTTTGTTTTATATAAAAAGATTTTACTATGCAAAACACTATGCATAATAGAATATTATATATTCTATTTATAGTCTAATAAAACGAATAACTTTATAAAAATATTCTGTTTTATATAAAAAGATTTTCTGTTTTATTACATTAATAATACAAATAAAATAAAATTTATATATATATATATATATATATATTCCGTGACTTCATAAAAAGACACCTCAATATATTTAACAACATTTATCATCATTATTATAATTCACAATATTAATCGACCAGGTCGTTCCCAGGAAAGAGGGGGCTTTCTAATAAGGATTTCTCCTTATTGGTGCGCAATTAGGTGACCAAATCTTTTCTTGGCAGAACTTCTAGACATCGTTAATATTGCAAATAATAATATTAATAACTTCGTCGTCTCAATTATTGATTTAATAATATATATAATATCGACAATAATTGAATCAAATAATAACGAGATATCTTATCAAAGCAATTATTGTAGCAATAATAGAACAAAAGCGAGTGACTTCTCACGTAAGCATCAATAATCAATACCGTGTGCTACTATGCAACCACGCGTATTACTGTACTTTTACTACCGAGTAGCTCAATAGTTTAACTGTAAAACTTCCGCCATTATTTTTATGAAAATATTTTTGTCCTTTTCTCAATCTGACAATAATTCTGTTGTGGGGTCCACCAATGATTGTGCTGTCATACGAATATTCCTTGTTAAAACGAATATTCCCTGACCAATCGAATATTATATAACAACTTGCGTACTTTGCAAAATTTATAAATATTATCCACAACTATAACATTATATCAAATTCATTCCATAATATTTAAAAATGATATTTATAAAAAAATCATCTTTATTAAAAAGTTGGGGTCTTACATAGAATCCATCATCCACAATTGATTAAGAATTAAAAAGATACAAATAGATAAGAACAGAAATTAGAATTGAGATAAACAAATCTGCATTCGCTTGCTTCCAATTTGGTTCTCCAATGATAATTAATAGCTTCAATCTTCAATTCTAATCAAATCTAGGGTTCCTAATCTACGAAAGAAAGTAACGAATAAGTTAATAGAAATCTATCCCAAGAGGGATTTAATGGAGTCTTATAACTAGCCTCCCAATCCAAGTTAAACTCAAGTATTTATAGTTCTAATGGACACCCTAGCAAGTTAGGCAACTAAGAATCCTATTCTAGCTCAAATTGGACATCAAATAACCCAAATCAGCTGTTTCCCTGCTGACTAAGCCCGCCCTGCGCTCTTCCTAGGCTATTTTGGGCGTGCCAGCGCTCATCATGCAGAGTTTACGGTGGCCTGGCATACTAAGCCTAGCGCCGTCCGCTACTCAAGGCTACTGTTTTCTTCTGCGATGTCCTTTTGTAAAACAGGCATAACGTTTGATCCACGAGGAGTTACGGAGCCTGCCACCTATCAAATCAAAGACATCGACGAGATCTATAACTTTCATTTGAGTATTGACAGATTCCGTTCGGATCAAGGCAAAAATCGAGCTTGAAGTAGGTGCTATGTAAATGGCAAGCATGACAACTCTTAACTTTGATCTTTGTTAATAAAAAGGCCATAACTCTCGCATCCGAACTCCGATTGGGATGAGTCAAGATGTTCCAGAAAGCTAAGAAGTAGATCTACAATAAAATCCAAGTTTCAAGCCAAGAACATGCATCCAACTTGGCGTTAAAAGTCCTTCAATATTCCCTTCTTGCATTTGCTTGCATATTATAGTCCAAAAGATGTCCAAATTGCTTTTAGTTGCTTCTTTATGCTAATGTCGTATTATAGCCTACAAATTAAAATAACATAACATGTATGAAAAGTAACTAAGAAACATGAGTACAAGCAACTAATTCAAGTAACAAATACCGAATAAGTAGATATAAAACCTACTTATCAAATACCCCCAAACTTAAACCTTTGCTTGTCCTTAAGCAAAAGCACAAAACAACAATGTTATGCAATGCAACTAATCTACATGCCTACAAATCCAACAGTAATGACAGAAATAAGTTTATTCAACCGGCCTTAGAGAAATCAAGTAAATATAATAATACCTCATATCAAAACAAATCATTTACTTCCCAATTAATCATCAAATCTTAAACTGTTATCACTAATATAGTGCGTGTGTGCTCCACAACATTGTTAACTGATATAAAATCAAATTTAACACATAATAAGTCTCTTCGAAGGCATCATATAGTGTAAACTCAAGAAATCCAAAAATAAGCTAGATCCAACTAAAATCAAATAATTACCAATATCGAGGGTCAACATGGGATACTCATGCTTCATTTTTCATCTACGGGGGCTTTTTGCTCTTATTTCCCGTTTTATTCATTTTTTTTATATACACATAGCTATGCAATGTCTTATTCCCTTAGGCTTTTCAATGCTACCTTAATGAGCTTATGACCAACGACTCCCAGACCATTAAGACCTTAGGGCGCTAGATGTAAAGACAATCCCCTCGGGCTTACTTACTCAAGTAACAAAGGCCACAAAACTAGACAAGCACGCCACGATGTTTATTCATACTTTCTTTTTTTTCCTTTTTTTCGCTTTTTTTATAGCTTATATACCCCAAATATTCCCCCAAACTTAGATTCTTGTATAAATTTAGCCATCACTACTTATTTTTGTCATTCTTTCATTCAAACTAGCATTATTCTTAGATTTCAACTATGTATCAATTTAAAGTCAATCAATCAACAAGTTATTTTTATTGTGCTATCCTTATTATACCAGTTTCAAACAGAAAAAGACTCAATTCATAACAAGAAATCACATCAAAGCTCTAATAGTGAGTATTATACTTGTCTACCCAATTCCAATCTCATCATTGGCCAAAACAAACTGTAAATATCAAACAGCTGGACTCATGCAAGATGTACTAAATGTTATATAAACATAGTAAATTTTTTTTTCTTTCAAGAAACTGAATGCAAAAACTAAATGTAACTATATGAACTACAATGTAAATAACTAACTATATGTAATACGACACTAAAATGCCCCCCAAACTTAAAACAGACATCATCCTCAATGGCTAAGATAGGAAAAATTAAAAGAGAGGACTTCCCTGAAAATACAACATTTTCCTTTTTGTCTGCTAAGTCTGAAGAATAGGCTAGACACATTGGAATAAATCGGGAACCACACTTGAGTTTGACTTGACTAACATTGCAATTAAAACACTTTTAATGCTTGGGATTTTTTTGGTAGTAGCGACTTTGCTACCATGTATGTATGTAGGAAATGGCGCGCCTCTTGCTAGGAGATCAATAGTTGCTGGCGTAGTAGTGCGCCTACTACATTTGTCTATATGTATTTGGTAAGCGATGATCCGCTATGGGGCCAGTAACTTGGTGACTCTCTTTTTCTTGCCTTACCTGTGAGCATACTATTATGGAGTCATTATTCGTTGAAAACTAAATATTTGAGCTAGACTATAAACTAAAATATAAAGAATAAATAAGGAAGAAAAGGTTTAGAGCTTGGGTTGCCTCCCAAGTAGCGCTAGTTTTAACGTCGTAAGACCGACTTTGTCTGGTCAGCACTATCCAATTCCTCTTCGATAATTGAGGAACCTTCCATCCATCGAAAATAATGTAACTTTTGGTAGGTTCCCTTTTTTGATGGCTATCGAATTAAAGTCACCTAGCATGCTTTGTTTAAATAAGTGCCCAATTGAGAATGTTGAATAACTAGGTGCTTTGTCATCCGTTGAGTCTATGATTAGATTAGGGCTTTGAGGCTTGTCAAGCACAACGGGCTCTTCTTCTATCTTCTCCTCCTCATCCCACCATGGCTTCACATTTGTACTAGCTCTCATGTCATAAAGAGCCTTGTCGATGACATAACTACCAAGTGGGCACGGTTTTGAAAATCTAACTGGACCCTTGATCTTTGACGGAGAAGGAACTTGGGGCACTAATAACATTGTCTCATCCTCGTTGGTACTCATAGTTAGTTCTTCACCGACCTTATTTACATTATCCCCACGTGTCTCCTCTTTTTCAACATCTCGTGTCTCATCCAGTTGTAGATTTGGCTCGGGAAATTCATCAATCTCGGAATCCTTGTCATAACACCAATTATTTTGAGGACAGTTGTTCAAGGCTTTGAGCATTTGATCCATTTGGTTCTGTAAATTTTGAATTGATATCTCTTGATTCAGAATTGACCACTCTTGATTAATCTTTCTCTCCTCATTTGATGCTATGAACTTGGACAACAATTCCTCCAATCTCGAATTATCTGTCTCAGTTTTGGAATCCATGTATTGAGGACCATGAGTTGAAGTGGTGATGAGTTGTTCCATCCGATTATTAAAATTTTGGGTTGACAACTCTTGGCTAATCCTCATCTCCTCTAGGTTTGCTATGCCCTTCAATATTACATCCCTCGGATTTGGCTTTTCATCTTGTGGCAATGAAGGGGGACATGAAAATTCCAGTGTGTATGATGGATTTAGAGCGTAGTATTGGTCTTCATAATTGTAGCTCCATGATGAATCCGGGTGATACCCCCAAACTTGATGATAATTGGTGGGATAAGCATAGTTGTTGAGGTAGTTACCACTATACTGTACCGGTCCAAGACTGATGGTGCTTTGATTACTCGGGTGATTGCTAGCACAATAATTGCAAGTAACTGCTATCCTTCGATTACGTTGGACTGCAATAACGTCCAACCTCCTCGAAAGTGTCTCAAGTTGTGCTGATAATGTAGAAAATACATTGAGTCCATCAATCCCCGCTCCCCTTAGTAGAGTCATACTCGAATATGGCCTTTGATAATTGAATACAGCCATGGTACCTAAAACAAGAGAAAAATAAGAAGATAATAAAATAAAATAAAAATAAAGAAAGAAAAAAAATGTTTAAATTAAGACTAATTTGATTGAAGCTAATATTGGCAAAGATATATTAAACTAATTCCCCGACAACGGCGCCAAAAACTTGTTGGGTAAAATCTAATTACGCACAACACGCAAGTAGACGTGGTCAATAAGTAATAAAGTGATAAGTTAAGTATCGTTCCCACAAAGAATTATTTAATAAGAGTTACAAATTACTAACCTATGACCAATTTAATCTTATTTAAACAAATGATTTAATAATTTAATTTAAAATAATTAAATAAACTATTACTAACTATCCTTAGAATGAAACAAGATATTGAAGACTTGAGATTACAATTTCACTTATTGTTTCATTTAAATCAACACACTTCCTGTTAAGCCAAATTATTTATATTGGATTATTAATCAAGAACACGAAAGTAAAATATGGTCATCTCTCAATGCACCATACTCATATCAAATCAAATCCACAGATGATAGAATCAATTTGAACACCCTAATTAACTAACCCTCTATATCTCTATGTGAATTACAATTAAAAAGGGTTTAAGTTCAAGTTCTTATTAGACTATATATTGGATAAAGGTATATCTCTACCCTAAACATGAATCATGAATACCATCTATGCAAAAATCACAAACACATGCTATCATGATCAGATATAAACCTATACTTCATCTCTCGAGTTCATATAGATTATCACGGTAATTGTTAGCTATGAAATTAAGCAGTTAAGAACAAATCATAATAGACAATCCAAATATAGCTAATAAGACTAACAAAGAAGCATATCAAAGTAAACTACACAATAAGATCCATAATAATCTCAAAATAGAGTTTAATTCATAAATGAACTAGAATCCATCATCCACAATTGATTAAGAATTAAAAAGATACAAATAGATAAGAAAAGAAATTAGAATTGAGATAAACAAATCTGCATTCTCTTGCTTCCGATTTGATTCTCCAATGATAATCAATAGCTTCAATATTCAATTCTAATCTAATCTAGGGTTCCTAATCTAAGAAAGAAAGTAAAGAATAAGTTAATAGAAATCTATCCCAAGAGGGAGTTAATGGAGTCTTAGAACTAGCCTCCCAATCCAAGTTAAACTCAAGTATTTATAGTTCTAATGGACACCCTAGCAAGTTAGGCAACTAAGAATCCTTTTCTAGCTCAAATTGGACATCAAATAACCCAAATCAGCTGTTTCCCCGGTGACTAGCGTGCCTTGCGCTCTTCCTAGGTTATTTTGGGCGCACCCCGCGCTACTGTAGTAGAGTTTCTGGTGGCCCAGCGCGCCCTAGCGCGGTCCGTGCTACTCTGTTCTCTGCTGCAACTTCTTTTTGTAAAACAGGAATAACTTTTGATCCACTAGGAGTTACGGGGCCTGCCACCTATCAAATCGAAGATATCGACGAGATATATAACTTTCATTCTTTAAGGATTGACAGATTCCATCCAGATCAAGGCAAAAATTGAGCTTGAAGTAGATGATATATAAATGGCAAGCATGACAACTCTTAACTTTGATCTTTGTTGATAAAAAGGCCATAACTCTCGCATCCGAACTCTGATTGGGATGATTAAAGATGTTCTGGAAAGCTAAGAGGTAGATCTACAATAAAATATAAGTTTCAAGCCAAGAACATGCATCCAACGTGGTGTTAAAAGTCCTTCAATATTCCCTTCTTGCATTTGCTTGTATATTTTAGTCCAAAAGATGTCCAAATTGCTTTCACTTGCTTCTTTATGCCAATGTCATATTATATCCTACAAAATAACATAAAATGTATGAAAAGTAACTATGAAACATGAATATAAGCAATTAATTCAAGTAACAGATACCGAATAAGTAGATATAAAACCTACTTATCAGACAACCATAATGGTTCGTACTTGATCACCTAATTGCAGTCGAGCTTGTTCAATTATATCACCGAAACATGAAAAACATTACGAATGCGCTCTAACTGTATAGGTAAGTCTACATCAAATCCATCTTTTCAACTTCAACAATGCTTCCTATACTATAACTGTTTTATACCTAATATAGTTCATCAAACTTACCACACTTTGGAAATTCAGGAACTTGCCATAATCATATTAGTTTAGGAACTTATCTTAGTCAGACCATAGGCGTCCATTCGCTGAGGGGTTCAAAACATACCATATGATTATGAGTCACGAACTTACCATATGTTTTAGTTTTAAGAACCGGACTAAATCTTAATATCCTCTAACTTAATCTGAAAAACCTCTAACTATCAAATATATATATGAGAAAAGAATCAACTTTCCACCACATATACATTGATAGCGCGATACCGATATTCCAATGATTATCATTGTGATAAACCGAGTATATGCACAAAACCTCTGCCCATACAAAGGTTTGTACGACTTAGTTACCATATGAGTCTTCAATTGAAATCCCACCTAGCATATCTTACTTTTAATTTATTTTTAACTTGCCCATAACTTGCTCATTGCGGATTCCTTGTATGACATTATCGAAAACTTTTCATGCGCTTAGCACGCCCTCCGATGTCCAGATTTCCTTTTAGTTTGGCAATTGATTTGCAAACGATATGACATACTTATTTCTAATTGCGTTCCACACGTTCTTGCAAACCTTTTTGAAAATTCGATGTGAATCGTGATTCTCGGTTCGACACAATTGATACTGAAACACTGTGCCTTGAATAATTTCTTTAATATATAACTTCCTACACTAATCGATAAGTAATATGCTAACTTTGACATACCATAGAATCTATCACCATATTTTGCCACCAATAGTTTTATCAAAGGCAATATATATATATTTTCGTGCTTCCTAGTTGATTCAATATATACATTTTATGCAAAACTTCATTTTCAATTCCTGGTATTAGCGAAACCTAGTTTCTTCCTTCTACTTTCAACTATCCTTCAGTATCGATTATGAATTTGACACCTTCATCTTGGAGCTACTCTTCCTTTACTCTGTCCAGCAAAGTTGTACGGTTTTCCACCTGAGAAGCTTCTCCTCTGATTTTTTTAAGACGTCGGAAACCATAATCATTTAGAATTTTGAATTCACCATCCTTGATCAACTCCCACTATCACTTCAACACATGCTTAAATATCCCTATATGAGAATATACTTTAGACACTTATGGTCTTTTTATATCTCACACTATTTCCCAAAAATAACACCTCTAAATCCTCAGAGCAACCACTAATACCTCTACTCTGAATCGTGAGTCGGACACCCTTTCTCATAAAAAATTTAACTAACGCGGTGCGTATAAAATGACCCTGCCGTTCTGCCTAAACACACAATCTAGTATATTATACGATGCGTCGCTATACAACACAAAGTTTTCTGTATTATCTGATAAAGATAACATAGGTGCCATACTAAATTCTTCTTCGATTCTTGAAAATTCACTTCATAATTTTTGGTTCATATAAATTCCACTGATTTCATTGTCAATTAATTAATGAAGTGGTTATCTTAAACTTCACGTATCCCACACAATATTTTCTTAATAACTTCTTGATTCACAACATCGATAGATAACTCTACCGTACAGACGTCTTGCAACTACAAGAATTAAATACTACCTTTGACTTCCTCAGAGTCTTAAGGTTTCTGCACTTTCTTTGACAGTGACTTATCACCACATGATTTAACAACCTCAAAGTTTCATAAATCAAATCGGAAATAAATCCATTGACACCACATGCCTTTTAATACCAATACAAAAATTCTAGACATCCACTTAAAAGGAATCATTATTCACACTTTCTATATTTAGGGAATAGTCTAACTCTTCCCGAAGTGAATCTAGTTTCTAAACAAATTCATCAGATATACATTAACAAGTGGCACTTGAATTAAATAACACGCAGTCATATAAATAACTGATCAGAACCATACCTTGCATTGCGCCCTGCATCGTCATGTTTGATGATTGTTCAGTTGGTCGACTCGACGGAGCTGATTCCATAATAACTAGCTTGTCACTGCCCCCATTGCTTCCACTTGCTTTTCCTACTGCTTTCTTTGGGCAACCTCGAGCCAAGTGCTCATTCGATCCACACGTGAAGCAGGCTCCCTTCCTCGGTCTTGAACATTTTGGTGCAATGTGGCCCTTCAAGCCACAATTAAAGCAGACCCTTTTTCCCTTCAAACAAACACCTACATGTTTCTTTCCGTAGTTGCTACATGCCTCCACCTTCTTCTTTTCATTCCTTTGATGATTTTCAGCGTTATTATTATTCCACTTTCTTTTTCGAGCGTTGTCGATATTACTATCTCCCACCTTATCATCTTCATTCTTCTTTCCCCTCTGCTCTTGATTGTATGCCAGCGTATTACCTTCCCCGTCTACATCAATCATTCTCTCCAACCCTGTCATAAACGAATTTGGTTGGAACATCGAGATTTGATTATATAGCCAGAAATTCAGTTGATTTGCCAGTGCTCCCACCAGAAAATTCACCAATTATGGCACTGGATTTGCGTTAGCTTCCCTATTGTATGCATATTCCTTGGGGCTCTATTGACGCTGTTGTCTTCTTCTAGGTGGCATCTTATTGTTTTAAACTGGAACTATTAGATCAACGTTCATCCACACATTAAAATTTTTAAACTTATCTCAACCACTTATAGATAACACATAATATATCTTAATAAATGATAATACTTTATTCATTTATTATACAACACATAACAAGATAGCCTCGCTGCTATTTATATTATTTATCTTGTAATAATAAAATTCTAGGATTACTTCATCATATCCCACTATTTATTTCAAAAGTCATTATTACATCTTATTAATTTTCATCGTGATTTATATATAATCTTAATGTTTTTCTTGCAATCTACAAGAACATTCCACATTGTACAACTTCATTGCGCTCTTGCTCCATGATACAAATCATTGACGATCCATCACACACCAAAGATAAATCTCAACCTATATAGAAGAAGAATACTACATTCTAAGTTCCATTATTCGCTTGGCCTTCTTCAACTTGTCTTCAACACGATCTATGCATTTAGAAGCCTTCACCCATACGTCTTCAGCTCTCGCACACTTTGCTGACTTTTTTTCCACAGTCATTCCTGCACAATCTCATTCCTAGCTAATAACTATCCCCTTTAATATTCTGACTTAGCTAATATCCGCTCAACATCTGCAAGTTGTGCAGTAAGGTCTTGAGTCGCGACATCTTCTTGAGCTAACGTGGCTTGGTGCTTTACAGCTTGACCTTCTAATTTCTCGACCTTCTTTTATAACTCAATGTTATGACCATACACTTCATTTGAGGTATTCCCCCTCCTCGTACTCATCCTTCACCTTTATCACCCCAAATTTATCCTCTTGTTCAAACTCGAGCCTATACCCAAGGTCTATAACAGGAATCAACGGGTATGGCTTTCCCAATACCAACCATACTCAGACCATACGAACTTCTCAAGCTCCTAATCCTTATCATCCTTCGTTTGTCATTCTGACAACAAAGTTTTAACAACCCCACAACTTGATATGTATAATACTTGCTACTCCTAAGTACTTGTGAGCACATAAGTCATTAACACATAAACACATAAAGTCTTTTATCATTTTATCTTCAATGAATTTCCCTCAATTCATTCCTTAGAACTCGATAAGAGTTTATCATCTCTATATTTTCGATCTCCTAGAAGGTTATAGCCTAAGGTTTCCCCACCTAAGGTTCATAACCTAAGGCTTTGATACCAACTTGTGACACCCCCAAATCCAGGCACTTCAATCCCACAGATTTGGTGTTCACTATCCAATTAAATCATAACTAACTACCCATAACAAAGAATATAATTAAACTCAAAAGTTTAAACAATCAATCTCCCATTAAAGGGTTACATAATATAAAATAAATCCCAGGTCATCTAACCTTTATTACAACCATCAACTGAATATTAAAACATAGCCATAATCAAAACTATTACATATGCTTCATAAATAAAAGGTAAATTAAACGTCGTCTAATCAAGCATCATGCCCTTGCCCTTGCTTGTAGAAAACTCTTCAAACTTCTTAACTTCATATGCATTGTTTTGTGCAAGAGTGAGCAAACAATTGCCCATATGAAGAATAGTATACAATAACATTTTATGAATGACAATTAAGTGAACTTTAAATGGTAAAATTCTCTTACCGGAACAATGAACTTTAATTCAAAAGCTACGAGTTCAAAGGAATAATGAACTTTTAAGTTAACAATAGATATCAACATCAAAGAATACACTAAGGGTCACAAGGCCACGAACTATACTCTAGGTTTTCAAGTATTTCTACTTTAACCTTTAACAGTCTAAAAGACTATAATTATCATCTATGTCCTAGGTTAACAGGTGTTTCTACTATAACCTTTAATAGTCGAAACGACTATATGGACCATCATCCCATACTCTAGGTGATCAGCCCTTTGTACTATGTATTGCGCAAACATTTTAACGCTATTGCGTAGCTTTAAAATAATCCCCTAATATAAGGTTGTTCATCCCAACTTAGATTTATCAGGTTTCGAACCAAAGGAAGTTAGGTTTGGAATTAACTTCAAAGAAATTCTAGATCTTTAGAACGCTCATCAACCAAGTACTGGTTGAATCAAATAGAGACCAATAACTATTCAAGAGTTTGCTTATAATATTTTCAGGAACAAGGTATATCGATGAATCAATAAGAGCTAGAGTATTAACGATTTCTAAATTAAACAAATGTTATCATTGACAATATGCTTCAAAGGAAGTTTGGTTTGGGTTGACTTTAAGGGTAATTTAGAGTTCAGAACATTCATCAACTAAGGATTAGTTGAATTGGTAAAGAATCGCTAGGCAACTTAGATTTCGGTACAATAATGTAAGATAGTATAATGACATTGGAGAACGAAGATCAAACAATAGTTATTAGTAGCTGAATAAACACATTTCTTACAATTAAATTATAGACATTGAATAACCAAAGTAATCTCATTTGGAATAAAGAAACAAAGATTAATTAACTTGCTCATCAATAAATGAGGGTTAAAGAACTTGCATAACAATAAATTTCTCAACAAGAGATTAGAGACAAAGAACTTGTATAAGTCTAACATGACAATGAAAAGTAACCTTGCTAATTAATAAAGTAGCAAAGGTTAGGGAACTTGCCTCGTGAGTAAGCTATAATATTAAAACTCACATTCACCTACACATAGTATTAGAATCATAATATCTATTAGACATACTAACACCCACTTTCTAACATAACACTAACTTCTAGCTAAACTTGTTATTTAAGTACAAGTCTTACATTACCATATACATTTCAGAATTCATAATTGTTAACTTCACAACACTTATTCATTGCTCATTAAGTTTCTTAAATCATATATATCCTTTTCACAACTTACTAACTTTACATTTTAGAGTTACAAACCACATGATACTATTCTGTTTTAACCCTTACATTATATGTTTCTCACATTAACATAACATTAAACTAAGTTACAATGAGTGTTCAAGGTCTGCAGAAATAACAGACTTCACTATCTCTGGTTGGCTAATAAATAGCGGCTGGCGTAGCTTGATTTTGCCTAGGATTATCTTGCGTCCGTAGCGATGGCCTTACCATTTAAAAGCCGGCATACCACGCCAAAAACCGCAAGACCAAGACTACGCACGCACCGATTTTAGTTTTGCAGAACATGATTTCGGCAGTGTTCTTAAGCCAACTAACACGAATTTCACCCACAAAATAGTGAAATTAACATATACAATTGATATAAAACTAACACAAACATGTTTTCTTACATATTCATCAACTTAGAACAATTAAACAACCATTTTAACTAATTTAATTCCTTAAATTTCATGTTTTTGTATAAAAACTCCATTTTTGACATTCTTCATAGAAATCATCACTGTGATCACAATTCTTGTCTAAATCACTTCGTTCAAACGACGTTCTCTTCGTTTCTTAATGGACTAGCATAATCAAGACCCAATTCACAGATTAACATATAAATTGACCACCATAATTGGTACTTTTACAAGCCATATATAAAATATTCACCGTGATTACTTTTCTTTCTTTTAAACATAATTAGCACAACAATTCTTGTCTAAGCACTAGTTCTAAACATCATAAACACTTACAATCATCATAATTTAGTTGTATGACAACAATTCAAAAAATAAAATGCATAGAACTTGAAGCTTCATACCGTAAAACTCATATATATATATATATAATATTAAGATTATGGAAAATACCTTCAATTTGCTTGATCAATCCTTGCTAAACACAGGATTTTGCTTGAAAATCTCAAGAATTCTCTCTCAACTCCCTCAATTCTCTACAACCTTTCTCTTTTTCTCAGTAGGCCAAATTCTTAGTTAAGCGTAAACAAATAACCGATTGGGCCATTAATATAATAGCTACTAAGTAAATAACGTATATCAGTTATAAATATATTTTATATTATTAATTAATTAATTTTATTTATTTTATTTGTTATAATAAAAATTCAAAATTTTATAAAAAATCCAAAAGCCATAAGGCTTTGTTTGGCAAAAAGTCTTTAAAATAAAGTCTTAATACTTTAAGCCTTGTTTGGGTAAATCAATTTTAAACTACTTTAATTTTATTTTAATAAACCATTTAGTTTAAAATTAATAATCACATATTATTTATTTGGATTTCCATATCCAACATTAATCAAATAAATTAATTATACACTATATTTACATAAATATTACACTTAAACAAATATCACAAAATTATAATTTCATTATAATTTTTATTTAATAATTTAACATACCACTTTAAATTATTAAATTAAAACAACAATATAACATCTCATGTTATATTACAACTCTCTAAATTAAAAATTATTTTAATTTAGAATATTATCTAATAAATTAAAGTCATAAATACTTACTAATAATAACCATTTGATTTAATACATATTTTAAATTACAATAAACACCTCAAATAGATATTTATATAATTCAATAAATATTTAAAATTATAATTTAAAATTTTGAATTGTTACATTCTTTCTAGCTTTTGTACATATTAATCTATCATGTGAGCCTAGGAGCCATGAGATCGAAGATTCAGTCTGTTGATCTAGATCCGGTTCCCACGATGGCCACTTCTCAGCTGGTCAGCTTGTAAATTATCTACGGTGTCTGGATATCCTTGGATGGCTCTCATGCCCATAAGGAGTTTGACACTGCTTTGTATGTATCTTATTTTCTCGAAGATGTTTCGCATCTCGAAAATAAAATCAATCAAGCCGAATACAAAATAAAATGGAAGTATCAAAGGCCTCAATTACTATTGAGCATAAGGGTTTGAAAACCTGTTTTCCAGAACTTCACTGCTATACCTTGTTAAAATTAAATGTTTATATACAAGTCAAACCCTTTATATATAGGTGCAAACGAGGCATAGCACTACTTCCAGATAATTTCACATAGGTCCAATAAACACACACACACACATGCAGATAATAGGGTAATTGAAACATTGTGGTAACCGTGTTTTCATGGAAGTCGGGGGGTGCCTAATACCTTCCCTCCACTTAATCAAACCCTTGGACTCAATGAATCTCAGTTTCCAAGGCCAGTTAAACAGTGTCCAACCATTGGGCCTTTGTGTAAACCTTTTCAAAATCTGTTGAGTTGGTACAACCATTTTAAATCTACCAACTAGCGACTCTAAATTTTAAATCGTTGATATCACAAGTCAGACCTTTTTAAACTCAATTTTTTAGAAAAAAACCCAACCAAATGAGAACACAAAAGGGCAAGCACAGAAAGGGACATAATTTTCCTGACGTCGATAGGTGGTGACTCTGCTGGGGACTCCAGTAGAGGGCTTAAGCCCCTGTTCAACCTTTTCAAAAATCCTTTTTATCTGCTTATGTGTGAATGCTGCATTTACATTGAATGAATGTGTACTAATGCTTTATTTACTGCACTTTAGTGCTTCACACTATATCTTCCTATGATATTAGTGCTTCACACATGTCATCATTTCCATACGGTGAGACGTGATGTATGTGAATGTATGTTGTGTGATTCCTCCACCAGGAGGAAAACCCTTTGGTGTTTGATTACTGGACTCAAGGGAGACTAATCTCGCGAGGCTCAGGAAAGGCACCACCCAAATTCGCTCTAATTGAAGATCGGATTAACTTACCATCCAGTAAATTGCGATGATCTGGGGACCTTCATGCCGAAAAGCCACGAGAGTATGCTAAGATAGGACAGCCTCTAATAAACCAAACACGAAGGGAAATATCTTAATTACATGTAAATTCAATTTCATGTAATTTTAATTCCATATAAATGTCAATGTAATGGAAAATATAAAGGAAGATGTAAATATGCACTCCTTTCTCGAAACAACTGACATCTACTTTGTAGGAGAACATTAAAACACTCCTAAAATAGACACATTGCATAACATACCTCCTCTTCATATTTTCCAAGACTAAACTACATAGTCTTTTTGTAGGGAAACCATTTGTACGTTACCCATTCAAAGTTCAAAAAGGCACTAATCCCGCCTTCTGACATGGCTTCAAGTGCCCAGCCTGATCCTACTCCTGTTTCTCGAGAGGAGTTTGAAGGATTAAGGAATCAGATAACAGAATTGGTTGTCCTTCTGAAAGAACTAAACAAACAAATTCAGGGTCCTCAATTACCCATTCAAATTGAATCCTCCGCACATGGAGGAATCCAGGGTACGGACAAAGTAGTCCCAATACCTGAGTCTCAGACTGAAAAGTCCAACAAAACCCCTGAAATCACCCATCTTAAAGAAGATCAAGACACCGATGATATTCAGAAGAAGGTTCAACAAATGGAAGAGACCATTCGGTCAATCAAAGGGACTGGAACGCACAAAAGCGTTACCTATTTAGACCTTTGCATCTTCCTTGCGGTTCATTATCCGGAAAAATTCAAAGCTCCCGATTTTGAGAAATATGATGGATTGGGAGATCCCTACACTCACTTAAAAGTGTTCGTTGGAGAACTCAGATCCTATGCCGAGGATGAAAAACTGAGAATGCACTTATTTCAAAAGAGTCTAACTGGAGAAGCTAGAGCATGGTATATCAGATTGGATAACTCTAAAATCCATAGCTAGGAGGAACTAGACCAAGCTTTTCTCAATCAATACACTTTCCAAACTCAAATGGCTCCAAATAGATATCAAATCACCAAAGTTAAAAAACAAAACAATGAGTCATTCATAGAGTATGCCTAAAGATGGAGGCGTCTGACTGCTCAAGTAATCCCATCCATGATAGAGACTGAGATGGTAATGACTTTCATAGACATTCAACAAGCTCCATTCTATGAGAGGGTCCTAGTAGGCATAGGAAAACCATTCTTAGAAATTTTCAAGCACAAAGAAATGGCAGAAATAGGGTTAAAATCTGGGAAGATTCAAGACCTTACCGCTTTCAAATCCGTGGCTGAGCATATTCAAGCTAGAAATTATGGGAACAACCCTCGGAGGGTCCATAAGAAGAAAGAAGAGGATGTCTCCTTGGTGCTGCAAGGAAAAACTCAAAGAGGCAACCAAAACTTACCTATTCAAAGGAGAAACTATTCCCCTTTTGAAGCACAATCCTCAAATCCTCCATTGCCAAAAAGTTGAGAAGTTAGACGTCTAAGAGTGTTCACACCCTTAGGGGACTCATTGGAAAACATATTCAAGCTTTTGACAGTGCAGAGGAAAAGTTTTCATCTCCTCCCACCAGCCAATCCAAGTGAAAAGAATTTTAATACAAGCAAGAAGTGTGCTTACCATTCTGGAGCTCCGGGTCACGTCACCCAAGATTGTTGGGCTCTCAAGCACAAGATCCTGGATTTAATAGATAGTGGTGAGATGATGATAACAAAGCCCGAACAACCATATGTTCAAGATAACCCTCTCCCTCAACATAAGGAAGAGGATGTTAACATGATCAACATAGGGAGTGGAGAAAGTTCCAATTACCTCAGATATGTGGGTGGTTCTCCCCAAACCAGCAAAGGTAATTCTGGTAAGTGGGATTATTCAGAGTTCTAGTTTATGATAGAATGGGAGATGAAGTCTATCAATGAACATGTCAATCAACTGGAAAGAACTGGTGATATATCAGCACCAAGTCAGATGGCAGTTGTTCAGTCAGGAACATACAAGTCTTCTCACCCTTATCACAAAAAAATCAGCAACAAGCCCAAAAGAATGAAACCTTGGAGGAAAAGCTTGCAAGAAAAGCAAGATCCCTAGCCCGTCGGGACTATGCTAACAAAATGGAGTTCACCCATTTGGGCCAACCGATGGAAGAAATCTTGTAGATGTTGATCAATGAGGGAAAGATCAAAGCACTGCTACCCCCAATCAATCCACATTCAAAGAGATTTGATGCTACCAGGGTCTGTCAATACCACTCCAATACTCGTGGTCACATCGCTAAAAGCTGCTAGGCACTTCATCATCTCATCCAAAATATGATTGACAGTGGTGACCTGCAAATGGCAGATAATGAAACTATATTACCTGAGAGTGGAAAGATATTTCCTCCAGGAATGCTGAGATGGAGGGAAGTCATAGCAGTCATATCCTCTGAGGGAGACTTATCTGCAACACCCCTTATAATTTAAGCAATCAAGCTCAAAGGAGTTAAAAACCCTTTGAAGGTGGCTGCACCGGAACCACTGATATTGCCATTCAGGCTGCAGTATCCTATCACCAGCTTGAAGAAAGTCCCATGGAATTATGGGGAGGGTAAGGGATTAATGTCAAATATAACTGTTGTGGTATTTAAAGAAAACCCGTTGTATCTACCTCAACGAGTGATGAGGCTAGTCGTCAAATCTAAGGGGAAAGTGCCCAAGGAGAAAATTGAAGAATTCCTCCGTAAGATGGAACATAATAAAGCCAACGTGGTGCGAAGTTTAAATGAAGCACCTCAATAGATATCTATTATGGACTTGGTATTCTCTTCTGAAGATCATCGAAAGGTCTTAATGAAGATACTAGAAGAAGCCAACTTACCAAAAATGGTGGATGTTGAAAAGTTTCATCATCTGGTAGATGAATTTTTTAACAGCAATGTTATATCTTTCACTGATGATTACATACCTCCCGAAGGGATGGGTCATTGCAAGCCACTGTACATAGCAGTGATGTTTTCCGGATATGTGGTCGGAGGTGTGCTAATAGATGGAGGATCTTCCCTGAACATTTTCCCTTATGCCACATTAGAAAGAATGAAGATCAATCCCAACCGGATCCAAAGCAGTCACATAGTCATAAGAGCCTTCGATGGGTCTCAATGGAATGCTATAGAAGAGGTGGAATTACCAGTGCAAATCGGTCCACATACCTTCTACATATCCTTTCAAGTGCTCAACATCACTACATGATATACTTTACTATTGGGAAGACCTTGGATTCATATGGCGGGAGCCGTTCCATCCACTCTCCATCAATAAGTCAAGTATATTATCAATAGTAATTTGGTCACTGTCAATGCTGAACCAAAGTATCCTATCCATGTCCATAGTGATATGCCTCCAATCAGTTTCAACGAAGGAGTCGAGCCTATTAGCTTCCAAGCCCTTGAGGTGAGCAACATTCACTATCAACCTATCGGGGCTCCCGCTTTGAAACCCAGAGTTTTCACCGAAGTAAAGTCAGCTAGTCAAGAAATGATATCCTTGGGTTTCCAACCTGGATAAGGGTTAGGAAAAATCAACAAGGAATCAAAAGCCCAATTCAAATTCCCATCCAGATAGGGAAGGTTGAATTAGGCTATTCCTCTAGATCAAGTCATAGTAACCCGCACAAGCATACACCGATTCCTTCATCTACAGTTTTGCTGCCTAACCCTACAAATTCATATTATGTACGGCCTCTAAGGAAAATTCCAATTTTCGTGGTGGGTATGCTATTTCCTAAGCCCAGACCAACTAGTGGGAAAGAAGTCTTAATTCCAAACCCAGACATTGAGGAAAGGAATTAGAGACACAAACAAGACATGAAGAGACAGTTATCAAAGATGTACTTCCTGGTACATACCAAGGGTATAAACGAGGATATCCCAGATGATGACATCTCAGAAGATCAGATCCTGATCCTTCACATCAATAGGGCTAAGGAGAACTGGTCAAAGAAAAACATTGACCCTGATGTGAACTCAGTCATGGTTATCATCAAAGAGGAGGAAGACAACTGCCCTTTCATCATAGCTGTCCACCCAGACTTAACCCTAGGAAATTGGAACATCAGTCCTTGCATTTATTGAAAAGGATAAAAAGGGCAGAAAATCCGTCCACCCTGCTCTATAGATATCAGTAACTGCTTACTTTTGTTGCATAGTACTAGCAGTTACTTTTGTCATGCCATGCTAAAACTTTGTATGATCAAACAGTTTCATATATTAAGCGAAAGCATTTTATTTTCAGGACTCCAGGGTTAGGTTTGTCTAAACTTGCTGATGGAATTCCAAATCTTCACAATGAATTTAACTTTGATGTAAAGTTGGACTTCGACTTGATGGAGATTGAGTAAGAGGACTATAAGATGCCTGAGGAGATCAAAGAATAAGTTGAAGATAAACTAAACCAAACCTTGATTAAACCACCTCCGTCAATCTTGGAACCTCAAAAAACCCCAAACAAATCCAGATTGGCATGGACCTTAGCCCAAGCTAAAGGAATGACATGGTTGCTTTATTGACCCAGTTCTAAGATGTGTTTGCATGGTCTCGTGAAAACATGATCAGTTTGTCAACTGATATCGTCATTCATCGGGTGCCCATTAAAGAGGGATTGAAGCCAGTTAAATAAAAGCTCAGGCAATTAAAACTTGAGTGGAGTTTGAAAGTTAAGGAAGAATTTTTCAAACAATTCAAAGCCGGCATCATCATGGTATCAACATACTTTGAGTGGCTATCCAAAATAGATCCCGTACCTAAGCCCAGAGGGAAGGTGTGAGTGTGCGTGGATTATAGGGATTTAAATAAAGCTTGTCTCAAAGATAATTTCTTGGTACCATTTATCCACATACTCATAGACAACATAACTCAGTATGGCATGTACTCTTTTATTAACTGCTTTGTTGGGTACCACCAGATCATAATTGCTGAAGAGGACCGGGAGAAGACACCATTCATCACTCTTTGGGAAACCTTTTGCTATAGACGGTTATCATTTGGCCTCATCAATGCCAGTGCTAACTATCAGCGAGCCATAATGGCTCTTTTCTATGATTTAATGCACAAAGAAATAGAGGTCTATGTGGACGACATCATCGTCAAATCCCGGAGTGAGGTGGACCACATAGACTAGGTGAATTCCTAAAACCCTAATAAGACTTTGTTATGTAAATTCAGTTTTATTAAATAAAATCTCTCTGTTCTGAATGTGTATTATGTTATTATATACTCTGTTATAGAATTAGGTCAAATAAATTTTTCTCCAAAATTTGACGTGCTTGACACGTCATGCTTAAAATTTTTCTTCTGAAAATGGACTTTTCGTTACATATATTTTGATAAGATGCTTTGTCATGCTTACACCGACAAAACGCTTTGTTGTGCTTATTAGGATTTGTGAAAAATTTAAGTTAGGAACCCTAATATCAAAATCAGGAAACCCTAACCTTAGATTTATAAACCTTAACCCTAATTGGATAGGCTAAACCTAGTTAGGTTATCCTAAACCCTAACCATGATTATTAAACTTTAATTATGTGTTAATAAATATCATTAAGCAACTTTAATCATAAAAACCAAAACCCTAAACAAGATTAAGGATGATTAGGGCATAATTAAGCTACTAAAGTTGGTAAACTAGCTCACAAGTAGGATTCAAGTCACCACATCAAGTCCCAAGGTAGAACATGACATGGTAACACACCCCAAGAAGCACAAGTATCAGAACATAAGATCTTTAGGGAGACAAGTTGATGAAAAATGACCAAAAACCCTAAATTCCCAATTCTATAAATAGAATCCCTTACTCAAGCCAAACTCACAAAATTCCTAAGCCTACACACACATATATCATACCTATACAAGCCCATGTGATAGCAAGATCAGATTTAAAAGCCAAAAATCAAAATCACTCAATTAGAAACGGTGCAAACCCTAATTTTAACCTAGATCTTTAATGTTATGTTTAATCTATAGTTTATTTGTTTAGATATGTGTAATAACATGTTTGTAAGTATGCTAAGTTGATAGATCATGTTTTCATAACATCTAGATGCATCAAAATGATATTTTAAGCAAACTAGAAATTTTGAAAAAATAGGTCTAACAGTCGAATGTCAGAATCTGTAGATCCATGTATGTTAATAGATAGGTCTGTTAATTGTATACTAGTTGTAGTATTACATGAGGTCATTAATCTAGAAGAGAAAATAGGTCTATTAGATTCATATATTGCAAGATATAAGTGGTCAAAAGTACGTCCATGAAGTTTTGATTTATGGGTTACCCAAAAATCTCAAGAACAGGTTGAACCAGTTACTTTGACCAATCATTAAATTGCTTTCTGTTTGTTGTTAGGATGCCTAAGTGTTATGAAATGATACCCTGACATACATACTACATATCTATGACACTCAAACTCTTAATTAATTCATAGGATTACTAGAATTAATAGACAAATATCGTTGACCAAACATGACTGCATTTTTTGAAAAACCTAAAAAACTAAAGAACACCAAGAATAGTGTAATACCCAAAAATAATAATAATAAAGAAATAAAATAAATAAATAATATTTAAATCCATATTTTAATTGGGTTTTTCTTATATTTTGGTCAAATTGTATTTAATTTGTGTGAACTATAATAAGTATGTGATTACATTAATTTGGGGTTTTTTGCTAATTGGGCCTATTTTGTATTTGGATAATTTTAAATCCTATTAAAATTAGGATAATTTAAAAAAAATATTAATTAAATAAATACCTAAACCCTAGTGTTTACTTAACATTACGTTATGAATTGGTAGAGGGAAAAGAAGAGAGCAGTCGTGGCTAATCAAAGAGAAAGGAGGGATCAGATTATACCCGTGTGAGATAAAGGAACAAGGATTGCCATGTGATTTGGATACAAGTAAGTTATATATGTATGTGTATGTGTAAGTCTCCTTCAATCAAAAGCTAATTAGTACCCAGCATGGATAATTCAGATTCAGTCATCAACTTTTATATACTGTGTTGCTTTCTTTTGATACTAATATTAATAATTTTTTGGCTATGATTCAACATATATATTATATAATTATAAATAGTATCATGTATAATTGTATGTACTTGTGTATGTTATAGATTAATTAACAGATTGAGTGTCCGAAAATTGAAAGAGTTTTCATGAAAAGTTTAACTACACTGATTTGTTCGTTTCGTGCACTTTGCTTATAAAAGATAAATTAATTTTTGGTAAATATGTATGACTTGCAGAATCAGTTCTTGTTCTACATTAATATGTTAATGAGACTTAATTTGGAAAAGTATTCTTGTTTCACAGTAAGTGACCATACAACATTGGATAATAACAAAGTAATAAAACAATTGAATCAATAGTTTATTATTATAAAAATATTGTCTGGGAGGGGAATCTCATGTAAAATTATTTTGATTTTCTTTCTTTTAGTTCTGTATGAAATTGGCCAAATAGTATTGCAGTTTTGGTGAGTCTGATGGAAGGAGTAAAAAAACATATTTATAAAATACTTTAATTTAATATTTTACTCTTGTTTTGAAAGGAACAATAAGTATTTAATAATAAATATAGTCGGTACAATTGGTATTATAAAATCCATGGAATGTATGATTCTTAATAAAAAGAAATTAGTAATTAGTAATTTAGCGCATACATTATTAATTTGTTTTTTATTTAATTTGTTTAATTAGCTCGAACATAGAGAATTTAATGAGTTATTTTTGGAATATAAATTTTGGAGTATTAATAATTTATATAAGGCGATGATTAAAGGCATATTAAATAGATTATGAATTATTTTGGGAATTATTAGTTTTGATTATTTTTACTTTGAGGTGAATATGTTTAAGTTGTGAATGACGTTTCGTATTTGATATCGTTGGCATTTGAGGGTAAGATTTTGTGGAGTGTGCTATAAATGGTTTGGAAGTATCAGGTACGAATTCCGTACTCTTTCAGCGATACTCTTTTCAAATTTGATTTGTTCGTTTGTTTCCTTATTTCGAATTCTGTTATGATTTCACATAATTGTTTCTTGTGAAATAAATATATTAGTTTCATTTTAGAGTTGATACATATGACTCGTATTTGTACTCTTTGAATTAGGTTATCATGTTTAATACTATTTATTTTTGATAATTGTAGAGCGGTACATGTTGCTACCTTTTTTTTAAAACCTTGTAACTATAATTTGATTTGGTTCAACATATACATATAGAACCTTTTTGTTGGTATTATATCGCATGTGTTGTGACATGGTATTTTTGTTAGAATATACTGTAGGGTATACCTGAGCTATAACAACCTGTGGGGGTACCACTGACCTGTAATCTTGGCACGAGGGGCATGACACTTTTCGTGGCGGTGTGATTAGTCCACGACGTCTCCGTTTGGGTTTCAGAGGAAGTGGGCCATTTGGTGTTTTGTTGTGGGAGGCGTACGGGTTAACCCTAGTTTTCTGTTCTACGGATTTGTGATGTTGTGTTAAATATACCTATCTGATTTGCATACATTTGGATTCGCGATCCAATGTGTGAGTGCCTGTGTGGCATTATTTTGATTGCCTATGTGGCATCATTTGATTTGCCTGTGTGGCATTATTTTGACTTGTCTGTGTGACAAGGTATATTTATGAGCTCAATCGGTATGAAATAATCCCAACCATTTGTTTCAGCCTATTATTTTATTGTATTAATTTTGTTGGCTTCTGTTCCGTTCAATTAATTGGGTTAGTTATTTCAGTTCATTATTTTCTTTACTCTTCTATTTGTTTCGTTAATTCTGTTGGTTCAGATATATTCTATTCAAATCTTTAGAGATTTTTTTTTCAGAGGCAATATTTTGTCTCTATTAATTTTGTATTTCAGTTGTATATCTTTTGTATCTTTATATCTGTACTAGGCATTTGGCTCATGCCGTGTTTTTCTTCCGGCAGGTTTGTAGGGGTGATTCAGGGCTAATGTGATGAGAGTGTTGCCTTTGACAATCTAGGTTGATTCGAATTTAAATTTTGATTATTTTAACTCTGTTCGGAGAATTGTATTTAGTACTTTATTAATAGATCACCACTATTAATATTTTGAGGTTGTTAGTGCTCTGTTTATTTATTTTGAGGTTTGTTGTGCTTTGCTTGTGACCTCCCTTTCCTTTTCAGGAAGGGGTGTTATAGATAGTACCACATGTATGCCGTATTGGCACGAGTGGCATGACACTTTCCGTGACGGTGTGATTAGTCCATGACATCTCCGTTTGGGCTCCGGAGGAAGTGGGCCATTTGGTATTTTGTTGTGGGAGGCGTATGGGTTAACTCTAGTTTTCTGTTCTGCGGATTTGTGATATTATGCCAAACACACCTATACGATTTGCATACATTTTGATTCGCGGTCCAATATGTGAGTGCCTGTGTGGACTTATTTTGATTGCATGTGTGGCATTATTTTGATCGCCTGTGTGGCATAATTTAATTTGCCCATGTGGCATTATTTTGACTTGTCTGTGTGACAAGGTATATTTCTGAGCTCAATCGGTATGAAATAATCCTAGCCATTTGTTTTAGCCTATTATTTTATTGTATTAATTTTGTTGGCTTCTGTTCCGTTCAATTAATTGGGTTAGTTATTTCAGTTCATTATTTTCTTTACTCTTATGTTTGTTTCGTTAATTCTGTTGGTTTAGATATATTCTATTCAAATCTTTAGAAATTTTATTTTTTTCAGAGGCAATATTTTGTCTTTGTTGATTTTGTATTTTAGTTGTATATCTTTTGTATCATTATATCCGTACTGAGCATTTGGCTCATGTTGTGTTTTTCTTCTGGATGGTTTGCAAAGGTGATTTAGGGCTAGTGTGATGAGAGTGTTGCCTTTGACCATCTAGGTTGATTCGAATTTTAAGTTTTAATTATTTTGACTCTTTTTGGAGAATTGTATTTAGTACTTTATTAATGGATCACTACTATTAATATTTTGAGGTAGTTAGTGCTCTGTTTATTTATTTTGAGGTTTGTTGTGCTTTGCTCGTGACCTCCCTTTCCTTTTCAGGAAGGGGGTGTTACAGATATGGTATCAGAGCTTAGGTTCTTTCTTATAGAAACCCTATTTATGTTTGACCTGTGAGTTATGGGTAAATAATTGAGTAGATGTAGGAGTTTGATTTGATTTTGTTATTTGTTTGGTTGATATCTATTTTGACTAACTGACGATTTCTTTTGGATTTGTAGTTGATTTGAGGAAAGTGGAATAATTTGTTAGGGTTATTGAGTAATGATATTAGTTAAGAATTTTGATTTAATCATTGAGATGAATAAAGTTATACTTTGTACTTATAAGAAATGATCTTATATGAGGTGTGATTATGATGTGAGTATTTGTATAGACGAGTATTTGATTTTAGAAAATTATTTGTTAGAGTTATTTTTTTTTGTGACAATTATTATGATCGTTGAATTGAGGATTTGATTTGAGTTAGGTTTTGATTTTTGTTAAGCTTGTGGATAATTTGAGGTTTCTGTATTGATGACATATTATGATAAAGTGAAAATTATTAAGTATAGAGGATTTCTTGTAATTTGAGTTGTTGATATTCGAGGTAATTAGATTAATCATTTGGAGTTAATGATCATTTTTGTGGCTATATTCTAGTAGGAAATTTGAGTTATGTTATATAAAGTTTCTTTGTGATAATATGAGGAGACATTGAAATTTATTGGATTAATGTTTGCAATAAGAGATGATTGATTAAATATATGATTATATAGTAGGTGATGAAATTCAATTTATTTTGAGAGATCTAGAATAGTTGTAGTTCGCTTATTCAGGTTGTAGAATATGTGACTTGGAGTTTGATATGGTGATAAAGAGATCTTAGTAGTATATTTTTGGTATAATAATATTTGAAAACTTGTTTAATTTGAGGTTATGATATTTTAAAATTATTGAGTTCTTAGGGTGAGTTGGTGATAATTTGTAAAATTGTTTTGTTTATCCGATGTCATTGAAATTCTGCATGAATTTATGTAAAATTAATAAAAAAATGAAAGTTATAGACACTCGAAATTTTCTGCACACCTGTTACTAACATTGTAGGAGGGCAAATTCACCTTTCAGAGATAACCCTGGAAGACAGCTCACATCCATTCCAGATACCATCGGAAGTTCAGTCTTAACCCCAGAACACACACCGGGATTATCAGTTCCAAACTCAGAGATAACCCCGAGTTCCATCCTTGGAGATAACCCCAAGAAATGCCGTTGCAGTTCCGGTGATAACCCCGGAAATGCTTGTTTCAAATGCATACAATCAGCTTCAACCTCGGAACTCCCGCCGAGGCACTCATTCCAAAGACCTGGAGATAACACCGGGAAGACAGGCACACATAAAGATGACCCTGAGGAATTCAAACACTTGCAGCAGTCCAATCTCAGAGATAACCCTGAGCAATGTATGCTTTATCAGTCCAAACCGGAGATAACTCCGGTGAGGGGCAAAATCGTCATCTCGCCACCTCAACTCCACATCGCGCTGTCTCAACATCTCATACATACATTTCTGTCAGGCCTAGAGTTTACTTTGTGGCCTTTTACTGCTTTATTTACATTCCTTCCCGCCTGGAGTTTACTTCGTGGCGGTTGATCGTTTTTACTGCTTTCTTTACATTTAGTCCCGCCTGGAGTTTACTTCGTGGTGGTTGATCGCATTTACTGCTTTATTTACATTTCTGATCCCCCATGGAGGTGCTTCGTGGTGGTTGATCATGTCTATATATATATATATTTATTTATTTATCGCTTTTATATATTTACATTTTCGATCCCCATGGAGGTGCTTTCGTGGTGGTTGATCATGTCATATATATATATATATATATATATATATATATATATATATATTCTGACTTTTATATATATAATCGCTTACTACTTTTCATATAAACTGCGACATCATGTGAGCCTAGGAATCATGTGATCACAGATTCAGTCCACTGAATCTAGAATCGGTTCTCATGATGGACATTTTCAGCTGTAAGCAGCTTGTCACTTAATAATAAAATGGAAGTATGAAAAGGTCTCAATTACTATTTAGCACAGGGTTTGAAAAACCTCTTTTACAAAACTTCATTGCTATATCATGTTTAAAATTGAATTTTTATATAAATTCAAACCCTTTGTATATAGGTGAGAACGAGGCCTTGAACTACTTCCAAATAACAACACATTAACCCCCCCCCACACACACATATTTATATAACAGTTTCTTGAAAAGTGGCGGTTAACGTGGTAACACCTTCCCTCTGCATAATAAAGCCCCCGAACCCAAATGAATCTCGGTTTCGCAGACCCGTTTAGTTGTTTCACATCACTGGGTTAATGTGCAAACCTTTTCTCGGTTGCATTGGTGCAACCAGTTAAAAACACGAACTGGCGACTCTTACAGTCAAATCGTCGACAAATACATGTCGGACCTTTTTCACTTGTTTTTTCAAACAAATCTCACATAACATGAGAACACCAAAGAACAAGAACATAAAAGGGACAAATAAAAATCCCGACGTCGATAGGTGGCGACTCTGCTGGGGACACCAGTAAGAGGGCTTAAGCCGCTACTACAAGCTTTTCAAAACTGTTATATGCTTGTGTGTGGATGTTGCATTTATATTTATGATGAAAGTGTACGAATGCATTTACTTACTACACTGCAATATATCTATCTATGATATTATTGCTTCACACATGTCATCATTTTCATAAACGGTGAGACACGTTGTATGTGAATGTATGTTGTGTGGTTCCTCCACCAGGAGGCTATCCTGTTGGTGTTTGATTACTGCACTCGTAGGGAGACTAATTCCAACAAAGCTCAGGAAAGGCACCACCCAGATTCGCTCCAGTTGAAAGATCGGATTAACTTCCCGTCAAGTAGATTGCGATGTTCTGGGAACCTTCATGACAAAAAGCCACGAGAGTAACCCTAAGATAGGTCAGCCTCAGAAAAACCAAACACGGAGGAAAGTCTCTTCACGCTTTCCATTTTTTATTATTATTTGTAAAAGCATTTACTTGTAATTTTATTCCATGTTCATCTTTATGTAACGGAAAATATGAAGAATATTTGCGCATACATGACATGCTATCAAATAACACCCGTTTTTGCAAGATAATATTGTTGAAATTGACACATTATGATAGCATGTAAAAATTTACATTATCCCTAAGACTAAACTACATATGTTTTTTGTAGGGAAACAATTGGGCCTGTTACTCACTCAAAATCCAAAAAGGCCACGAGCCTACAACCAATCATGTCTTCTTCTTACTAGTTTAATCCCGTTTCTCGAGAAGAATTTAACGGATTAAGTAAATAAATTATAGATTTGGCTGTTCTACTTAAAGAATTGCATCAGTCTACTCAAGGCTCAAAGATGCCTACACATACAGAATCCTCTGCACAAGGATGAACTCAAGGTTTGGATAAAACAAATCCGGAACCTCAGTTGGATACGACACAGGTGATCCAGACACAGGTGATATCAAGAAGAAGGCCCTTCAAATGGAAGAAACTATCCGTTCTCTCAAAGGGATTGGAGCACATGGAAGTGTTTTATATGTTGACCTTTGCATATTCCCTGGTGTTCATTATCCAGAGAAGTTCAAAACCGCTGACTTTGAAAAGTATGACGGATTAGGGGATCCTTACACACATTTGAAGGTGTTCATTGGAGACCTTGGATCTTATGCAGAGGATGAAAAGCTCAGAATGCAGCTATTCCAGAAGAGTCTGACTGGAGAAGCCCATTCATGGTATACCAGATTAGACAATTCAAAGATCCATAGCTGGGAAGAGCTAGCTCACGCCTTCCTTACTCAGTACAGCTTCCAGTTTCAGATGGCTCCTGACCGGTATCAGATTACCAAGGTCAAGAAATAGTTTAACGAGTCTTTTAAAGAGTATGATCAAAGGTCGAGGCGCCTTGCTGCTCAAGTTATTCCTTCCATGACGGAATCAGAAATGGTCATGACATTCATAGATATACAAGAAGCTCTTTTCTATGAGAGAGTCTTAGCTGGTATTGGCAAACCATTTTCTGAAATGATCAAACATGAAGAGATAGCTGAGATGGGGTTTAAGTCAGGAAATATTCAAGACCTAGCCGCTCTTAAAGTAGTTGTTGAGCACATCCAGTCCAGAACTTATGGAAACAACCCTCGAAGGGTCCATAAAATGATAGAGGAGGATGTTTCCTTGATACTACAAGGTCAAAAAGGGCAATCAAAATATGCCTATATAGAGGAGAAACTACTCCCCTTTTCAAGCACAGTCTTCAAACCCTCCATTGCCAAAAAGTGGAGAAGTAAAGCGCCCTCGAACGTTCACACCCTTAGCGGGCTCGCTCGAGAATATTCTTGCTCTTTTGACTACTCAGAATAAAATCACGCATCTTCTTCCACCAGCCATCCCTAATGGGAGGGGTTTCAATGCTACTCGGAAGTGCGCTTATCATCCTAGGGCACCTGGACATGATACTCAAGATTGTTGGGCCTTGAAACACAAGATCCAAGATTTGATAGGCAATGGTGAGATCGTGGTTACCAAACCAGATCAACCTCATGTGCAAGACAACCCTCTTCCTCAACACAAAGATGAAGAGGTCAATATGATTAGTTGAAGCAGTGGACAGAGTTCCAATTTTAATGGTGAATAATCCCAGACCATCAAAGATGGTGTTGACAGATGGGATTATGCAAAGTTTTAATTTTCTATGGAACGAAAGATGAAAGCTCTTTGTAAGCAAGTTGAACAATTGGCAGAACTGGTGATTCATCAACATCAAGTCACACGCCAGTTAATCGGCCAGGAGCATGTCAGTCTCCTTCCTTTTGTTATGAATGCTCCATCATCACCTTCAGAAAGTGAAGCACTAGAGGACAAGGTTGCGAAGAGAGCAAGTGCTAAAGCCCGTCGGGATTTTGCCAATAGAAGGGAATTTACATACCTGGGCTAACCTATGGAGGAGATATTTCAGATGCTAATGAACGAAGGAAGAATCACCTCCCTTCTACCTCCAATTAATCCCCGTTTGAGATGATTCAACTTTGATAGAGTATGTCAATATCATTCACATTCTTCCAGTCATAGAACAGAAGAATGCTGGGCACTCCGCCACCTTATTCAGAATTTAATTAACAGCGGTGTCCTACAATTGGCAGACGATGACACTGTGCTTCTTGAGAGTGGGAATACATGTCCTACCAAATGGAAGGGATTAGTAGCAGTTATATCCGTTGAGGCTGATAAGATTGTTGGGCCATTTCCCATACAAGTAATTCAACTCAAAGGTGGTGATAATCCTTTGAAAGTGGGTGCACCAGAGCCAATTTCTTTACCCTTCAGACCACAGTATCCCGTTGTCAGCCTACACAAAGTCCCATGGAATTATGGAGAAGCTGAAGATCCACGTCTCATACTACTGCTATAATGTCGAAAGATAATCCACTGTATCTTCCTCAGAGGGTGATGAAGCCCACCATCAAAGCAAAGGGGAAGATTCCCATGGAGAAGATTGAGAAATTCCCCTACACTATGGGCCATAATAAAGCCAAGGTGGTTTTAAGCTTAAGAGAAGCTCCACAACAAATCTCAATACTGAACTTGGTTTTCTCTTCTGAGGATCACATGAAGATTTTACTAAGGGTTTTGGAAGAAGCCTACTTACCAAAATCAGTGGATGTGGAAAAATTTCAACATCTCGTTGATCACATTTTTAAAAACAATGTGATATCCTTCACTGATGATGACATACCGCCCGAAGGGACTGGTCATTCCAAGCCATTGCACATTACAGTTTTGTCCTCCGGGTATATGTTAGCTAGAGTTTTGATAAATGGAGGTTCGTCTCTGAATATCTGTCCTTATGCCACTTTGGTGAAGATGAACATCAATCTCAAACAGATCCGAAGTAGCCATACGGTTATCAAAGCTTTTGATGGATCCCGATGAAATTCCAGCAGAGAGATTGAGCTGCCAGTGGAGATTGGTCCAAATACATTCAATATATCCTTTCACGTCCTCAAGATATATTCGGGATACAACCTGCTATTGGGGAGACCATGGATCCACATGGCTAGAGTTTTCCCTTCTACACTTCATCAACAACTTAAATACATTGTCAATAATAGCCTAGTCACTGTCAACGCTGAGCCAGAATGTCCAAAATAAGGAGACCTACCACTCATCAACTTCAATTCAAAAGTTGAGCCGACCAGTTTTCATACTTTGGAAGTGAGCAACACACAATACCATCTTATTGGAGTGCCACTTCTCGTACCCAAGATTTCTGCTGAAGTGATGGCAGCTACCCAAGAAATGATGTCATTGGGTCATCAACCTGGACAAGGGCTGGGTAAAAATCATCAAGGTATTAAGCACCCAATTCAAATGTCCAGTCAAACTGGGATAGCCGAACTAGACTATTCTACCAGTTCCAGTCATAGGAATCCTCATAAGCACAAGCAGATTCCTCAAGCTTCCTCCACACGACGATTTTCTACACTTACAACTCCTAAGCTTATACAGTCTCCGGTAATGGTGCCAGCCCATGTTATGGCTATGCTATTTCCCAAACCAGTACCATTTAAAATAAAAGAGGTCCTGATTCCTGATCCCGAAGTGGAAGAAAGGGAACGAAAACGTAAACATGACATCGCCCTGATTATGTCAGGCATACGCATTATTTTCCATGATGAACACACAAACAAATACACCTGAGATGATGATTGCTCAGATGTTATGGTCATCATTCAGGAAAAGGAGGATGATGACAGCCCCTCCATCACTGCAGTCCATCAGGACTTTACCCTCAACAATTGGAGCAGCACTCCATGCATTGGTCGATGAGGGTAAAACATGCAGAAATCCCTCTGCCCTATAGATAACTTTAATTGCTCACTTTTCTGTACAGTATTAGCAGTATTTTATCAGTTCATACTAACGCTTTGTATGATTAAGCAGTTTCATATATTAAGTGAAAACATATTTTGTTTTAGGACTCTGAATTTAGATGTGCCTGTACTTGCTGATGAGGTGCCTTTTCTCTACAAGGACTGTAACTTTGATGAAAAGTTGGACTCAAACTTGATGGAAATACAAGAGGACATTGAGATACCTCAGGAGATTAAGGAATAGGTCGAATACAAACCTAAACCTAATCTTGATCAAACCATTTCTTTCAATCTTGGAACCTTAGAAAGCCCTAAGTTAATCCATATTGGTTTAGACCTCACCCCAAACCAACAAAATGACATGGTTACAGTACTAACTCAATTCTAGGATTTGTTTAGATAGTGTCATGAAGACATGGTGGGTTTTTCCATTAACACTGTCCTTCATTGCCTTCCCATTAAAGAGGGATTCAAGCCAGTCAGGTAGAAGCTCAGGCGATTGAAACTTGAGTGGAGTTTAAAGGTGAAAGAAGAAATTACGAAACAATTTCAAGCTGGCATTATCATGGTGTCTATATATCCGGAATAAATATTCAACATAGTCACGTGCCTAAACCAGGAGGAAAGGTGCGAGTTTGCGTGGATTACCGGGATCTGAACAAAGCTTGCCTTAAGGATAGCTTTCCCTTACCCTTTATCCATATTCTCATTAACAATACTACTCAATATGGCATGTACTCATTTGCAGATTGCTTCGTGGGGTATCATCAGATTATGGTCGCTGAGGAGGATCATGAGAAAACTGCTTTCATCACGCCTTGGGGAACCTTTTGTTATAGACAGTTGTCATTCGACCTCATCAATGCTGGGGCAACCTATCAGCGAACTATGATGGCTCTTTTCCACGATTTAATGAATACGGAGATAAAGATCTACGTGGATGACATCATTGTCAAGTCCCGAAGGGAGGAAGACCACTAAGACCATCTCAAAAAGCTCTTCAACAAGTTGCGTAAGTACAACTTGAAGTTGAATCCAGCCAAGTGCGCCTTTGGCGTTAAATAAAGCAAGTTGCTAGGTTTCTTAGTCAGCCACAAAGGGATTGAGCTGGATCCCACCAAAATCCAGGCCATCAAGGAAATACCCATTCCTCAGACAGAGAAGGAAATACAGGGATTTTTAGGAAGAATCAACTTCATTAGCAGGTTTATCTCTCAACTCACAACAACCTGTGAGCCCATCTTCAAATTATTAAGGAAAAACTCCTCCATGAAATGGAATGATGAGTGTCAGAAAGCCTTCCTTATAATCAAAGAGCAGTTGGTTAATGCTCCTGTTTTGTTACCTCCTAGGGATGATGTTCCCCTGTTCATGTACCTATCCATTCATGACAATGCTATGGGATGCATGCTGGGACAAAAAGACGATAGAGGCCAAGAGTGAGCTATCTATTACCTCAACAAAAGATTCAGCAGCAGTGAACAGAAGTGCACTCTGATTGAGAAGACTTATTGTGCTTTAGCATGGGCTTCCATGAGGCTACATCATTACTTCCATGGTCACACAACCCATCTCATATCTCGTATGGATCCTCTCAAATATGTGTTCAGTAAGCCCATACTGAATTGTTGGCTGTCCCGATGGCAGTTGATCCTACATCAATTTGGCATTGTCTACGTGATGCAAAAGTCTATCAAAGGTCAAGGAATTGCGGATCAACTGGCTGCCGCACCTATAGAGGACTTCAAACCCTTGGAAACATACTTCCCTGATGAAGGGGTAATGGTAGTTCAACGACAACATCAGTATGATACATTTCATACGTGGAAAATGTATTTTGATGGAGCTGTTAACATAGAAGGCTCTGGAGCTGGAGCAGTTTTAGTATCCGGTATGGGGGAACAATATCTCGTCACCGTTAAATTGTAGTTTGTCAGCACCAACAACACAACTGAGTATTAAGGTTGTATCATGGGGCTAAAACTTGCCCGTTCAATGGGCATCGGGTGATTAACTGTCTTTGGGGATTCTGAGTTGGTAATCAAATAATCCATGGGAATTTATTAAACCAAGGAATTACATTTGCTGCCTTACCATCGGAAAGTTTTATAGATGACATTGGAGTTCGAAGAAATATCTTTTTCACATATTCCTCATAATAGGAATGATTTTGCGGATGCACTAGCAACATTGGCCTCCTTAATTCACATACCTGACAAGGAAAACATGCCAAACATCACATTTGCCCTGCAAAAGACCCCAACCTATGGGAACTATTTTGGAGAAGTATTGGATGAGCTACCTCCCATCTACAACCCTTGGTATCAACATATCAAGGAGTATGTGTGAGATGGATCTACACCCGTTGAGGCGAGCCCAACTAAAAAGAGGCGGATCAATCGACTTGCTATGAAATTCTACCTAAGCGGAGATGCAATATATAAGAGAGATGCAGGATTAGGTCTCCTCAGATGTCTGGACAAAGACCAAGCTCAGAGGCTCATGGATGAGATCCATGGTGGAGTATGTGGCCCACATATAAGCGGACCCCTACTTGTTAAGAAAATCCTCAAAAAAGGGCATTATTAGCTTACACTCAAAGCTGACTGTGATGATCACGTCAAGAGGTGCTATCAATGCCAAATTCATGTAAATACCATCCATGCCCCTCCAAGGGAACTCCACAACATGAGTTCTCTATGGCCTTTCTTAATGTGGGGAATGGACGTGATTGGGCTCATCGAGCCCAAAGCCAGTAATTGACATTGATTCATCTTCACCATAATCGACTACTTCACCTAGTGGGTAAAAGCAGCCTCCTTCCCCAGGGTTACCAAAGAAGTTATCATTGCTTTCATCAGAAACAATGTCATTTGTCGATATGGACAACCAGAGGTAATTGTGTCAGACAATGCTAAGAATCTCAACAACAAAATGATGGAGGAGTTATGCAGTAAATTCCACATCAAACACCTTAACTCCGCCATCTACCATCCAAAGATGAATGATGTTGTTGAAGCGGCTAATAAAAACATCAAGAAGATCATGCAAAAGATGTCCGCCAATCACAAAGGATGGCCTGACCTTTTACCTCTGACTTTATTAGCCTACAGAACTTCAATGTGTACTTCCACTAGGACAACCCCCCTACTCATTAGCCTATAGGATCGAAGCAGTGCTCCCTATAGTGGTGGAAATGGAATCCCTCAGAGTATTGATGGACTCTCAGCTAGATGAAGACCAATGGGTACAAGATAGATATCACCAATTGTCTTTAATAGATGAAAGGCGAGTCACGACTATGTTCTATGGTCAGTTATATCAATAAAGGTTTGCCAGATCCTACAATAGGAAAGTTCGGCTATGGAAGTTCAAATAACATGACTTGGTTTTGAAGAAGATCATTGACAACCAAGATCAATCCATAGAAAATTCGCTCCTAACTGGGAAGACCCGTTTGTTGTCAAGGAAGTATTGACATGAGGCGCTCTCAAACTACAGGAAATGGACGGCGATGAATTTCCATTGCTTATCAACTCAGACACCGTGAAACGGTACTATGTCTGAGGTTACCATCAAGCAAACATCCTAGCTTTGGATCATTAGATCACCAATTATTCTGGTTTTCTAACCCTTTTTACATACTCTTCTGCCCCTCGGGGAAACATACAATTCAAACTAGCAGCCTGGTTTCACCTCATTGCAAACCTTTCATACAATTTCGGTTATCCCCCAAGGGATTGAACCTTTCACACCTGCAGTTTATCCTGAAGATGGGATTAAACTTTTTTATGCTTGCAGTTTGTCCAGAAGACGGGATCAAACTTTTTCACACTTGCAGTTTGTCCCAATCACGGGATAAAACTTTCTTTTCCCCGCAGTGTAGCCTGCACATGGGATTCAGACTTCTCTTCGGTTGTAAATCGTCTTGAGTGGTGAACTACGTCGACCTGATCTCCCTGATACTCGGGAGTACATAGGCAACCATATTCTATATGGCCCGGTCTCAATAGAAAAATCCAAAAACATTTCTGCCCTTTCTCTACAAAAACAAAAAACCACAAAAATACTTCTACACCCTTCTTCATCAATAAAGCTTCTACACCCATTTACACCTTTCACATTCAGCGTTAAACCTCTTACACCAGGTTCGAACTACGCAGACCTGATCTCCTCTTTAATAGGAGTACATAAGCAGCCATTTATGGTTCGGTCTAACCCCCTACCAAAACACAAATGCTTGTCATCTGGAACTGGGATCAAACTCCAATCCACCACATTTCATCGGCTTCAGACCAAAGGGATGGAACTACCTAACCTCTCCTCACAAATAGGATATTCGGCGACCATCTAAGTTGCGGTAGTGCCTCAAAGAGCAACACAAATCCATAAGAGATGGAATTAACTAGGCTCCTCACAAATAGGAGTACTGGCGACCATCTGTGGTGTGGTCAATCTCAGAGAGATAAAGCCACACTCCTCTCCACATCTACATACAGAAACCAGTCCCAAGACACCAAAGATGGTAGGGATACACATAGATTAATGATCAGTTCTGAAAGATCCTGCGACATCTCAATGTCCACACATCAAGAATGAGTTCAGAATGCATCAAGATCACAAGCCCTGAAGAAACAGACAGATATCAAGCAAGTATCAAGGCACAACTGAAAGGGAAGTGAATTAAAATATATTTCCCTGCCATATATAATACTATTTGATATATACAATATGTGTTGTACATGACAAAATGGTTAAGCTAGTCTGTGCAGAAAAATACAAGTCTATCTACAGATCTGTGTGTATGCGGACTATCAAATCTAACATAACATCTCTCTCTGAAGAAGGAGGTAACGCTACAAGCTCTTTCCCAATGGTATCTACACGAGATAGTAGATCCGAGGCTAACTGCATGGTGGCATGATGCTCATCAATGTATGCACTCATATCGGCAAGGATGCTAGTCGTAAGGGATCTCACTGAAGTACTGTCTGTGACAGCCACATCCCGGGCAGATAGGTCAGCATCCCGCTCTATAATCAAGGCATCTCTAGCTGATTTTGCCTCGTCTCTCTCTAATAGAGCTGCGTCTCTCCCATCAAGAGCTGTCAACATCAAGGCCCTAGCCTGATCTCTCTCAAAGGTCATCAGATGTAAACTCTGTTCCAGATACTGTGCTGAATGCTGAATCACAGTAGCACTCATAGTGGGAAAATCCATCACAAATGCTGGCAACCCAGTAGTCAAATCCTCATTGATGGGAATATCAGTCTCCTCCACAGGCTCCTCATCGTCGAAAATAGTCCCTGCACTATGGATACTACCGCAGCCGATGCAGTCTCTGTCTCCATCCATGCGGAATAATCTGTAGAACAACCCAGATGACTGATAAAAAACTCAGCTAGCTCATGCTGATCCCAACATGCATATAACCTGGATCTATCCTCTGCTAATAAGTGGCGAGAAGCGAAGCGCTGACTCAATGCCCCCTCAAAAGGATGAAAATCCTGGAACTGGTCAAACTGACACATCACGGCTAATGGGTGGTAAGTAATCATGCCTCTCAAACCAGCTAGAGGGAGATAATCCATGCCTGGAGTATTAGTGATGAAGCTATAAGGTGAGCTGAGTCCTGTACACATCAATATATTAAATGGATCTCTGATCCCTGCCAGGAAAGCTAACCAAGATGCATCATCTATACACTCCGCAGGTTGAAAGGAGTATGATATAGCTATATCATGGGTGAAATAATACCCATGCCGTCTAAAAGTGCCAATCGGTCTCAAGTGTGACATAAACCACACGTACAGCATGACCGAGCTACCTGTAAACACTCCCGTCGGATAAGTGCAACAATATGTGGCCGACCTCAGAGTCTCTGCTATAATCATCGGTATGATGGTGTGACCCTCCCTGAGAGCTCTCACTGCCATGATAACTCTTATATCCAACTCATCCATGTACCGTGGCATGTAGACATACGACAGTATGCACAATAGCAGTACAACCACTCTGGCCAAACGCCAATGATCCTACGGTGTGGTGATATCCCCGAAATGCCGTGTATAACTATCCTCAGAGCCAAATCAGTCAAGAAGAAAACACTGGGATATAACATGGTCGAATGTGAGCTTATCCTGCACTACCCTACGCCTCAATCCAGTGAGCGTCATGAACTACCGACTCATGTCTCCAATCGCCATATGCACACAAAGTCTTTCTAGTGGCAGCATCGTCAAACGTGCATACTCCTCCAGAGTAGGAGTCAACTCCTGGGTCCCAAATCAGAAAACCTGCCTTTTCGATACCCAGTGCTCCAGCATGCCCTCTATGAATCATGCAGGAACCTAAAACATCAACAGGGTCATAGTATGTTGCAACAGCTGATCTACAGTCACCCTGTCTGATGGTGACATACTATCATACCACGATCGCATACCAAATGCCACCAATAATGGTGGGGTATAATCAATACGGCTAACTGTCGAAGAAGACATCTGTACATGCCTTGTCAGAAGACCATCCTGAAAGTAGTATGCACACAAGCCAAACACCAATCATGTTTGATGATAAAGCATATACTTTGTAAAAATCTTATTCATTTATTAATAAAAAGTATTAATTTATTAAAGGTTTTTAATTATCTACATGATGCTGTTTTATAATATGTGATAAACCCATAATTTTAAGCAATGCTTTTAGAATAATGATGATCATCATTCTAATGAGATCTAAATTCTTAGAAAGCTTAAAACTAAAATAGTTCCCAATTGTTGGATTACTAAATTGGGGATTAGTGAATCCGGATAGATTGGTACGTACGTTGCTTGCTCATTGGATGATGATGATTGATCTCATAATCATTTGTGTGGGGACACTAAAGTAAGTATGTAGGTGCTTATTAGAGAATAAGTTCACTGAACGTGGCTCACTAAGGAATACCTAATGGAGTTTTATTGGCCTGTCAATAGGAATTTCTGTAGTGATAGTAGTACAAGTGATCCTTGGACTTGAGATCATCATAGTATCTTGTGTATGATGAGTTATACTTTGACTTATTCCTTAAGAACCTTAGGGTATATCGAAGGGTATGCTTGGGTATAATAAGTTGTACATGGAGATAATGTATGATCAATAAAGAATCTACCACTTCTAGTAAAAAAAGAGAAATATCCTATGTGATTCGATAAATGACAACCTAGTAGTCCTTGGCCAAGGCAGAATGAAATTAGAAAGGAGTTTCTAATTTGCATTATTTGGAGTTGTGCATTTAATAGTCGAAATACATATAATTAAATAAAATAAGACTTGATTGTAATTCCATGTCTTATATTTAATAGGGACATTGTATGGTGGAAGGATTGCATTGTACGATAACTATTTACTCAAAGGTTCTTTTATGATTAATGTTAAAATCTATATTATCTGGAAAGTCGTTGATCGCTATTGAGGCTTATCCCTATTGTAGAATAAATATTATTTATTTAAATAAATTAATAGTTTAATTTATTTATTTAAATAAGATTAGAATTGTTCTAATTGAATCATTCACAACCGGTTTAATATGGAGAACCTAAATGGTCACACCATAAAAGGAAGAATAATTATTTAAGAAGTTATTGACATAATCGTAATAATATGTTAAGTGTATTTAATTTAATCTATGGTGATAGAATAAATTAAATAGGTTAATATTTATTATTTAATATTTTAGAAATATTAAATATATAAATTAATAAGAGGAGTCTTATTAATATTATTACAATTATTATTATTTTAATTTCTAAATAGTTGGAAATTAATTTAATATTAGTACTCTCATTTATTCCTAATAAGATTATGAGGCTAATTAATTAAAGAATTTTAATTAATTAAAATAAAACTCAATTTTTTAATTGTTAAGGAGGGTTGCCCACATCTATAAATAATAGGAGTCTTATTATGGGTGGGTGATTGTTGACTTTTTCACAACAGAGTTAATTCCAATAGTTGGGAGAGAACGCTCTTTTTCTATAAGAGATAGAAAAACTAGGGTTTTGCCAAATACCCTTCTTCTTGAATATTTCTCCTTCCTTGGTTGATCACTTGTAGAGGCCAAACACTTGGGTGGCTAACGTTGATTAAAGGATGGAACCAAACCCGGTGGATTCAAGTTGAACGCGAAAGGATTTGGAGGTGAACTTGTACCTGAGGAAGCTCGATCTTCAAGGGTATGATTTTTATTCTTTATCTTTTTATTTAATTAATAATTGTGCATAAAGGATGATCCGGGCATATGGTTTGTAAAATTTTAAAACTCTGATTTTCCACGTTTTCGCTTATTTTGTGCAATTTGATTGCGTTCATGAATATTACAAACCTAACAGTGGTATCAGAGCCAAACCTTTATGCGAATTATTAATTGTTTTAATTTGATATATATATTGATATGTGTTTAGAACAATTTAATTGGGCATATTTATTGTATAAAATTATTATTTTATGAAAAAAAAAATCGCGAAACTTGTTTCTGCAATTTCGTAATTTTCGTGACTTAGACGAGTAGCTTGTTTATTCAAAAGTACACTGCCGAATCTTCACGTACTATGATTACCAATAATATATGGATTATATATATATGATTTCCTCTTATTGTCTTGTATGATTACTTCTATAAAACAATGGGATGCCGCCCCTGGTGATGGTCACCTGATACATATTCACGTTATATATATAAAGTTAACAGGCATTCAAAAGTTAGTATGTATTATATATATATATATATATTATTCTTAATTATTTTATAATTAAAATAAAAAGTTTATTTTAATCTTAATATAAAATATTTATTTTAATTTTAAAATAAAAAAGTTTATTTTAATTTTAAAATTGGATTTCATGATAACTAATTAGAGTTAGAATTGAATTCCATGATAACTAATTGGAGTTGAAATTGGATTCCATATTTCCTTAAATAAAGGAGTTTATTTAGATATGAAATAAGATTTCATATTAATTCAAAATAAAAGAGTTTATTTGTGACAGGAAAAAGAATCCGTATTTCCTTAAATAAAGGAATTTATTTAGATATGAAATAAGATTTCATATTATTCAAAATAAAGGAGTTTATTTGTGAATAGGAAAAGAGAATTCATGTTTCCTTTAATAAAGGAGTTTTTTATTGGAATTGGATTCCATAATTAATTAAAATAAATGAGTTTATTTTGATTAAAGATTTTGATTAAAATAAAATAGTTTATTTTATTCAAAATTGGATAAATTAAAATAAAAGAGGTTTTTTTTATTTAAATTGATTAAAATAAAGGAGTTTATTTTGATTCAAAATTAGATTTTATGCTAACTAAATTTGCCCATTAAATGATATCAATATATATATATATATATTGAATGTTTATTATTCATGAGATGAATATTATTTATTGATGCATATAGTGATTTGTATGATAATAAATGGGATTGATTATGGACTATTGACCAATGTAATTGGATTTTATTTTAGTTGGATGATTGAATGTATGGGTTTTATTAAATGCAGTCTGCGTACCTCGTCTTCTCTAATTTTTTCTTAATGTAAATTCTATCTCTCTCCTATGTACTTCCCATTGACTACTGATCAATGTTTCTATTTATTTTAAATAGTTTTGTAATAGGAATAGTTAGAATTAATTTTGAAGAATTGGAGATCAAGGAACAAGGAGCGTTTGAAGACCCATTTGTAATGGAGCCCGAGTTTAAATGTAATAGTTATATTTAAAAATTAATTCTTGCACCCCTAGGATTTGACCTTTTGGTTCACTTGGTAGAATATAGTATTTTATATGTGCATACTTATACTATATATATTATATATTATGCAAACATGCTTCGCATGTTAATTAATATGACGCGTATTTTATATATATATATATATATATATATATATGTGTGTGTGTGTGTGTGTGTGTGTGTGTGTGTGTGTGTGTGTGTGTGTGTGTGTGCATGAGTGCTAAACAAGATGAGACAAATTAATAGCAAACCCCTCAAATTTTTATATTAAGTCCTAAGCGTTCAAAGATATTTGTAATATCGAACGTCGCCTTCTAGCATGATAAAAATAATAGAGTATCAATTAATTATTATAAGTTTGTTGTGTCACCACAAGGTTTATCTTAATTCTTTGAGATGTTAATTTTATCACATTTGATGCTTATAAAGAAAATTGAACAATATTGTTTTGTTGTGTCACCACAAGGATAATATTTTTCTTTTTTGAATATATGGAGTGTTAGGTTGGACTTAACTTAAATCATTTTAGTTCGGATGTGCACACACTTGACCATTATGATCTAATAGGCAAAATACAAGGAGTTGCATAGTTGATGTAATTGACAAGAGTTGTCTACCTATTTATTTATATATAGATTGTTGTGCACACACAAGGCTATATACATTTCAAATGGGATCCTTATCCTCACTAGCATATCTTTAATTAGATATTGACGAACTATATATATTGAAGGTAATATAGTTTGAAGAAATTAGTGGGAGATACCAATTTAAAATAAGACCTAATTTATTTTGGTAATTAATAAAAGAATGTATGCTAAAATGTTGTTAAGAACAAATTCTTTAGTAATAGTAATAGTCTAAATTACTATTACTGCGAAATATATTAGATGTTAATTAACTGGACCGAATTACTCAGATTGGTTAAGGAAATTGAGAATAGTTCTCACAGCTGAAAAGCTATCTTATGTCCTTAATACGCCTATCCCTGTAATAGTTGCAGACAATGCCTCTGAGGAAGAGATTGCTACTTTTAGAATGTGGCAAGATGATGCACAGTTGGATCAATGCATCATCCTTGCATCCATGAGTAACGAGCTTCAGCGTCAGCATGAAACTATGAATGCTCCTACTATATTTCTGCACATCAAGTAGTTGATGGTGAGGAACGTAGGATTGATAAATATTAGATATCTAAGGAGCTCTTCCGATCTAGAATGACCAATGACACTATAGTACATATAAAAGTCCTTAACATTATCAATTTGATTGATCAATTAGAACAATAGGTTTTGTCATGGATGGAGAGTTGAGGCAAGATTTGATCTTGCACTCACTCCCTAACTCCTTTCACAATTGTTATGAATTTTTCATATGAATAAGCTAGATATCAGCTTCGCTGATTTGCTTAACATGTTAAAAAATATTGAGAGTCACTTTCTAACCAAGAAAGACCATGTCTTACTGGTAGGGGCCAAATGATCTTCTGAAAAGAAGAACGATTCTAAGAAGGTAATTATAAAAAGGCAAAAACAAAGGATAATAAGAACAGAACTGATACGGATAACAAAGGAGTTTGCTTCCACTGCAATAAGCCTGGACACTAAAAAGAAACTGCGAGAAGCATTTTGTAGAGCTAACTAGAAGAAGCTTAGTGAAGTTTCGATTACAAATACAATTTTGTTCATGATTTAAAATACATTTTTCTTTAAGTCAAGGTTCTACTTGGGTATTGGATATCGACTTTGGTTATCATAAATATAGATTTATGAAGGGACCAAGCAGAAGTAGAAAGCTAAACAAAGATAAGTAATCATATGTGTGGAAAATGAAGCAAAGGTTGCTGCATTAGCCATAGAAACTTATAGTTTAGCATTGCCTACGGGCAAATTTATTAAGTCAATAAGTTGTTATTGTATTCCAGTTCTCGTTAGAAACATTATTTCCATTTTATTGTTGGACAATGAAATCTTTGATATTATATTTAAGAATAATTGTTGTTCTATTTATAATAATAATGTTTTGTATAGAACTGAAATATTACTTAATGGATTTTGTGTACTTGACTTGCGTAAAAATTATTTTGCAAATTGAACAAACTTGTTTAAGAAAAGGAGATGATAATTCAAAGAGTTGAATGTATGTATTTGTTGAAATACAAGTGTGAATTATTTGAAAGGTTCAAAGAATTTAGAAGTGAAATAAATTGGCAGAGTATTAAGATTCTTTGATTAGATCAAGGAATAAATACTTGTGCAATAAGTTTCTAGATCATCTCAAATGGTTTTCTCATAATAGACGCCTCCTGATACGCAATAATTGATTGATGTATCTGAAAGGAAAAATCGTATCTTGTTGGACATGGTATGGTCCATAATGATTTTACCGACAATCTAGTATCCTTCTGGGGTCATGCCCTAGAAATGGCTGCATATCTACGGAAAAGGTAACCTCAAAATCTGGCCCCAAGACTCCATAAAAGTTATGGACATGTAGGATTCCTAATCTTAAGTATGTTAAGATAAGGGTTGTCCAACTTATGTGAAAAGGTTTCAAAGGTTAAGCTTGGGACAAAATTTGACAAGTGTCGATTTGTGGGACATCCTAAAGTAAGTTTAGGGTATATGTTTTATAATCCTACTTAGCAAAAAAGTGTTTGTTGTGAAACACGCTGCCTTCTAAGATAAAGGTGTTTATCATTGAAGGGGCTAGTGGGAGGATAATAGAATCTTGAAGAGTTCAAGAACCACAAAACACTATAAGTCAAATAAGAGGAACCTGTAGATAGACCTATTGTACCTCAACCGAATCGTAAATCTGGAATAGTACCGAAGATACCTAGGAGGTATGGATTCATCATAGATGATGATGACGAGGTACACAACATAGAAGATGATGATCCAGTTACATACGATGAGGTAAGAGTTCTACTGTGTACAAAAGGGTCAGTGGGAGCGCCGTGACATTCCTAATATTATATATTGATATACTATGGATAAGGAATAATATACTAATGCTACAATCAGTAAAGATAAAGTTGTCTAAACATTCCTCCATGAATAATTTGGGAAGAGTATCGTAATTAGGGATACAAATCTATATAGATAGATTTAAAAGGATGCTCAGCTTAACCCAAGGAACGTATATTCATTTGATGCTAAAGTCATTTAGCATGGCAAACTCTAAGAGATATCTCATGCTGATGAGCCATGGAGTGTATCTCTCTTTATAGTCCACATAGACTCATAAAAGAGAGATCTCATGAGAACTATCATGTATGCAATGAAATGTAAGAGACCTGATGATGATTAGTTATATTCTGGAGAAGTTCACTGTGAGTCAGTGAAAAACATCTTAAAGTACTTAACCGGCACTAAGGATGTGATTAAAATTTATGGTGGGTCTAAATTAAAACTAGAGAGTTTAACAGACTCAAGTTTTTTTTAGACAAACCAATACAATAGAAAATCCACTTTAAGGTTAAGTGTTACCTTGAACGGTGGTGCAGTGAAATTGGAAAGGTTCCAAATAGAAAAGAGTTATTGGTTTAGTGATAAAGACAAAGTATATAGCTGTAAATGAAGCTGCAAGTTGATTGTTTTGATGAAAAGTTTATTACAGAACTAGGAATATTTCCTAAGTCTCATCTTGGATCTAAACATGTGTTGTGGCACTTTCATTTGATTATAGGAATCATTGAAAGATGGGAAATCACTATAGAGATAGTGGACTCTTAAGATCAACATTACATATCCATTAACTAAAGCTTATCCAACAACAGGATAATCGTCACTTAGAGAAGAAGGGTATGAGATACCATGGCGATTTGCTTTAGTGTAAGTGGGAGATTAAAAGTAGTATGCACACAAGCCAATCATGTTTGATGATAAAGCATATACTTTGTAACAATCTTATTCATTTATTAATAAAAAGTATTAATTTATTAAAGGCTTTTAATTATATACATGATGTTGTTTTATAATATGTGATAAACCCATAGTTTTAAGCAATGCTTTTAGAATAATGATGATGATCATTCTAATGAGATCTAAATTCTTAGAAAGCTTAAAACTAAAATAGTTCCCAATCATTGGATTACTAAATTGGGGATTAGTGAATCCGGATAGATTAGTACGTACATTGTTTGCTCATTGGATGAGGATGATTGATCTCATGATCATTTGTGTGGAGACACTAAAGCAAGTATGTATGTGCTTATTAGAGAATAATGTTGATCAAAGGAAGGAACCAAACCCGGTGGATTCAAGTTGAACGCGAAAGGATTTGGAGGTGAACTTGTACCTGAGGAAGCTCGATCTTCAAGGGTATGATTTTTATTCCTTATCTTTTCGTTTAATTAATAATTGTGCATAAAGGATGATCCGGGTATATGGTTTGTAAAATTTTAAAACTCTGATTTTCCACATTTCTGCTTATTTTGTGCAATTTGATTGCGTTCATGAATATTACAAACCTAACACATCTAGGGGTCAATGCTGAATATCTCTGGACATACATATATATGCATAACATAATGACATGCATGATACAATAGATGGCAATATGATATAGGGATTGGAAAAATGTACATACATTCCTAAGTATATCATCATCTAATATATCTCTATATAACTAAAATACAGGAAATGGGGCAAAACTACCCTATAACTAACAAAGGCCTATCAAAAGATATAGCGAGAATGGGGTGAAGCTACCCAATGTCTAACAGAGGCCTATCAAAAGAGATAACGAGAATATACATCAGAAGAAGACAATGGTGTCAATGTCTACATCATCAATCTGCCCACACGATGTAACTCCTCCTGAGTCATTGGATCTCTATCCATGCTGGGATGTCGAGCTATCTGAGGATGGATACTGCCTAAGAAAGCCATATGGGTTACCTGAGGGGCCAGCACCAGAGTTGGAAGGATCAAAAGTATCTTACTCTAAAGGATCTCTTCCCAAGTGCCGGATAAAGAAATGTGCTCGGTCCAACTGTCGGGTCAAACTGTTAATCTGTGTCAAATGAGTCGGATCTCAGACACAGGCTAGCCAATCTGTCATCATCACGAATCCTGAAACCATATCCCCTATGAACTGAGTGGCGCAGGTTTGGGCTCCAATGGTACGAGGGAACCACCAATTCTGGAACATCTCCTGAGTGCAGGGACCCTCTGACACTGCAAAATCATCAACACCCAACAATGGGATATCAATGACGGGTGACTGTGAAACAGGCCAGTAATGCCTGGAAGGAGGCAATATCGGTATATGAATCTCTCCTGTGGTGCTCTTGATAGTACACTTTCCTAAGTAGAGCTTCCATCCTCCATCTGTGAATAGAGGAATCCTACGGGTGGAAATCACATGCTCAACTCCAGTCGGGTACCCATCCTCAAATCTAATGCTCAAATGCTCCCCAGAGTAGGGAGTCCATGTGATGACATCCGCTGTCAAAGACCCCAGATGTAGGCGACAATGAGTGAAACCCTCTGAAACAGGGACCTCTGCCAGTATAGAATGATGTCATCTCCGTCCTCGTGGATAGGTATCTAAACCTAACACACTCACAGGACACAAACATGGGAGCCTCTCATAGGCCCAAAACTGCCAACACAAAGGCAAACATTTGTTGTCAGTCAATGCTCTTAACCTGTACATGGGAAAAGATAAGAGAAATACTTACCAGCAAAAACAGGTAGAATCCTAGCCAAGCCTCGGTCAAGCCTTGTGAGCGTATACGCATTTCGCTAAGGAAGTAGGCAAAGGTGTAGGAATCCCAATCATAATCTCCAATATGGTCCACGTGTCGAGTGGCGCTGATCAAAGTGAGCGACACAGTAGAAGAGTTATATGCTATGAAGCAGCCCCTAATGATCATCAGGAATAATCGTCGAAGAATGTGATTCTTGACTCTCACATCATCGGGTATGACCTCACTCAATAGCCCGCTCATAGCATCTATGCTCAAAGGATTTGTACGTACAGTCCTGCCCTTGAGCGCCTCCACTGGAACTCCTAACAAGGATCTGACGGTAGTCGGGGTAATATCCGCCATACAAGGTATTGGAAGAATGCATATCTTGATTTGATGTTTAAAGTAAACGTTCATGATAATATGAGAAGTCTTTCAAGGAATATATATACAAGGACTTAGTGATAGATCAAAATTGTTAGGTTGATCTAAGCTTTCAATGTTCATCATTCTGTAAATGACTGTATAGATAAAGAGATCAAAGATGTTAGGTTGATCTATATCTTGAAATGTAATAGATAGGCTTCAAACAGATTTGATGTCTAAAGAGCTAAGCAAGAATCTGCAGAAGCCAAGGCGAAATCATAGAGCATCAAGGATCGTAGTATGACTACCTTGAAGGGCCTCTCCAATGATCGTAGAGTGGTCTAGACGTTTGCCGAAGCCAACTCAGAGATCGTAGAGTGGTCTAAACGTTTGCCGAAGACAACTCAGAGATCGTAGTGTGATCCAGACGTTTGTCGAAGCCAACTTAGAGATTGTAGAGTGCTCTTGGAAACGTAGAGTCTGCAAGACAAACAAGTAAAGATCATAGTGTGCCAGCCCTTAAGAGAAATCGTAGTGTTCTCATTTGGTTGCATCAAGCACCAAGGTGGCAAGACACCGCGATAAGAATCGCAGAGTATCATCTGGCTATATCAGAAGTTATGGGCCTTGATCATTTGTTCAAAGATAAAATCTTTACAAATGTGGAATGAATTAAAAACGTTGAAGTAATCACCAGTCCTAATGGAATAAAAATATCCTTAGTATGCAACAAAGAGACGTATTAAAGAAGCTAAGGAAAGGACCATGGGACAGAGGAAAACACCTTTTTAGGTGTTAAGTGAGACAACAGTCTGCTATGTCAGTGGGCAAAATGCAATTCAGAAGATATGCAAAAAAGTCTCCATCAAAGATTAGAAATGTCAAATGTGTTAAATGCTTCAATGGATGGATTCAATGGGCAGATTTCAAAGATAACATATATGCAAAGACATCTGTAGATGATTCAAAAAAAAATAGCAAGCAATAGAACAAAAAGAGAGAATACTCAACTCTAAACTCTACGATCTGAGAAAAAGAAAAAGATCGCACAGCTACTCAGTTCTTTCGAACAAGAACTTAACGACAACTGAGTAGCACCAACCAAGAACTCAACAACTACCAATCAACTAAAGTAAGAGTTCCAAGTCAGAAGGACTTGAAGAGTTCTAAGTGAACTGTGAAGAACCAAGTCTGCTGGACTTGAAGAGTTCAAGAGGCAACTAAGAAGTTCCTGGACTGCTGGTCTAGAAGGAATCTGTGAGATTCAGAAAGTGTAAAAGATATCCTTAGTGGATTTCCTACTTGAGGAGTAAAAGAGTGGACTAGGAGCTTTAAGTGCTCTGAACTACTTAAAACTGCTGTGTCTATTGCATTCTTGCTATAACTGCTATAACTGCTATAACTGTTATAACTGTCTCACTCTCATTAACTCACTTTATATAAAAAGGAGATCAAACAAACCTTAATTTCGTTGTGTTTAAATCCTTATCAAAACTGACAAAGTAAAACGAAAAGAATTTTAAATATCTATTCAACCCCCCCTTCTAGATAACTATTGTGCCTCCGGGAACTAACAATTGGTTTCAGAGCATGTTCTATTATATAGCCTCTAAAGCTTGAGCAGATCTAATGGCACACTTACCAAGCGAATCAAAGACTAGAGGAGGTAGCAAGCCACCTATGTGCAACAAAGATAAATTCGCCAACTGGAAAGTTCGGATGCAAGCTTACATGGATTCAATAGATGAAGATCTATTTGAAACTGTTAAGAATGGGCCCTACGTTCCTACAAAGCTTTCACCAACTACAGACGATCCAAATAGAATACATATCAAGGTCAAAGGAGAATGGACAGAAAATGAGAAGAGAGCTGTAGCGCCCCCAAATTTGGGTCCTAATCACCATGAATCTGGTGCACTATTTCTATAACTATTGCGGAAGATATAAACATAAATTGTTTATACATTAAACATTATACACTATCCCAAGGTCGAGTAACCATAACTTATACACAATTCATATCCTATCTAATATACAATATTATTATAATAAATTATACTATTACGAATCTAGTTGCACACATAGTCCCAAGCTGAACTTGGCTTTATCTTTCCTTGTATCCGACGCATTCGCCTTAATCTATAATGTTTTATCATGATATAGCAAGGGTGAGCATGAAAGTTGCCAAGCAAGTTTAAATATAATTTAAGGATATATCATGATTGAAAGAGTCTGAATAATAAGCTGGCAATAATTCACAATGTAGTTGTGAATTAGCATGAACAAACTTTTGACTGAACAAGTATTAAACATGAACAATATATCTGAACCGAATGGTAATGAAGATGATCAGCCTTTCATACCTGACTTATACATACAAGATGTACAGAGTACAATTCTACATGGCAATCAGTAATGATTAACCATAAGCATATCTAAATGAAACACTCTTAGTAGAGTTAAGAAAAACTTGCCTGCACCGTTGATTACCATTACGAAATATAACTTTGCTTTATCTAAACACCTAATATAGATAATATCAATCTCCAAACATTAGAATAATATCATCACAGTATAAAATAACCTAAACACATTACCACATAATCGTATCAGTCTATACAACACATAAGACCTAGTATCAAGTCTAACTATTGCAGTCTGAGTTGAGTTCGGTACTATTATAACATCCCGACAGCCTAGTCAGACAATTATCGAGTTTAAGTTCAGTTAAACTCTGGCTAAACACTTAACAATAACTTAGACAATTTTCTAAGCAGTCGAAATAATTTTCATAGACTTGTAATAATTTTTAGATAATTAATATCATTTATCATGATTTTTCAATCAATAATATCATATTTAAATGAATTAAATACCAAATAATTCCTTAATCATTAATATTAATATAATATTAAATATCAATGAATATCATAACTTTATATTATAATATATTTATAATATCACAAAGTATTTTTAATACCTTAAAATCATATTTATATGATTTTTAGACACTTAAATCCATTATCCGATAATTGATTAAAATACTAATATTTTCATGGCAAAATATCAAAAGTTATATTTTATAACTTAAAAATATTTTATAACACTTAAATTATTTTCATATAATTTTTAAAGCATTAATTTATTTTTCCATAATTTATTTAATATATTCATTAAATAAATTAACTACCATTAATAATAATTTATTAATGCAATTCATCACAAACTATTAAAAGTCATCAAAAATAACTTAAAATAAATTCTAACACCATAATATAATTTTTCATGATTTTTAAGTATTAAAATCATTTTTAAATAATTTATTTAATATAATAAATAAATAAATAAATACCTTTTATATTCTGAAAATATTAATTTTTTTGAAATATACTAAAAATAATTAAAAACTATTTTCTGGCTTTAAAATATTTTTTAATAATTTATTATGTATATTTAATAATTAAAAACTATTTATTTCTATTTATTAAATAAAATAAATAATTTTCTAAATAAACTGTCAGTAAGTGTGCCTATAATGGCTGTAACTGTCGCTATAGGTGTTCTTGGCCATGTTTTTGAGCTGCCCAGAATTTATGTCAGTGAACAAGGGGGTAGCTTTGACCAATTCTAATTTCTTGATTGATAAGTTTCTGGGCTTGTACTATGGTTAGATCTGTAATATTATTGTAATACTACAATCACCAACTTGTGTTCTAGCAATCCTATCACAAAACAGAAAGTTATAAGCCATTGAACTCTCTGTCAGGCCTATTTTCAGTTTCTGGGTGTCCCAAAAACTAAGAACAGCCAAGGTATCCAGTTTGCAAGCTTTGAATCTAGCGTTTTGGACTCCTTTTGTATAATAATAAGGTTCAATCGTGTAGTAGTCATACCAGGGTACACAAATATATCACCAATCTAGTCTAACAACAACATATAAAAGAGATCATGGCTGGTCAAAGTACCTGTCAGGTACATGCTCAAGAACAAATCTGGGTTTTCCAGATTGTTCATCAGCGATTCGATCGGCGGTGGTTCGATCAGTTAATTTCTCGATCTCATTACAGATCTGGGTGATGTAAAGGTTTTAGTATGTACACAACATGTCAGACTACAAGGATCAATCAACAACATAGCCATAACATCAAATAACAACAAGATTAAGAGCCTGGAAAATCTTGTCAGACAACATAGAAAATTTCTGGGTTGCCCAGATTCAACTTTTTGTGACTGGTCAATGACCTTTGACTGCTTATACCGTTCGATCTACACATGATATAGAATTGATTCAATTTCTAGATTGAAGTCCTTACAACATACTACAAGTATAAACTCTTAAAACACATAAACAATTAACCAAAAAGGATATAGAGGTCCCAACATTCGGCTGTCAGGCCTTAAATTTCTAGATTTGCAGATTTGAGAAATCTTTAAATTCGAGTATATCAATGATATGGATCTTATTTTTGTCAACCCAGATCATCAAATGACACCCTAAAACACAACTTTAACCAATCAACAACAACATTTAATTTGAAATCATCAGATTTTTAAAATTTGGGTTTTATACCTTATTTGGGCTATGATGTAGGATCTGATCATCATGATCTGATCTTGGCTTGCTAGATATCATATAAGGAACTGATTAACTTGTAAATTTCGGACATGTAGAGAGAGAGAGTTGGCTAGGTTGAGAAATAAAGTGTGTAAATTTTCTATGCTTGAATGGCTTTAATCCATGTTGTAATGTATTTAACCTAGCAAGTTGGCTGATATTTGATGATTAAAGTAACTTTCTAGACCACATGGCTAACCTAAGGTTGTTCACCAACCACAAGTAGGGTTATATCTACACTCCACCACAATAAAATATAAAGAAGGGTAGTTTGGTCTTTTTACTCATAAAGTGAATGGCAACTTGGTAACTTCTCACAATCATTAGTTTTCAACCCTTAGGGTTTGACCCTTAGGGTTTAACCCTAAGATTACATAAATTTATGATCTAGTATTTACTAATTAAGATTAGGGTTCCCTAATTATAGTATAGTTTACTAATCACATTCAAGCTTGCTAATTAGGGTTAAGGCTTCCTAATTAACATTAAACTCTATAAATTAATAATTAGGTTTTCTCTAATTGTACATCAGCGTTTCCAACATTAGAAATTAGGGCTTTCCAATTAATCAATTAGGGTTATCCCTAATTATACTTACAATTAATCACATAAAAACTTTATACTTATCTTCTAGCTTTCCAATTAGGGTTTTAATAACCGAATTAGGGTTACAGATTTCCGAAACTGAAATTAGGATTTCCATTGCCAGTAATAGGGTTTCTTATCAGTCAATAAAGTTTTCTAAATGAACGTCGAGGTTTTAATGTATTATTAGGGTTTATGACTGATATAGTTTATCCAAATTCGACCCTTAACCACATAATTGTATACATATATGACCACATACACAGATGCTCTTAACACTGTAGACCTTCACCAAAAGTTTTTAAATTGACAAAATTCACTCCTAAAAATGTTAAATACATACACTTATTTTATGTCTAGGTCTATTATTTAACCTCTATTCAATCTTTTAAGATTTTATAAAATTGTCTAAATTCTCGGGTTATCACATTCACCCCTTCTTCTAAGAATTTCGTCCCCGAAATTCAACTTACACCTCATACCATACCTACACAACATCACATTCTATCCAATACATCACTCACAAGAGTAAAAATTTTCAAATAGTGCTGAGGAGTCATATAAACTATTTGTCTGTCATTTTTGCAAAGGTTTTATGGAAATTCATCCGCAAACTATCATAACTTACAGACACAAAGGTTGATTAGCCCGATATGCCCTGTACTGGCCAAGTACTGCTGGTCGGAACCATTTGTTCCTCTTATCCGCCTTAGGCGCACAAAATTTCTTACCTCAATCTTTTTGGATTCTGCACCAAAATAATTTGGTTCGGGAAATTTCTTTCAATGAACACTTAGAGTTTTCATAACATTAGTCTAGCTGAATCGATTAGCATAGACTCATATCAATAATTCAATTCAATCGAATTATTTAAGTGTAGCCAAACCCCGTTGGCAAATTAAAATTTTTGAAAATATTTTTGAGAATGACGTCATGATGTTGTAATGTATTAACAGTCCGTTTGAGGATGCCGTCATTGTATGACTTTGTCATAAAACATCATACATTAGTGGAATAACGATTTTAGATCAAATTCACACTAAGTATTCCTGTATTTACAACTCCATCACCTTTTATCAATTTCGCACTGTGTTTCGTAGTACATGAGTGATAAATAAAATAACTTTTGATATTTAAAATCATTTGCGTCTAGCCAAAATAAGTAGCATAGACTGTAATTTAAACCATTTCAAAAATGGTTACGAGTCTACATTTTTTTTTAAAAAGCACATAATGCGTATTTAGCTTGATGTCAAAATTTCAAAGTCTAACATAGCTAGGAGTTTTGGAAAACTTATGTCTCCACTAATAATCATTTGCTTAAACAATCTATCTGTTCCTATTATCCTCAATTCTCCATTCACACACAACTATTCCCAGTTCGTCCAAGCACACTTATGAGTTCATAAACTTGCCACAATCATATGAGTTTAAGAACTTACCCTAGTCAGACCTTTAGCGTCCATTCGCTGAGGGGTTCATAAACATTTCATATAACTATGAATCAAGAATGTCACATAAGTATGAGTTTAAGAACTCATACTTAACCTTATAATCTCTACCTATAACCTATCTATCTGTTATACACATGAAAAAGGAATCACCCTCTCAACACGCATATAGCAAACAGCGCGACACAAACATTTCATAATCCCCACTAACTTTATTCTCAATACGAATTTTATTCAACTCGTATTCATAATCCTTTTCTTAATCTGTACTAATTCATAGTACAACATACACACGACATTCTTGCTGTAAGCTTTCCAATCATCATATTGATTCTTCTCCATACTATAACCTTATCAGATCACAGGGTGATCTCATCGTATATATTATGATTCATTTCTATATCTTGATCATTTTGTTTTACGATCTCCTATCACTGAACTTGTAGTCTTTTAGACTCTATCTATTCATCACTACTGTTCACCTTTATTATCAGAGTTAGGGAACTCCGTATCTTTATAACTCGTCGAGATTCGTCTTTGAATCTTACCGACACACTAACTCTATGTGAGTTAGATCTTATCCTAATCACTGCGGTTATTAGTCTAAGGTAACTCTACCCTAGGTTTATAACCAACAACTTTGTTACCAAATGTAGCGCCCCCAAATCTGGGTCCTAATCACCACGGATCAAGTGCACTAATTCTATAACTATTGCGAAAGATATAAACATAAATTGTTTATACATTAAACATTATACACTATCCCAAGGTCGAGTAACCATAACTTATACACAATTCATATCCTATCTAATATACAATATTATTATAATAAATTATACTATTACGAATCTAGTTGCACACATAGACCCAAACTGAACTTGGCTTTATCTTTCCTTGTATCTGACGCATTCGCCATAATCTGCAATGTTTTATCATGATATAGCAAGGGTGATCATGAAAGTTGCCCAACAAGTTTAAATACAATTTAAGGATATATCATGATTGAAAGAGTCTGAATAATAAGCTGGCTATAATTCACAATGTAGTTATGAATTAGAATGAACAAACTTTTGACTGGACAAGTATTAAACATGAACAATATATCTAAACCGAATGGTAATGAAGGTGATCAGCCTTTCATACCTGACTTATACATACAAGATGTACAGAGTACAATTCTACATGGCAATCAGTAATGATTAACCATAAGCATATCTAAATGAAACACTCTTAGTAGAGTTAAGAAAAACTTGCTCGCACTGCTGATTTGATTCTGAATTCACGAAATATAACTTAGCTTTATCCGAAGACCTAATATAGATAAAATCGATCTTCAAACATTAGAATAATATCATCACAGTATAAAATAACCTAAACATATTACCAAATAATCCTATCAGTCTATACAGCACATAAGACCTAGTATCCAGTCAAACTATTGCAGTCTGAGTTGAGTTCGGTACTATTATTACATCCCGACAGCCTAGTCGGACAATTATCGAGTTTAAATTCAATTAAACTCTGGCTAAACACTTAACAATAACTTAGATAATTTTTTAAGCAGTCGAAATAATTTTCATAGACTTGTAATAATTTTTAGATAATTAATATCATTTATCATGATTTTTCAATCAATAATATCATATTTAAATGAATTAAACACCACATAATTCCTTAATAATTAATATTAATTTAAAATTAAATATCAATGAAAATCATAACATAATATTATAATATATTTATAATATCACAAAGTATTTTAATACCTTAAAATCATATTTATATGATTTTTAAACACTTCAATCCATTATCGGATAATTGATTAAAATACTAATATTTTCATGGCAAAATATCAAAAGTTATATTTTATAACGTAAAAATATTTTTATAACACTTAAATTATTTTCATATAATTTTTAAAGCATTAATTTATTTTTCCAAAATTTATTTAATATATTCATTAAATAAATTAACTACCATTAATAATAATTTATTAATGCAATTCATCACAAAATATTAAAAGTCATTAAAAATAACTTAAAATAAATTCTAACACCATAATATAATTTTTCAAGTATTAAAATCATTTTTAAATAATTTATTTAATATAATAAATATATAAATAAATACCTTTTATATTCCAAAAATATTAATTATTTTTGAAATATACTAAAAATAATTAAAAACTATTTTTCTGGCTTTAAAATATTTTTTCATAATTTATTATGTATTTTTAATAATTAAAAACTATTTATTTCTATTTATTAAATAAAATAAATAATTTTCTAAATAAACTGTAGCAAAAAGTGCCCTATAGCGACAGAACCGTCGCTATAGGTGTTCTTGGCCATGTTCTCGAAATTTTGTAATTTATGTCAATGAACAAGGTGTAGCTTCAATTTGGTTCTAATTTCTTGATTGATAAGTTTTTGGGTTTGTACTATGGTTAGATCTGTAATATTAATGTAATACTACAATCACCAACTTGTGTTCTAGCAATCCTATCACAAAACAGAAAGTTATAAGCCATTGAACTCCTTGTCAGGCCTGTTTTTCAGTTTCTGGGTTTCCCAAAAACTAAGAACAGCCAAGGTATCCAGTTTGCAAGCTTTGAATCTAGTGTTTTGGACTCCTTTTGTATAATATTAAGGTTCAATCGTGTAGTAGTCATACCAGGGTACACAAATATATCACCAATCTAGTCTAACAACAACATATAAAAGAGATCATGGCTAGTCAAAGTACCTGTCAGGTACATGCTCAAGAACAAATCTGGGTTTTCCAGATTGTTCATCAAGCAGTTCGGTCAACGGTGGTTTGACCATTAATTTCTATGATCCTGTTACAGATCTGGGTGATGTAAAGGTTTTAGTATGTACACAACATGTCAGACTACAAGGATCAATCAACAACATAGCCATAACATCAAATAACAACAAGATTAAGAGCCAGGAAAATCTTGTCAGACAACATAGAAAATTTCTGGGTTGCCCAGATTCAACTTTTCGTGACTGGTCAATGACCTTTGAATGCTTATACCGTTCGATCTACACATGATATGGACTTGATTTAAGTTCTATATTGAAGTCCTTACAACATACTACAAGTATAAACTCTTAAAACACATAAACAATTAACCAGAAAGGATCTAGAGGTCCTGACATTCGGGTGTCAGGCCTTAAATTTCCAGATTTCCAGATTTGAGAAATCTTTAAATTTGAACATCACAATGGTATGGATCTGAGTTTTGTCAACCCAGATCATCAAATGACACCCTAAAACACAACTTTAACCAATCAACAACAATATTTAACATTAAATCATCAGATTTCTAAAATTAGGGTTTTATACCTTCTTTGGGCTTTGATCTAGGATCTGATCATCATGATCTGATCTTGGCTTGCTAGATATCATATAAGGAACTGATTAACTTGTAAATTTTGGACATGTAGAGAGAGAGAGAGTTGGCTAGGTTGAGAAATAAAGTGTGTAAATTTTCTATACTTGAATGCCTTTAATCCATGTTGTAATGTATTTAACCTAGCAAGTTGGTTGATATTTGATGATTAAAGTAACTTTCTACACCACATGGCTAGCCTAAGGTTGTTCACCAACCACAAGTAGGGTTAGATCTACTCTCCACCTCATTAAAATATAAAGAAGGGTAGTTTGGTCTTTTTACTCATAAAGTGAATGGCAACTTGGTAACTTCTCACAATCATTAGGTTTCAACCCTTAGGGTTTAACCCTAAGATTACACAAATTTATGATCTAGTATTTACTAATTAAGATTAGGGTTCCCTAATTATAGTAAAGTTTACTAATCACATTCAAGCTTGCTAATTGGGGTTAAGGCTTCCTAATTAACATTAAACTCTATAAATTAATAATTAGGTTTTCTCTAATTGTATATCAGGGTTTCCAACATTAGAAATTTGAGCTTTCCAATTAATCAATTAGGGTTATCTCTAATTATACTTACAATTAATCACATAAAAACTTTATACTTATCTTCTAGCTTTCCAATTAGGGTTTTAATAACCGAATTAGGGTTACTGATTCCCGAAACTGAAATTAGGATTTCCATTGCCAGTAATAGGGTTTCTTATCAGTCGATAAGGTTTTCTAAATGAACGTCGAGGTTTTAATATATTATTAGGGTTTATGACTGATATAGTTTATCCGGTCAACCCTTAACCACATACTGTACACATATATGACCACATACACAAATGCTCTTAACACTGTAGACCTTCACCAAAAGTTTTTAAATTGACAAAATTCACTCCTAAAAATGTTAAATACATACACTTATTTTCTGTCTAGGTCTATTATTTAACCTCTATACAATCTTTTAAGATTTTATAAAATTGTCTAAATTCTCGGGTTATCACAAGAGCTGTTCAACTCGACAAAAAGGCTAAGAACATCTTATTCCAATCCTTAGAAGATGATCTGTTCGAAAACGTGGTCAACAGCAAAACAGCAAAGGAGGTTTGGGAAGCGTTGCTCATCATGCATGAAGGAACAAAAGAAATCAGGGAAAACAAACAATCTTCGACTCAAAGAATATGAGATGTTTCAGACACGCTCAAGGAGAAAACGTCACTACCACCCACTTAGAGATTTAATGTTCTCGCTTCAACTCAGACGAGCCTATTGAAAGATCTATCCAAACAAAGATCTAATCATAAAGTTCATGAGAGCCTTACCAAGCAAGTGGGATGCTAAAACCCCTGCCATTAGAGAGTTAAAGAATCTACATGAAACGAGTATTCAATGCTTATATGGAAACCTTCTTACATCTGAATCTGGAGTGACTCAACGAAAGCGTAAACTCTATCTCAAGGAAGAAAGAAGGATAAAGGTGTTACTCTCAAAGCAACTGAAAACACCTCCAAAGTTAACACTGAAGTTTACTCTGACTATGATGAAGATGATGATGAGGACTTTGCAGTGCTGGTAAAGAGACTCAGAAGGTTCATGCGTCAAGGCAAAACCAGCAACCCAAAGAAAGTCAGCAACTACAACAGCCAGGAGCAAATGAATGATCTATGCTACAATTGCAATAAACCTGGTCACTTCATTGCTAACTGCAATAAACCTCTCAGAGAAGAACTAAAGAAGAAATCACAATCAAAGAAGGAATACAAAGGCAACAAAAGGCCTCAGAGGAGAGACAAATGCCTTGTAGCTGGAGGATCGTGGAGTGACTCAGACAATGAATCAACTCCGAAATCTGGAGATGATGAAGATCCTCAAATGGCAAATCTTTGCCTGATGGCCAAGAACGCAAAGGACAAATAGAACTCCAACATACATGAAGTAAGAATAGATGAGGTATTTGACTTCAACTCTCCTGATGTAGACATTGATGACTTAAGAACTGCATTGCATGACATAACATCTGATCTGCATCAATACATGAAATGGTTTAGAGTTCTGACTAAGAACTATTCACTTCTTCAAAAGGAGAAAGAAAAAGTTCAAGAAGAACTTGAAATAGCCCTTCTAAGTACTGATTCTCTCTCCAAGTTTGAAGCTGAGAATAAGCTCTTAAAACAGACCAATGAGCTCAATGTAAAAAGAGAGTCAAGTCTAACCTCTAAAATTGAGGAACTAGAAAAGACAATCTCTACATGGAATAAATCCTCTTCATCCATGGACTCCCTAATCTCTAGCCAAAGAAGTGACTCTGACAGAACAGGTTTAGGCTTTGGGGAATCTGCCTCAGAGCCATGTGTGGAAAAAGTAAAGGAAACTAGCACTAGTAATGCTTCAAGTTTTAGTAGAGGCATTATATTTCTGAAATCCTCACAGAAGGATGAGCCAGTCAAACCCTGCTCTACTGATTCAATCCATATTCCAAGAAGTAAGGGATCTCATCCTGGCCTGGTTTTCAGAAAAGAGAAGAGTAACCCAGCCACTACTCACCAACCTCGAAGGATCATAGAGTCAAGTAATACCAACTCTACGAACCAAGTAGGAAGGTACAGTAGAGGTATGGTACACTCCTCACAAATCATGAAACACAAGGCCACATGGAAGAAGGAAAATCAGCTTAACAGAAGAATGACTAAAGATCCACAAAAGTTCAAATGGAGGAATAATTCTCACACACACACAAACATGCATCATATTAGATGTTTTGTGTGCTATAAAGTTGGCCATAAGGCTGCAAAGTGCCATTTTAATTCCATGCATATAAGACCCAAAATCAAGCAGATTTGGGTCCCCAAGGGTACTAACAAGGTAGGACCCATGCAAGTATGGGAATCAAAATGAAGGTTTAATGTTACCATAGGAAAAGAGCTCTAGGATCACAACCTGGTATCTGGACAGTGGATGCTCAAGCCACATGACTGGGAACAAAGCCCTTCTATCTAACTACATAGAGAAGGAGGGTCCCTCAGTCATCTTTGGAGACAACGGCTCTGGAAAGATAAGAGGATATGGCTCAGCTGGAAATGGTGCAGTATCCTTCATTAAAGTGGCGTATGTGGAAGGAGTACAACACAATCTTCTAAGCATTAGCTAACTCTGCGACAAGGGTCATCAAGTAACATTCCTCAACAATTAATGTCAAGTCCGAGAGACCAAGACATCTCGTCAGAAAGTTAACCGAAACAAGAGAAGGAAATGTCTACACAGTAAATCTTGGTCAACTAAGCTCAGACGAGACAATATGCTTTCTGGCTAAAGCATTGGAAGAAATGAGCTGGTTATGGCATCAAAGACTGTCTCATCTCAATTTCAAGAGCATATCCAAACTAGCCTCAAAAGATCTAGTTGCAGGCTTACCTAAGTTCAGCTTCATCAAAGATAGGTCGTTCAATGCCTGTCAGCTTGGAAAACAGACCAGAAGCTCATTCAAAAGCAAAACTGCCAACTCAATTGATAAGCCCCTGTAGTTGCTTCACATGGATCTATTTGGGCCAATTCCAACAACGAGCCTCGGAGGGAAGAGATGCTCACTGGTCATAGTCGATGATTACACCAGATTCACATGGGTATTCTTTCTAACCTCAAAGGATGAAACAAGCTCCCAACTGATCAAGATGTTGAGACTAGTCATGAACGAGAAAGGGGAGAAAATTAAGGCTATAAGGAGTGATCATGGCAGAGAATTTGACTTCTCAGAAATGGACCAGTTCTACACAGACAATGGCATCTGTCATAACTTCTCAGCTCCACGAAATCCTCAACAAAATGCAGTAGCTGAGAGAAAGAACATGACGTTAATAGAGGCTAGAAGAATTCCACTAGCAGCAGCCCATATGCTTGAATACTTCTGGGCAGAAGCTGTCAACACTGCATGCTACACTCAGAATAGATCACTCATACACTCTACGATTAAGAAGACCCCCTACGAACTATGGAAAGGAAGAAAGCCAAGTGTCAGCTACTTTCATGTATTCGGCTGTGCATGCTACATTCTTAACAATGGAAAACAGTATCTGACAAAGTTTTAGCCCAAGTCAGACGAAAGAATCTTTCTTGGATATGCCACAGACAGTAAAGCCTACAGAGTGTTCAACAAGAAGGCACTGAGTGTTGAAGTCTCGATTCACATCATCTTTGATGAGACAGACTTGGACAAAATAGTGCTGTAAGACACTACGACCGACAATTCAGACACTACAGACGTGGTCGTCGAGCTCAACACTACAGTCGTAGTTCCAGATAGTGAAATCGTTGAGCAAGGAAATGAGATCATAGAGAGGCCTATGCAAGACAACAAACCTCCACACCAAGAAGTAGATATAGATCTTGAAGACCTCAGACAAGAAGGCATCAAGACAGATGTCCCAACAAGAAGCAGATGGGTAAGAGATCACACTCAAGACTTAATCATTTGAGATCCGAGTGCAAGAGTCAAAACAAGAGCTGCCACCCAAAATGAATGTTTCTATCCAAGCTTCCTGTCACAAATAGAACCTAAAAAGATAGAGGATGCTTTGGAAGACTCAAGCTGGATAGAAGCCATGCAGGAAGAACTTAACCAGTTCGAAAGAAGTAAAGTATGGAGATTGGTACCGAGACCAAAAAGTCATCCTATCATTAGAACAAAGTGGGTCCTCAGAAATAAGATGGATAAAGATGGAGTAATAACCAAGAATAAGGCAAGACTAGTGGCCAAGGGCTACTCTCAGGAAGAAGGCATTGACTATGATGAGACATTTACAACTATTGCTAGACTAGAAGCCATCAGAATATTTCTTGCCTTTGCTGCTCATGAAATTCAAGGTCTTTCAGATGGATGTCAAAAGTGCATTCTTGAATGGTGAACTTCAAGAAGAAGTCTACGTAGAGCAACCTCCAGGTTTCATTAATCCATCTCTCTCTAATTATGTCTATAGATTAGACAAAGCCCTATATGGTCTTAAACAAGCACCTGGAGCATGGTATAAAACACTAACTAACTTTCTTATTGAAAATGGGTTCACTAGAGGTAGAGTAGATACCACACTATTTCTTAGAAAACATAAAGACAAAGTCTTATTAGTTCAAATATACGTTGATGACATTATTTTTGGATCTACTAATGAAAAGTTATGCAAGAGATTCTCCAAGCTTATGCAGAGCAAGTTTGAAATGAAATGATGGGTGAGTCGAATTTCTTCCTCGATCGCAAGTAAAGCAAACCGATGAAGGAATCTTCATAAACCAAGCCAAGTACATTAAAGATTTACTTAAGAAGTATGGCATGGAATCACCTCTCCCATGAAAACCCTAATTGCTCCCGCAACCAAGCTTCGATAAAGATGAAAAAGGTAAAAGTATTGATATAACTCAATACCGAGGTATGATAGCTCTCTTTTATATCTAATCGCCAAGAGACCCGTACATAATGTTTGCAACATACATATGTGCTAGATTTCAAAGTTAATCCTAAAGAATCACATTTAATCGCTTTTAAAGAGGATTTTCAGGTATCTCAAAGGTACACCTCACTTGGGGCTTTGGTATCCCAAGGAGTCCTCATTTGAACTAACAGGCTACACAGATGCTGATTTTGCGCAGGTTGCAAAATAGATAGAAAAAGATTACATGTGGCACTCGCTCGGGCCATTAGAAACAAACTTGTGTCCCGGTTCAAGAAGAAACAAAACTCAAGATCTACTTCAACCGCAGAAGTTGAATACACATTGTTGCCGGCATTCACGTGCTCAGATCCTATTGATGAAAAATTAGCTAGCAGACTATGGGTTTGAATTCAAATCCATACCTGTTCACTGTGATAACACAAGTGCCATAACAATAACTCATAATCCTGTCATGCATTCTAGGACTAAGTATATAGAAATAAGGTATCATTTCATTAGGGATCATGTGAAAAATGGAACCATATCTTTACTATATATCCTTACTAAAAATTAACTTGCTGATGTCTTTACAAAGCCTCTAGATGAATCCAGGTTTAACAAGTTAATAAGTGAGCTAGGCATGCTTAATTTACAACCATGAAATATATGCTCTAGTTTGTGCTAACCATACAGATATAAAGACTTTGTCTGAAATCGTGGACATGATCAAGGGAAGTCCACAATCGTAGAGCTACAGTGACATGAAAGACAACGATCGCCAAACAGACTCAACGATCGCATTTCAGACTCGACGATTGCTGAGCAGACATGATGATTGCCGAACAGACTCAACGATTGCAGTTCAGACTCAACGATTACTGAGCAGACATGATGATTGCTGAACAGACTCAACGATTGCAGTTCAGACTCGACGATTACTGAGCAGACACGATAATTGTAGAACAAACTCGATAATCCCAAAGAATACCTCAGCAATTGTAGTCCTCCCAAAGGACATGTCAGATGTTAAGGGAAAATCAGTATAATCCTCCTCAGTCAAATTTGTAGAGCCAAGCAGAATTTGACACCTTTCCCACTAAGCAAAATGGAGAAAGGGAATTTACAAGTACAGTTTGAAAATGCCTTTTTGAAATCAGAAGTTCAAAAGCTTATCTCTCTCTTTCTCTCTACAAGCAGAAACCTTAACTCTCAAGAAAGCTCAAACAACCATACTCTTTGCAAATAAATCAATGGCAGCCTCCAACGTCATCTCGGGCTACAGACTCTGTTTCGATGAGTTCAAAATAGCTGAACCCAAATTTCACAAAACTCTGTCATTGATAAAGAAGGCTTGTCTCGAAGAGGCTTTGGGTACGAGCAAGATAATCTACCCTAAGTTGATAAAAGAATTCTACAAAAATGGTGTGTTCGAGAATGACGTCATCACGACGAGGGTCAAGGATGTGGAAATCAAGCTGAAGGCTGAGGACATTAACCTAGCCCTAGGTTTCAAATCTAAAGGGTTTTCGTTCATAGATGGCATAGATTTCCATGAAGGACTTAAAATGATGCATCACAAGAAATTCCCCACTGTCAAAGGATACAAGAAAAAGGAGTTTCCTTAGAGGTATAAATTTTTTGCAGATATTATTGGGAAATGCATATGCTGCAAGAGCTCATGCCACGATTTTATAAACGAAGTATAACTCAAGCTCATGATAGCCATCAGTTGTGGGATACAGCTTAACTATAGAGCCTTGTTGCTTGAATGGATTGGGAAGTAGATTCTCAGCTCGAAGAAGTTAAAGAGCTCTGGAAAGATGCTCTACGGGTGATTCATCAGTATCATCCTACAGTCTGCTTTGGGCGATAAGATAGGGGATGATAAAGGAGAATCAATCAATCCAAATAGACGAATGACCCAGCAACTGTTCGAGAACTAGAAAAGAAATCTAGTTGAAAATGTACGAATGATGTTTGAGTCCAGTGGAAGGACAACTGATGCAAAGGAGTCAGGGATTCCGGGGAATTTGTTTGTGGTTAGGGAGACTGAAGAAGATGAAGAAGAAACTAATAAGGAAGAACCATCTACTCTAGTCAGAAAAAGTAAGGGAAAGAGGAAGCTAAAGGCTCATTTGGTAGAAGAACCCCAAGGGTCTACCACTGAAATACCTATAGAGTCTTCTGACATTGAGACTCTGAGAATCCTAAGAAGAAAAGAACAACAGGCTGAGGTAGATGAAGATAGAGCTACCATCTCACAGTTGCTGAAGAACAACAAAAACAATCACAAGCCCAAGAGGCCATCTGTCTCCTCAATCGTAGAGTCTCTACCTATCATAGAGACCAGATTGGACGCCTCTCCCAGGGAAGTTGCTACACCAGAGACTTTGGCTGATCAATAGTTTAGAATTGAAGCTGAAGGAAGGGTTGAGGCTGTGGCTCAGCCTAAAAAGTCCAGATGAAAACTTATCAAGAAATACATTCTTGTCAATGAAAAGGCATTAAAGGAGGAAGATAAAAGGATAGCTGCTGAGAAGGAGCTATCCGAAGCTGGACAAGAAAACACTACTCAAGCTTTGGGGGAGCTACCTAAAGCTCTCACCCTAGAAAGTGCTCGGGCTGAGGGTGAGCCACTGGAAATGAAAATGGATGATCACGTTGAGGGGGAGCCTCATGATATCCCCATGACAGAAAAAGCTGCTCCTACAATAAATGAGAGAAAATCACAGCAGGAACAAAGAGAAGTCAATGATGTAGTGGAATCCTTGAATGAAGACAAAGAAGAGGACGAAGATGATGAGGTCGAGATCATCGTTGGGGGATATGATGGGTACAGTAAAGCTATCTACGATCAGCTATTCTCCTATCTACCTATGATGCCTTTTCATCAAGCTCAAATTCTAAACTCCTGGAATCACATGTTTTGGAGCTTCAAAGAATATCCAGTCATCTCTGTGTTGGCTCATGGATTCCCAAGCAACTTCAACTTTACCAAATAGCTAATCACAAATGGTCCCTCTTCAAGAATTGTGTACGAGATACTGTCTATCCCAATCTTTTTTAGAGTTAATCACTATCCACCATCTTTTTTCAGCCAATTTTATGAATTTCCAAGCTGGTTGGAAGTAGTTCTTAATCCACTAAATCAATTCCCAGTTGTAGAATCTCAAAATTCTGTAACTGATGAAATAAATATGCCCAACTTCATATTGATCCCAACTCCTCTCATCTCTACGATTACTGACTCTAGCCCTATCATAGAGTCCCTCACTTAAATCGTAGAGCCACCTACACCAGACACCCAAACACAGACCCCTCCATCCGATATCCCTCCTTATCCACAAATGAATACTTCAACCTTGATCTTGCCCTCTACTCATTATAAGATCAATACAAGAGAACACCCCCTCCTCCACATATTCCCCAACTCAGTGAACTTCTTTCAGATTTGCCCACCAAAACCGATTTGTCTGATGTGTCAAAGAAAGTGATCAAGGAAATCAATGATAGTCTTGAAGCACACACTGAACTCATTCAAAAGAGACTAACAAAAATGATCAGTGCTGCAAATAGTCTCCCAAACACCCTAAGCAAAGAAGCTTAGGGAGATCATCAAGGAAATGATTCAGAGCATAAAGGAAAGGGATGAGATTCACTTTCTCGCAGCCAAAAGACACAGGGATGTTGTTCTTGTCTTACAGACAACTCAAGAAGCTCAGAATAAACTTATGTTGGAGAGCTTCATCAATCTGTAAACTGCCGTAAAAGAATTCCAACAAATTTGCGTCAGCCAAGGACAACAGACTAACAATATTCTAGTCGTCCTCCAACAAAGGGAAGATCGATCTGATGTTCTGATCAAAGAAAATCAAGAGGACATTGCTTAAACTCAAAGTCAACTCAAAGAGCTTGTCCAAGGAATGACTCACCTCTCAGAAGACATTCGAACCCTTGATGCTGACATAAAGAGGGAGAATAAAGAGAAAGGAGATCAAGGTAGAGGCAGAGGCACCTTTTCTACTCAATCTTTGAGGAGTCCTCCAAGGCAGTATCATCAACAGACTCCACGATCTGGCCATCATACTCAATGATCTGATGATGAGCCAAATATCATGGCTCAACCATTAAGAAGTCAAAGGCCTTCTCCCAGCTCACACGAGGTAACCACAACAGGCCTATGAATACCAATTGGAGATCCTGCATTCATGAATAGGCACAATCATAATAAAAGACTTAGTCAAAGCCAGCTAGAAAAAATAGCACGAAGAGATGAACCTAGCAGGAGAAGAAGAGCTGAGGAATATGCAAATCCTCCGAGAAGAAAAAGGTAAAAGAAATAGAGATAAGTTAAAACTCAACTCTTTTTGATGTATTTAAGTTTAAATGTAATATCTATCCTCAAACATCAATAAATTCATACTTATTCTCTAGAAATTTTAGATGTTCACTGGAATATTAAGTCATATTTACTTTGCTGCACTGCATATAGAATTCGATAATCATGATAACAAATCTCCTTGGTTATGTCAACATCAAATAGGGGGAGATTGTTGGAAGAATGCATATCTTTATTTGATGTTTAAAGTAAACGTTCATGATTATATGAGAAGTCCTTCAAGGAATATATGTACAAGGACTAAGTAATAGATCAAAATTGTTAGGTTGATCTAAGCTTTCAATGTTCATCATTCTGTAAATGAATGTATATATAAAGAGATCAAAGATGTTAGGTTGATCTATATCTTGAAATATAATAGATAGGCTTCAAACAGATTTGCTGTCTAAAGAGCTGAGCAAGAATCTACAGAAGCCAAGGCGAAATCGTAGAGCATCAAGGATCGTAGTATAACTACCTTGAAGGGCCTCTCCAGTGATCGTAGAGTGGTCCAAATGTTTGCAGAAGCCAACTCAGAGATTGTAGAGTGGTCCAGATGTTTGCCAAAGACAACTTAGAGATCGTAATGTGATCCAGACGTTTGTCGAAGCCAACTCATAGATCGTAGTGTGCTCTTGGAAATGTAGAGTCTACAAGACAAACATGTGAAGATCGTAGTGTGCCAGCCCTTAAGAGAAATCGTAGTGTTCTCGTTTGGTTGCATCAAGCCCCAAGGTGGCAAGACACCACGATAAGAATCGTAGAGTATCATCTGGCTGTGTTAGAAGTTGTGGGCCCTGGTCATTTGTTCAAAGATAAAATCTTAACAAACATGGAATGGATTACAAACGTTGAAGTAATCACCAGTCCCAATGGCATAAAAATATCCTTAGTATGCAATAAAGAAACGTATTAAAGAAGCTAAGGAAAGGACCATGGGACAGAGGAAAACATCTTTTCAAGTGTTAGGTGAGAAAGCAGTCTACTATGTCAGTGGGCAGAATGCAATTCATAAGATATGCAGAAAAGTCTCCATCAAAGATCAAAAACGTTAAATGCATTAAATGCTTCAATGGATGGATTCAATGGGCAGATTTCAAAGATAACATATATGCAAAGACATCTGTAGATGATTCAAAAAAAATAGCATGCAATAGAACAAAAAGAGAGAATATTCAACGCTCAACTCTACGATCTGAGAAAAAGAAAAAGCTTGCACAACTACTCAGTTCTTTCAAACAAGAGCTTAATGAAAACTGAGTAGCACCAACCAAGAACTCAACAACTACAAATCAACTGATGTAAGAGTTCCAAGTCAGAAGGACTTGAAGAGTTCTAAGTGAACTATGAAGAACCAAGTCTGCAGGACTTGAAGAATGGAAAAGAATGTCCTGAATCCCCAGCCATGTACAATTTGCTCTATAGTCATCATGCAAAGCCTGATACATAGAGTGGATGTTGAACCAGTTCCCTTAAGGCTGTGTAAATCTGGGAACCTACAACAAATGCAGATCAACATCAGAATCCTTTACTCCTCATCAATAGGAAAGAAGGAAGATTAAGATCTAACTTAATACCTCGTTTACGTGTAGGTAAACTGAAGGGTGTCGACTCAAATCGCCTAGAAGCTCTGGGTTCGCCACCTGAATGCCTGGAAAATTCCTACAGGGAAAAGATGCAGCAGGAGTGGGAGCCTCAACCGATATATCATCCTTCTCATCCTCGATGTCCAGCACATCAACCTGGACTGGACGTATCATTTCCTCCACCAAACGACGAGGCTGTCTAATAGAACGGGGTCTAGGCACTTCAGAAGCTCTTCTCTGTACACCAGAAGTGGTCCTGCGGGAACTACTCGACTAATCCGGATCCATAATATCTGGACAATAAGTTTCCAAATCACCTCAGAAAGGGTGTGGTAAATTCTGACCTGAAGATTTTCAAAATACATTTTTATGACTACATACATGCATGCATTATCTTAACATACATCTACAGTAGAGTTAAAAATGCATGACTACCCAATGCCTACATTTTGGAAAAAAGTTGCCATAGTCCACTTTGTAAATAGGACTATCCACATGCATATAAGCATGACTAGGTGGCCATTCAGTAGCACACCTACCCATAGTCATATACATCCTACATGCATTAATACATCATAGTAAAAATTTTGTAAGTGTAGTCTAATTACCAGAATTATTCTTCTTTTTCACCTTTACTCATTTGTCCTCAAATAGGATAAGAAATGACAGTAAAAAGGTGTCAACTTGACTGTTTCAAAAGTCAAATTTTTTCATAGCATTATGTTCAACATGGTTTAATACTAACATTTATTATGTTGAATATTTTTTATAAAGTTATATCAACATACATATTCACTACTATGTGTCTACATGCATTTCATGTGATAAGTCATTTTCCAACGGATAGAAACAGAAAAAGAATACATGTATACGTTACCAGGATAGTGTAGAACACTTGTACGATAGCAGAATTTGCAGAAAGTCGCCCAAACTTAACAGATCTGAAGAAGAGCTCTCAGATTTCCTTCGCGGCACAACTTGAAAGTGACTTATGAAAGCAACCTGCAAACTTTACATACTCACGGTTGGCCGTAGGTCCACCTACCATAGGTGTACCTTTGGTACCCCTATATGGGTCCCACCCCTCCGGCTCAGTCCAGTTCGAGTTGCAAATGAGGTCTTACAAGCTGAAAAGGCCAAATCAGGAATAAAAACGCTACGCGATTCAGCGGAATAGCCTGGAATCCTGGTTGTCACAAGACAAATCATTGCTTTACATAACACTCATTGGTATTCACCTAATTATAAGGTACACTATACCGATGAGCTCAGCTGTTGCAAATCATACTCTGTAATGCCTTACACAGGTCCGATGCCGCCAACTAGATCCTGCCAAAATTCAAGCCATCACTAAGATGCCCATGCCCTAGAAAGAGAGGGAAATATGGGGATTTCTAGGGAGAATAAACTTCATCAATAGATTCATCTCCCAACTTATAGCAACTTATGAGCCTATCTTCAAGTTGTTAATGAAAAACTCCTCCAAGAAATGGAATGAAGAGTGTCAAAAAGCTTTCCTTTCCATTAAAGAGCAATTGGTCAAAGCTCCTGTCTTGGTACCTCCAAGGGATGACGTTCCCCTTTTTATGTACCTGTCAATCAATGACAATGCCATGGGCTAGATGATGGGACAAAAAGATGATAGAGGTAAAGAAAGATCTGTCTATTACCACCGCAAGAGATTTAGCAGCAGCGAGCACAAGTAGTATACCTTGATTGAAAGGGCTTATTGTGCATTCGCATAGGCCTCCATGAGATTACAACATTATCTCCATGGTCACACAACCCATCTCATATCCCGCATAGATCCTCTGAAGTATGTATTCAGCAAACCCATGTTGAATTATCGACTGTCCAAATGGTAGTTGATCCTCCAGCAATTTGACATCATCTACATGACCCAAAAGTCTATTAAAGGTCAAGGAATTACGAATCAACTGGCCGCAACACCATCAAGGGATTTCAAACCCTTGGAAACATATTTCCCCGATGAAGGGGTAATGACAATTTAACAAATCCATTAGGAGGATACAGTCTGATCATGGAAGATGTATTTTGATGGAGCTGAAAACATGGAAGGTGCCAGAGCAGGGGTAGTTCTGGTGTCTACTTTGGGAGAACAATATTGCATTGCTATCAAGTTACAGTTTGTCAGCACCAAAAACATAGTTGAGTATGAAGGCTTTATAATGGGGTTGAAATTGGACCAATCCATGGGTGTCAAACGGTTAGCAGTCTTTGGAGATTTCGAGCTGGTAATCAAATAAACCACTAGGGTCTATCATACCAAAGAAATGCATTTATTGCCTTACCATCAGCAAGTTATCAAGATGGCTACAGAGTTTGAAGAAATATCCTTCCTCCACATTTCTCAAAATAGGAATGCTTTACGGATGCGTTAGCAACTTTGGCCTCTTTGATTAACATATCTGAAAGGGGATGCATTCCAAATATCAAATTAATAAGCCAAAAGGCACCAGCCAATGGAAATTACATCGGAGAAGTATTGGATAAATTGCCTCCCATCCAACACCCATGGTACCATTCCATCAAAGAGTATCTACGAGATGGATCTACGTACACTAGGATAAGTCAAGATGAAAGAAAGTGGAACCATAGAATGGCCATGAAATTCTATCTAAGTGGAGACACACTCTACAAAAGGGATGTGGGACTAGGCCTTTTAAGATGCCTAGACAAAGACCAAGCCCAAAGACTCATGGACGAAATCTATAGTGGAGTATATGGCTCACACATGAGCGGTCCTGTACTTGTAAAAAAGATCTTAAGAACATTGAATTATTGGATCTCTCTCAAAGCTTATTGTGATGATCACGTAAGGAGATGTTATCAATGCCAAATTCATGGAAATAATATCCACACTCCTCCAAGGGAATTCCACAATATGAGTTCACCATGACCCTTTTTAATGTGGGGAATGGACGTGATCAGGCCAATCGAGCCCAAAACTAGGAATGATCATCAGTTAATCTTTACCATGATCGACTACTTCACCAAGTGGGTAGAAGTGGCCTCTTTTCCAAGAGTTACCAAATAGGTGATCATTGGTTTCATCAGAAACAATGTCATTTATCTATATAGACAACCAGAGGTGGTCGTATTAGTCAATGTCAAAAACCTCAATAACCAGATGATGGAGGAATTATGCAGTAAATTCCACATCAAGCATCTCAACTCCGTCATCTATCATCCAAAGATGAATAGTGCTATTGAAGCGGCTAATAAGAACATCAAAAAGTTCATGCAAAAGATGTCTGCCAATCACAAAGGATGGTCTGACTTGTTGCCTCTAACTCTATTAGCCTACAAAATGTCAATGCGCTCTTCTACTGGGGCAACCCCCTACTCATTAACCTATGGCATGGAAGCAGTGCTCCCCATAGAGGTAGAAATGGAATCCCTAAGAGTGTTGATAGATGCTCAAATTGAAGAAGTCCAATGGTTGTAAGATTGGTACCACCAATTATCTCTGATAGATGAGAGGAGGACCACATCCATTTTTCATGGTTAATTATATCAGTAGAGGATCGCTCGATAATAAGAAAGTCCGGCTACGACAGTTCAGAGAAAATGACTTGGTCTTGAAAAAGGTCCTTGACAATCAAGATTAATTTAAAGGAAAGTTTTCCCCAAATTGGGAAGGCCCTTTCATTGGCAAGGAGGTATTGACAAGAGGAGCCCTCAGATTGCAAGAAATGGACTGCGAAGAATTTCCCCAACTTATTAACTTAGACACCGTGAAGAGGTATTATGTCTGAAGTTATTTGTAAACTAGCATCGTGGATTTGGATTATCAATCCATCAATCAAGTCAATTCAGGTTTTCAAAACCTTTCCAACCACATCACTTCTTACTCAGGTGAGAACTACGAAGACTTGATCTCCCCGCATCAATGGGAGTACGTAGGCAACAATTTATGGCGATGTCTAACCTCTGCGAAAATCCAAAAAACCCTTAACCACATAAAAATTTTAAACCTTTTCATGCAAGGTTCGAACTACGCAGACCTGATCTCCCCTCATCAATGGGAGTATATAGGTAACCATTTATGGTGCGGTCTAACCTTTGCAAAAATCCAAACCCCTTCAACTTTGTCAAACTTTCAAACCTTTTCACACCAGCTTCGAACTACGCAGACCTGATCTCCCCTCATCAATAGGAGTACATGGGTAGCCATTTACGATGCGATCTCACCCCTATAAAATCACAAAACCCTTTCAATGGTTCTGTGATCATCCATTCAACTTTAATCCTTTCAGGCCAAACCACAGAGCAGGAACTACATGGTCTCCCCTCATCAATGGGAAAAAATTGGTGACCTGTTGTGCTATGGTCAAACCACATCTCATTGGCTTAGACCACAGAGATGGAACTACCTATTTTCCCCTCACCAATGGGAGAAAAACTGGCGACCATCTATATTGCGGTTGAATCCTCAAAGAGAAACACCAATCCACAAAGATGGAACTACCTGGTCTCCCCTCATCAATGGGAGAAAACTGGTGACCATCTCTGGTACGATCACCCTCAGAGATGAAAGCCAAAATCCTCTCCTCAAACCACAACCACATTCAGAAACTAATCCCAAAACACAAAAGAGCTGGGAAACCCAAAGATTAACAATCCATTCTGAAAGATCCTGAGACATCTCAATTTCCATCCACCAAGGAGGAGTTCAAAATACATGGAGATCGCAAGTCCTAGAGAAAAAGGAACTATCAAGCAAGTAACAAGGCATATCTAAAAGGGAAGTGAATCAAAACATATTTCTTTGCCATATAATATTGTTTGATATAAATAATATGTCTTGTACATGACAAAAATGGCTAACCTAGTCTATGCAGGAAAATAAAAGCTAATCTAATACCCGTGGATAAACGAGCCATCAATTCCAATATGGCATCCCTCTTAGTAAATAGAGGTGAATCTATGAGCTCCTGCCCCAAGGTGTCCATGCGATCCAGGATATCTATGACCATCTGCATAGTGCTACCATGCTAATCAATGAATGCACTCATCTCTGCAATAATGCCAACAGTATGAGATCTAAGTGTAGTAATATCTATAGTGGCAGCATATCGGGTCGCTAGAGCCTCATCACGCTTCAACAACAGCTGCATCCCAAGATGATTTAGCCTCATCCCGCTCAACAACATCGATATCCCTACTAGCTAGGGCATCATCCCTCTCAATAATAGCAACAACTCTACCAGAAAGAGCTGTCAACATCAAGGCCCTAACCTGATCCCTCTCAAATGTCATCAGATGCAGCCTCTACTCCAAATACTCTATAGAAGGTGGAGCCAAAGCAGTGGGAATCTTGGGGGGGGGTGGGGGTGGGAATCAACCAGAGCTGCTGTCAAACCAATAAATAGCTCATCCTTGATGGGAGAATCAATGTCCTCCATAGTCTCCCCAATACCCAACTTTGAGGAAATAACACTAGCCGATGCAATCTCTGCCTCCAGCCATGTAGAATACTCTAAAGAGCGACCTAGATGACTAGTTGAAAAGTTATCACTCTCTCAAAAAGTCCAACAATCACAAATCTTAGTCAAATCCTATGCTGACAAAAACTGAGATAACAATCGCTGACCCACTGCCCCATTAAAGGGATGAATATTCTAAAACTGGTTAAACTTTCCCATGATAACCAAGGGATGATATATGGTCATCCCCCTTAAACCGGCCAAGGGAAGATAGTCCATGCCGACTGCATGAGTGATAAAGCTATAGGGAAAGATGAGTCCCAATTATGGCAAAATTGCAAATGGGTCCTTGATCCCTGACAAGAAAGCCAATTAGGATGTTGCGTCTGTACACTCAGCCGGTTGAAAAGAATTGGACATGGCTATCTCATGGGAAAAGAAATACCCATGACATTTGAAGGTGCCAATCCATCTCAAGTGTGTCATAAACCACACATACAACAAGATGACACTACATCTGAAAATTCCTATAGAATGGGTATGGAAAAATATGGCCGACCTCAAGGTCTCTACCAAAATCACCGGTAAGATGGTATGACCCTCTTTGAGAGCACGAACTATCGTAATCACGTTGTTATCCAGATGGTCCATGTACAACGTCATGTATAGATAGGCCATAATGCACATCAAGAATATATCTACACGGGCGACATGCCACTCATCCTCATAATTGGTGAAGTCCCCGGAATATTGCAAATAACTGTCCTACAACCCAAATCAGTCGATCAAGAACTCCATGGACACCACATGCCCCGAGGTAATCTCATTTAGGGCAACTCTGCGCCTCAAGCCTGTCAAGGTCATAAATTTCCGACAGCCATCCGAGCGCAAAGTCGATCTAAAGGTAAGTCTATAAGATGCTCATACTCCTTCAATGTAGGAGTCAACTCATGGGTGTCAAATCTGAACACCTGTCTCTCTGGTATCCAATGATCAAGCATGCCCTCTATAAAGCCTGATGGAACCTAAAATGTCAGGAGGGTCATGGAGTGCCTCAACAACTAATCAGCTGTCAACCGTTCTAGGGAAGATAAATTGCTATACCAAGATCTCAAAGAAGAGGCCACCAACATGGGTGGGGTATACTCAATCTGGCTAACAGCGAATGAAGACATCTGTAGACCCGTATCATAAGACCATCCAAAGGTCAATGCTAAACTCACCTCTGAGGATGCATATCCATGACATAATGTATGCATAATAAATGACAGATGATAATATGATGTAGGGAATAGAAATCATTATACATACATTCCTCAATAAATCATCATCTCTGTATATAACTAGAAAATAAAAGTATAGGGAAATGGGGCACAACCGCCCAATATATAACAGAGGCCTATTAAAAGATATAACGAGAATTGGGGCACAACTTTCCAATATCTAACAGAGGCTTATCAAAAGAAATAATGAGAAATGCATCAGAAGAAATCAATGATGTCTACGTCATCCAGTTTATCCATCTGATGAAACTACTCCTTAGTCACTGAGTCTTTGCTAGAAGGGATATCAGGTCGATATAATAGAGGATCTAAGCCGATAAAACCAACAAAATATGGGCCACCTGAAGAGCCAGCGTCAGAGCTGGAAGGATCAAAAGTATTCGCCTCTGATGGATCTCTGCCCAAATGTTGGATGAAGAAATATGCCTGGTCCAACTACCACATCAAACTCTCAATCTACGTCAAATGAGTATGCTCTCGGACGCTGGTGTAGACACTCAAAATTTGGCATTCCTGTTACTAACAGTGCAGGAGGGTAGAATCATCATCTAGAGATAACCCTAGAGGTTAAATCAGCTCAATCCCGGAGACAACCTCGGGATACTTAGTTTTTCCATCTTGGAGATAACCCCAAGATATTCAATTCTAATCCCGTAGACAACCCCGAGAGTTTAAGTTCCAACCTCAGAGATAACCCCGAGGAATGCAGGTCCAGTTCTAGAGACAACCCTAGAATCATCAGTTTTCCATCTCGGAGACAACCCTGAGATACTCAGTTCCAATCCCAGAGACAACCCTAGAATCATCAGTTTTGCCATCTCAGAGATAACCCCAAGATACTCAGTTCCAATCCCGAAGACAACCCAAGGAGTTTCAGTTCCAACCTTGGTGATAACCCCGAGGAATGCAGATGCAGTTCCGAATATAACCCCAGAAAAGCTCATTTCAACCCTTTGCAGTTAGCTTCAACCTCGGAGATAACCCTGAGGAACTAAGTTTTGACCCTGAAGATAACCTCGGGAGGTCAGGAACACCTCAAAGACAACCCTGAGGACCTTTAGTACTCACAGCAGCCCAATCTCAGAGATAACCCTGAGCAACGATTGCTAAATCTGCCCAAACTGAAAATAACCCCGGTAAGGGGTAAAATCATCATTTTGCCACCTCGTTCCCACATTTGCACCGTCTCAACAACATTTCAACAGACATTCTACACAGAAGTGTCCTACAAGAACCATAGCTCAAAATCCTGAGTGACTACTACACAAGATAACATACCAGATAGAATTTAAAGACCTAAAGATCTAGGCATTGCCCTATCTTCCCGACTTCGTACAACCTCTTATCCCATGTCATTGTGTAGCTCTCGACAACAACATTACAGAAAGGTATTATACTCGTCAATCAGATGCCCGGATCAAAAGTTATGATGGTTTGAGTGGATAATGCATTGTATGCGTGCACATACTTCGAGATGGCGGGAACCACGGAGCTCGGGGGCACCCCGGGTAGCAGCAGGTTGACCTGCGGCTCCCCCCTCTATAAATAGAGGGCTTGGGGTGGCCATTTTAGAAGAAAAAAAGGCGAGGAAGCCCTATCCATTTTCCTCTGTGCACACTATAAATTGAGTGCTTTCTCTTTTCATACACTTGTGAGCTTTTTACTTTGTCATATTTTACCAGTGAAAACTAAGTGTTCATTCATTTAAAGCCATTTGAAGTCTTCTTGGCAGCCCACTGTAAGACTTCTTACATTTCTTAAAGCCTTTCTCCACTTTTTGCACACACAGTTATTCACGTTGAGAGTGGTGTTGTGTTGCGTATGCCTGGACTTCGGTCCGTGGCTTTTTATATCTTATACATATACATATATATATACATATATATATATATATATATATATATATATATATACACACACATACACACACACACTAACATCATTGAGTAATGCCTCGATTGAGCCTAGATTTATATCGGGGCCATCGCATATATATATATATATATATATATATATATATATATATATATATATAAATATATGTCAGGCCTGGAGTTTACTTCGTGGCCATTTACTGCTTTATTTATATTTAGTCCCACCTGGAGTTTACTTCGTGGCGGTTGATCCTCTCTATATATATATTTACTGTGACAACTCGAAAAATCGGATTATCCAGAATTTAAGTTTAAAGAATTAGTTATTAATAAAATGAATTTTTATTAATATTCTGTGCTATGTGTTTATTAATTGTTCTAGAACCTAGGATGATTACAAAACGGGAGGATTCTAGCTACGAGCTAGACTGAATGAGTAAGAATTTTCAAGACAAAAATAAAAATTTTCTGGGAACAAAAATAATTTTGAGAAAAAAGACGAAATAGGCACTATTCACCCAAAAAAACCCTATGGGTTAGGGTTTGAATAATCTAAGCCTTTTTGAGAGTTCGGTATGTCGAAATGACATTTTGTCAAAAGATTTGACGATAATATATCGTGAAAAGTTAAGTAAGCTGATAAAAGTTTTTCTTAAAAAACGTGCAGAAATCGGACGAAATAAAAACGACGAAAAGTACTATTATGTACTTTTCATTCGTTTAACTGCGTTAAGAGAAAACGTGAAGGAAAATGCTTAACGTCAAAAAGTGTTTTTCAGTTTTTCGAAGATCCAAAGAATGCATAAAAGTTAAACTGTAGAGGAAAAACGAAATATCCAAAAATATTTAGATTGCGAGAATCGCATTTTTTAAAACTGTCAGACGAATCCCGAATAACGGAACCATGAAGCTTCCAAGAGAAGCTTCGTGAATAGTAAGGAGGTTTAGTAAGGAGGTGTGAATAGTAACCTTAGGGGCAAAATAACTATTTTGCCCCTAGCTTTGAAAATCTATAAAGGAGAAGTGTTAGTTGATTTCTTTGAAATCAACCAACACTTTGAGAGAGAGAGAGAAAAAAAAAACTCTTGAGCTTGGAGAAGAAGAAGAAGGAAGAGAAAGAGCATGGATGCTCAGATCGGATATGATCGTGAAATAGAAAAGCTAGCAAATCGCTGACTTTGTTTAGAGGAAGAAGAATAAAGAAGAAAGGTATTCCAAACCTAACTTCTAAGTTAGATTTTCTTTAAGTTTTATATGTTCAAAACATAACTTAATGAGAATAGAAGTAAAAGACTTTAAGAACGATTTTCATATGGTTGAAATCATGAGAAAAGAAGAAATAAGAAATTAGAAGTTTATTTATAAATTTCTTAAGGAAGTATGAATTTCGTAATGAATTTGAACGATTCGAATGAATCATATGAATGATTCGGTGAAATAAGTAAAGAATGGTGTTTTATAACATCAAATTCCAAGAAAAAGTGAAATCATTATCAAAGTATCGATTAAAAATGAAGAACAAACGAAGAACGAGAAGAACACGAAGAACGTTATTGATGGACAAATTTAAAACCATCTTAATATAATTTATTGTTGATGGAGATGTTTAAAACCATCGCGTATAAGTTAGTTACTTATAGCTTGGTTAGGAATGATAGAAATGTTCATGAAGAACGGGTTAAACTTAGCTATAACGAAATTATGGTAAAAATTTTCGTAAAAGATGAATGAGAAATAGAAAGTATGTAAATGAACCCGAAGGTTTAGGGTTTCATAACAATGTAAGAGAATGTAGAAAACATGAGTTGTGGATTCAAGAACGAATGGATTTTGAGTTCGGATGACCGAATTATGAACGAACGTACGAAGGACGTTAATAACGTAAAACTAACGAAGGAGGAAGTTTAAGCCAATCGAATGGCATTTTAACGGATTCAGAATGAATTTCTATCCTAAGGAAATTGAAGTGCGTAAGATAAGGAAGAAAATGGCTTTGGAACGACCTTGTTCCGAGTTATAACGAATAGGTTATGAGATTATAAAGTAAGTGTCTCGAACAAGTTCAGGACTTAGAATTTTTTTTCCAAGTTTGATGCTTGGCGCCGCAATTCCAGTCATGCCTTGGGAGGCAGCGCTGTAGTGCCAACCCAGGCAATCCACACTACATAGTCGCGCTATAGCGCGAGGAATAGGAAGGGGACCAGTGCCGCAGCGCCGATGCAGGGCAAGGCACAATAATAAGCTTTTAATTGCTCAACTCCTGGGAGAAAGTGAAATAATAGATGAAGAACATATAGTTTGCCTAATGTAACACTTAATCAAGTGACTTAAACCTTTAGTAAAGGTTGAGCGAAAAGATTGAACGGGATTAAAAGACAAAGAATGTAAATGCAGCGCAATTGCGATGAACAATAGGTCTTAGCATACAACGAACTGTATGACTTCGACATTAAGAAAGAATAATGAATGTGGGGTTCATGTAATGGATAACAAATGAAAGTAATTAAAACCTTGGGTATAGGTTGAATGAGAGATTAAGAGATGAAGATTGTGAACGTTGAATACATTAACGATTCTCGTGAATCATATTCGCGTCGAACGAACATTTTAAGTATACATTGGTTGTATGACTTAGACATTGATGAAAGTAGTAAGTAAGATATGAATTATCAAGAAAGCTGTAACGAACGGTAATAAGAATTAAACCTGTGAATGGTAAAGAAATAAATTAAGGATAATAACGTATAACGACAAGGAGCCGAGTTAATAAGTATAACTTGAATAACGTTCCGAGTCGAATGAACCTGACGTTGTAAGATAAGAATAAGGTAATGTAAAATGATTAGACGATAAAGAATTAATCCTGAGGTATGGCATTTAGTTGCCAGAAAGCCCTAAGGAATGAGAAATTGACTTAACGAACATTATAGTTTAATGATTCAGATAAGTTAAGATAATTTTAGGTTGTGGTACAATCATAATCTTTGATGGTTGAAATATGGGAGCTGGGATAAACAATTCCTTTAGAGAGCGGAGGTATATACGAAACGGGTAACCGATCTAACTCACTGTGAAAGACAATGTAGACGAGACATGAACTTGTTTGTTGGTTGTTTGTGGGAAACCACTCAGAGTACCATATGGACTACTAGCAGAGACACGATGTGTGCTGAGTCCTAGAAGAGTTATAAGAAGAAGATAAGAATGTAAATCATCAAAGATGATGATCGTATGAGTAAGACATCTCCGTATGTCATAAAGCCGTAAATCGGTAAAGAAAGTTATCTCTTAAACTTAGATTGTACGAATGCGAACCCTAAAAAGTAAAGTTAAGCTTAAACCAATGCGTAAGTCAAGTATATGACTAATTGGTGTATGTGTTATTTCCTTATGTGTTATATAGGAATTGGAATGAGCAGTTCAGTATAAACTCTAAGCTGTAGCTGTGCGTAAGGCAAGTTTTCTAACTTCATTCATATTTTAAATGAATGCTTGTTTCTTAAACTTCTCAGATGTTGAACATGAGAAGTTTTATCTATGTGCATGTGTGCGATATATGTACAAGGTGGTAGAATGTATGAGGCCTTGTGCCATAATTTTAACAATTTAGTGTTTCTATGAGATGAACTATTTTGTGATTTAACTTTTCAATATGAGAATGTTCTGTTTATACATGAACTGTTATTGTTAAGTCTATGCTAATGATTCTAGCCGGACATGATGTGTATGAAAAAGGTAAAAGAATGAAAGCATTTCAAAGTGAATATGACTAATGTTTTAAAATGATAGGAATCAGAGTTTATTCCTATTATTCAAGTTGCTTCATAACCTTTGTTCGGTTATCGAAGTTCTAAAAGAATGTTTAAATTCTTGAAGTTGTTTATTCAACTGCTATGACTTTCTAAGAAATTGAATACTCACACTTGCTTTAAATGAAAAATATTTTCAGCGTACGTGTAGAAGAACTTAAGGATCCCATAAAGATCAAGCTGATTGGTATCCAGGAGAAGTGACATTCAGAATATGAATGGGCATGAAGATCAAGTTAAGATTTGTAATATAGAATAGTTTAACTAAACTATAGAATAGTTTAATTAAACTATAGACTAGTTTAATGAACTGTTATATATCCGTGGTGGCGGATAAAAGTCACTCTTATAAGATTTAAAGAATAATGTAATTAACATTATTTGTAATGAATGAGGTTATAAGGTATTAGAACCTGGGATTTGAGAATGTATATTGTTATATTTCACTATATAATGATGTATGTTTGGAAGAAGATGTACTCGTGACGCATGGAATCCAGGTGTGAAGATAGACTGAATTTCGGGGCGTGAAAAGTTGGTATCAGAGCTGATAGGTTATAAACCTTAGGTATGAGTACCTAAGGCTATAATCGAAGAGAGAAGGATAAGAAGATCGTTGAGTTCAACGATTAAGGAAGAAGATCACCACGTGATCATAGTGAATCGTAATAACATAAAATCTGTTAAACGATGAATGATTTATAGCTAATGCTATAAATGAATGGTACTATTAATTAGTACGCAAAGAAGAACTCAGATTCAGTTGTAAAGGATTGTGACGCTCCCAAATTCGGACCTCCACTTGGTTACTCGAATTCGGTTCATCACGTTCTCATGGTAAAACCATAATAACTAAAATAACTCATACACAACGGAAAATCTACTTTAGAATAATATATAATGATTTATTATAATTATTCCCCCAAGTCTTGCAACCAACATTGCTTAATAGATTACATAATAATATCTAATAAAGGCTTATTACATAATTATACATAAGCTTAAACATAGTCTGGAATAGTCTTAATACATCATAATAGATTTTAACATAAAAAGGACAAGCTAGTCGGTAGCCTTGCCCTTGCCCTTGCCCTTGTCTGTTCCAGAGACACCTCCCTGTTCTTCCTTAACTGAAAGGTTTTAAATAAGTAAGGATGAGCACAAATTGCCCAGAAAGTAATATACAACAAGGGTGTAGGATATAATATCACAAGGTTTGAAATATCGAAGGTTATTTCTAGGATAGTTCAAAGTGTCAAAATAACATCATGAATAAGGGATATGACAATTCAATATAAATCAATGATATATATATATATATATATATATATATATATATATATATATATATATGAATTGAACGGCTAACAAAGTATCCAACTGGATAAGCAATTAATATTGAACAGTCACTAAGGACCATTGAACTTCCACTAGAGTTACCAATATTAAACTAATAACCAGAAATATTAAGTACTATAGATGATCAGTCTACAATACTTCATGTTATGCATAACACCACAATAATATTTATTCACGTGTTGGGGTTTCCAACAACATACACTCCCCTTACAATAAGGGTTGTTCAACTCAGTTTTCAAGATTTCCACACCAATCAATTGGTTTGGACAGTTTTATTATAAACATGCATATAGTCTAGCCGAATCGAATGGCATCGATTCTTTCACAATATTCAGGGACAATACTAATTTCAGCATGAAAAATAGCTTTCACAAGGGTTTAACATACTAACTCATTTGAACGAGAAAGTAATGTAACTTGTATTCAAAAGATAAGCTTACGATATTTGCAATGAAATTGTACAACAGTAATAGTAGGGTTCGGATACTTGCCTCAAGCACAGTTTACCAAAATATCGCTTAACAGTACTCTTTCAAATCCTAACATAATGTAATATGTATATAAGATATTCATTAGTTAAATATACTCACGCTTGATATGTAAGTTTAAATGCATACTTAAACATCTAACTTAGTTGTATACTCTTCACATACTTCATTTCATACATTACTTACTTATAACAAAAAAATCAGTTTGTAAGTCACCATGGAAATCAATTAACATAGTCTTTAATCGTTGCTTTATAGTTTACAAATACTTTTTGGACTTATCACTTGAAAGTCTATAATCACATCATTAATCATTCACTCATATTATCTAGCTTGCTTCTAATGACATTGTACATGTATTGGTCATATAATATATGCTAGAGTAATAATACAAGTATACAACTTCTACAAATTGATAGCAGAAAACTGATCCTACAGCAGATTGGCGCGGCCGCGCCTGATTTGCACTAACGAGACCCGCGGCCGCGCGGCTCCCAGTTCAAACCAGGACTGAGCAGTTATTTGTCTGGCCTAGCTTGTCTATCCTTAAAAATATAATGCATATTAACATGTTCAGGATCCTTTTGCATTTTCCTAGTTTAATCTAGGTCCCGTTTCTCATGATATGGTCCTAAGTTGGACATTTCAACAAATTAAGGCCTTTTAAGGCTATGAAATCACAAACTCCAACATGCTTGATTGTTAAATAGATAAAGTAGTTATATAACTCATATTAGACATGCTTGTGAGTATTCATATCACATATGTGTATTTAACATCGTTTTGTTTAAAAATATGCTTCGCTTATGATTTCCTTGAATTACGATACCTAAGCATGGTATATATACATTTATGATACATGAGTGCATCTAAGGGTATCATCTAACATGCTCATAATCATCAGGTTCTAACTTTTAAAGTAGCACATCAACATTCACGTTCAACGTTCACATTTTCATTAGTAAAGCTTACTAATAAGCTTAACATGCTCATGCTTTAATATGAAATTCATATATTTATGTTAGTATGTCCGACATGCATTTCAAAACCATACTAACATGCTTTGTAAGATCAGAATATGCATTAATCAAGTTTACCATTTCTAGCTTTTCCAAAACTTGAAGTTTTCTTGAAAACTTAGCTCAAATCACGCTAAAACAACATAACATGTTCAAAACAATATCTAACCACATGATTGGGTCATTTATAGGCTTAATCTAAATATCATAGCATGCTCAAAATAAATCAAAAACCTTAAATCATTATCTCAGAACTGCACCACGCACGACCGCGCCACTTCGAACAGTTTGAAAAAAATGGCTCTGCAGAAGTAGAACCTTGACACAAGAGATGCTACACTTGAAACCAGACCAGCTACCATGATTCAAATCATGTGTACCAACTCAAATAACATAATAGCATGCTATTCTACATCAATTAACAGAGAATTCAACAAATGCTAGAATTTGACAAACTTAAGAATTAAGAACATAGAAATAGAATTATACCTCTTGAAGCCTAATAGAATTCTTCAATACAAAGATCACACTCCCTCAATTTCTCAGCAGCTCAAACTCCCTAGTGCACCTCTCAAACAATTCAAGCAACACAAAGAATGAAGGGAAGTGTTCAATTTATAGAACTTTCCTTGACCATGCCAAGCCATTATCCAATAACTCAATCCAAAGGATTAAGGTATTGCATGAAGGTTATCAAGGAGTTAGTAGATTGGTTGTTGGTTTGCATCATTATTCCCACTCCCCCCCCCCATAATCATCACTTAGATTGCTAGCTTGAGCTTGGAAGAAGGAAGAGATAATAGGCCTTAGCCTTTTTGAAACTCATTTGAATGAAGTTTTAGGCAAATGGGACACTCATTTTGGGATAAATTGAATGTTCAACATTCTAGCAACACTTAGACTATACTTATGCACAACTCTTATTCTCATGCTATATTTTTAACACACATCTCAACCATATAGTATAATTAAATGTCATACTTAATAATTAAGGTTTCAATGTATGGAAATGTAATATACATATAATCCATGTACATTTTGTCACACCGGTATATTTTAGTAGTTCATGGTATATTATCTCCACACATGCCCACATACATATTGCTACATAGATAATGTATTTTTAACATATAGTCCCAATATATTTAGTCACAATGCTCATACAATATAGTTTATAATACTTAATATATATTCACAAAATGTCACACTGCACCATATAGTATGGCTGTATATGCTCATATGCACATAACTGTTAATATAATATTTTTATCTTACTGACTTACTCATTTATGTGAAGTAAATAAATCATGCACTTCCTTAATTAATTATCCCCAATATCAATTAATCATTGATCAATATATTTGTGGATTTCCATAACCATTACTTATCTATATAATAATCACCTATTATTAATTAATTACCAATAAATCAATATTCCACCATAACCATTATCAATTAAATATTATGACAATTTATAATCATTAATTAATCCTCATTATCAAATAATTAATATACCACACATCAATTAACCACTAATAGTACACTACAACAACAATTGATAATTAATATTACCAATTACTCATTTTATAATTTCTTCGCCAATTAACATTACTATTAGTATTTCCCATTATTCATTTATTTAATATATTTGAGTTATCTCATTTCACAACACGAAATCGTTCATATTCAAATAAATATTTATTTCCATTAATATATTTATTTAATAATACGCGGAAATTCTCTGGTATTACAAGGATAGCATACGAATTAAAGAAAATTCGTATTAAGTGAAGAGAAAGTTAGAAGTTATAAGATTGCAATTAAAGACTCATGTAATAGCTGAGTTGTATGAACATCTGTTATGGTCGGAGGTTTGTGCTTTGGTGTGACAACTGCTTAGCTTATTACAGTGATAATCATTGGAATATGTCGCGCTATCAATATGTATATGATGAGAAGGTGAATCTTTTCTCATGTATATTTGTGATAGGTAGAGAATGATAAGTTAGGTACGAGTTCTTGAAACTCATACTTATGAAAAGTTTGTGACTCATAGTTATATGCTATGTTTCTGAGCCCTAAGCATATGGATAGTCCTTAATTTGTTCTTGTATTACATATTGCGAAGATAAGTTCTTAAACACATATTGTGACGCCCCCAAATCCGGGTATCTTCTAACCCGACATATGGTGCTCCACGGTACTACAGTTCACACAAACATTCAATTGAAAAGCCTCAAAAGAACGAATATATCTTATATATATATATTCCAAAACAATATTACCATTCCCCAGGTTCTTTATAACCGTTACATTTGTTCTTGTCATAATATCAAATATTATCATTACAAATCTATACTATTACATAAGTAATCTACAGGTTCGCCTTAGCCTTTACTTTATCCTTGCCGGATCCTTCCGTCCGTTTGGTCTTAGCTGCATTCATATAGTTCAAGCAAGAGTTGGCATAACTAGCTCAACAAGTACAATAATTCCATTTAACAATATGCTTAAATCATACAAATCATATATCTTCAATAACTGAATAATAGTTATGAAGTACTATCGATAATTCAAAATAGTACTTCTCTTTTCTTAAAATGTTTTACAATGATAGTATTCAGTAAAACATCAATTTCGGTCCAAGACCTTGAGCATTTCATACTTTCTTTGAAAAAGACAACCCGACACTAAGTCCGTAAGGCCGACATTACTTACGAGCACGTCAAAGTGATCAGCCTATAGTATTCTATATTAATCAATACTACATTCTTTAAACGTATGTACGTTTAAGTTGTGGCAACCTCACATGCCTATCGTTTGACGACAAAACATTTTAGCATACTCAGTCTTCATTTGAAAACCATACCAACATAGTTCGGCAAAACATTGACAATACTTCAATAGATTATAAGAAATCCAAACATCTTAAGTCTAGTCGAAAGAATTGGCTTTGACTTCATCATACATCAATTCATGCGTAAGAATACATGAATCACAAAACCTGTCTAGATTGAACACAGACAAAGGTTAGAATACTTGCCTTCAGCGTTCGCTACTGTTATTACACGTTCGCTTTAAGTCTTTAAGGTCTCTACAATATATGATCACATAACGTAACACATTAGGTCATGAATAAACATATATGGTTCCTAATGAATCTTACCCTTCTTCTCAATCTAATCATGTATTAGATTTGTTACTATTAGTTTCGGCTTGCCGTTTATAGTTTACATTATCATTTCGTTTATGCTCGATTGATTATCTTCAACCTTTAGTGATCATACTTTAATGATTAAAATACTTTAAACAATGCTACATTAAGTTAATTAATGTTATAATTTATCATTAACCAACTAATTTCCCTTTTTATCTTCATAACCTTTCTTTACTGGCAAAACCCTAAGGCTGGCACTGCGGCGCCAGCTTTCCTTATTGAACTCGCGCTGCGGCGCAGATTTTCAGTGTATTCCATTCGGTCTTCGTGTCACTCTCAAGAGACGAGACTCGTGACCGCATGGCACCACTTGCCAAGATGTCATATTCTCGCCTCGCCATTTTGCCGCTTATAGCTCTTCCTGGGTCGCAGGCAAGTGGCGCGGACCTTGAGCCCCAGAAAATTTTTACAGTTATTTTGTTTGGTGAACTTCCCGAGCTCATAAATTCTTCGTTATAAGTCCGAATTGGCTCGTTCAAAACCATTAGCTCACAAATCACATACTCTACATGTTCATACAAGAATTTTATATTTTTGAGTTCGTTAACTCAAAATTCACCTATGAGTTCATTTTTAACGAAAATGATAAATGTTCGTGAACGTTCAACGCTCGTTTCTTTGTTCTAAGTCGAAATTCGTCCATTTTTGAGTCCACAACTTTATAATGCCAAATAAGACTTGTTCCCATCAAAAACCAATGTTTTCGAGCTCAATATCAAATTTTGACTTCTAATACGAGAATTTCACGAATTCGACGATTACCATCCAATCGTGAGAATTCCGGCATAACTTCGTTACTTATGATTTGTTCATCGTTTCAAATGGATTCCATCCACCATATTGACATCTTAACCTATATATTACATCAACTTATTTACATGATAAGTTACTACTTATTCTTCATGAGTTTATAACTTATCAAAATATAAACTACGTATAACTTCATTTCTCATGACTTATAATAGTTTAAGTCTTCTAACCAACATTCTAACATCCTTTTATCATACTAACTTCATTCATGTAAAGATGTTACAAGTCTTACAAGTTCTTCCTTAGTTCATAGTTTATCTATGAATAAAGTGCTTATTCACGGCTTATTAAGACTCCTTAGATTCTTCATTCTTATCATTTCTTAACATACATGTCTATTAATCCATACTTCTCTTATCAACCTACAATTGTAGACATGGAAGACTAATGGCATAGGATCATTACCTTTGATGAACTAGCTTTTCTTCTTCTTTTCTAACAATGGAAGTCTAACTTTTTCTTACTTATTCTCTCTAACAATTAAGCACTTAACTTGTTGGTGAAAATTAACAAACAACAAATGAAATCCTAAGCTTGCTATTTATAGGATTTCATAAGTTAGGGTATAATTGACAAAAGCCAATCCCACCTCCTTAATACACCTCCATACTATTTATTACCTCACATATAAGTTAACTTGCTCCTCACCTTAATTACTTGGCCATCACACTTTTTTCTTGGTCATCACATAATTATCTTGGTCACCAAGATTAACCATATGATCATGGGTTACCCCATGGGTCACCTTAACCCATTGGATCAATAGCTTGGGCTTAGGTTTAATTAACTTAACTTAAGCTTTTGGGCTTGCATTAATTTAATTTGGACTTTACTTTAACAACCACTTAGTCTTTAACATGACTAACACTTAGGCTTGCACATTAACTTCTATTGGACTTTACAAATTGCTACACAATCCCACAAGTCCATTTCATTTGGTTAAAAGTCTTATAACATATTGTTTACATATTATTCTCGTATTCTAACTCGTATACTCATTCCTAATATACGATATTCCATCATTCATACATACTCGTATAATACTTCGTATCATACTCGTATTCATTACCTCGTACAATACATACGTATCATACGATCATTACCTTAGCTTCTTAACGTTATATTTTCCCTAACGTTCCCAAATTAAGTCTGCAGGTGAAAAATTACATTTTTCATACTTGAATTATTATTACATAATCCATTTCACCTTGATATTTTATCGTTACGTATTTCTTAGAAATTCAAAATAATTCCCGAGCAGAAATCGATGAATAAAGTTTTTCAGAAAATTTATCGGAAAACTTTTATTTTCATCTTGGAAATTCAAACACTTTAATTCCTTTTCGTAGTCAAAATACTACGACACTCCGACGTTTCTAGGTTATAGAACGACATTCATCTTATTAACACATAGTAATAACAAATAATATAATTTTATTCATTATTTTATTAAATAAAATTATTTTACAATGGATCCGAATTTCTCGGTCGTTACATTCTTCGCCCCTTATAAAGATTTTATCCCTAGAATCTCATCTCACATTACGCAAACAAATGAGTGTAATCCTTATCTTTTCTTCTAATTCCCACTTTGCTTCTTCTGCATCATGGTTCTTCTATAACACCTTCACGGAAGGTATAACTTTGTTCCGCAGAACTTGTTATCTTCTATCGATAATTTGAATCGGCATCTCTTTATAAGTTAAGTCCTTCTCGATATGAATAGGCTCATACTCTATTATGTACTTATAATCCGACTTATAAGGACGTAACACAGATATGTGAAACATGTTATGTATTTGTTCTAGGTCTGGAGGTAATGTTATCATATAAGCTACCTCACCTACCCATTTTAACACTTCAAAAGGTCCTATAAACCATGGACTTAACTTTCCCTTCTTTCCAAAGCGTATCTTTGCTTTCCAGGGAGATACCTTTAGAAACACGTAAGAGCCTACTTCAAACTCGCTATTTTCTCGATGCGAGTCTGCATACTTCTTTTGTCTGTCTTGAGCTGCTACAAGACGCATTCGTATCAAATTCACTACCTCCACTGTCTTCTATACCAATTCTGGCCCTAGCATTTGACGTTCTCCCACTTCGTCCCAACACAGTGGTGTTATGCACTTTCTTCCGTATAAAGCTTCGTAAGGCGGCATACCTATGCATGCATGATAACTATTGTTATACGCAAACTCTACTAATGGTAGATGATCATCCCAACTACCCTTAAAATCCATGACGTAAGATCTTAACATATCTTCTAAAGTCTAAATTGTCCTCTCACTCTGTCCATCAATTTATGGATGATACGTCGTACTCATCTTTAACTTCTTTCCCAATTTCCCAATTTATGTGAATCGTGGATCACGATCTGACACAATCGAAATGGGTACTCCAAGTCTGGAAATTATTTCCTCGACATAAAGTTTAGCTAACTGGTCCAAGTTATACTTGACCCTAATTGGCAAGAATTGAGCTGACTTCATCAACCGGTCCACTATTACCCAAATTGCATCATACCCTTTCGCTGTAGTCGGAAGTCCCACCATAAAGTCCATCATAACATGCTCCCACTTCCACTCTGGAATCATCAATGACTGTAACAAGCCACTTGGTCGTTGATGTTCAGCCTTGACTTTCTGACAAGTCAAACACCTACTCACATGTTCATGATAAGTAGGTTTTATACCTACTTATCCGGTATCTGTTACTTGACTTAGTTGCTTATATTCATGTTTTTAGTTACTTTTCATACATTTTATGTTATTTTGTAGGCTATGACATGACATTGGCTTGAAGAAGCAAGGGAAAGCAATTTGGACATCTTTTGGATTAAAATACGCAAGCAAATGCAAGAAGGGAATATTGAAGGACTTTTAACACCACGTTAGATGCATTTTCTTGGCTTGGAACTTGGAATTTATGGTAGCTCTACTTCTTAGCTTTCTAGAATATCTTGAATCATCCCAATCGGAGCTCGGATGCGAGAGTTATGGCTTTTTTATCAACGAAGATCAAAGCTAAGAGTTGTCATATTTGCCATTTGCATAGCATCTACTTCAAGCCCGATTTCCGCCTTGATCGAATTCGAATTTGTCAAAGCTCGAAGAATGAAAGTTGTAGATCTCGTCGTTATCTTCGATTTGATAGGTAACAGGCCCCGTAATTCTAAGCGGATCAAAAGTTATGCCTGTTTTACCAAATGACGTCGCAGTAGAAAACAGAGTGGCGCTGACTGCGCTACGCCTAGCGCTGAGCGCGATAGGACACCAGAAACTACTACTTCAGTAGCGCGGACTGCGACAGGAAGGTCTAGGGTCGGCGCTGAGTGCGCTGGGCGGTGGGAAAGGAGTGAAAATGGGTTATTTGGTGTCCAAATTGAGCTAGAATAGGATTCTTAGTTGCCTAACTTGCTAGGATGTCCATTAGAATTCAAAATACTTGAGTTTAACTTGGATTGGGAGGCTAATTCTAAGACTTTATATAATCCCTCTTGGGATAGATTTCAATAATCGAATTCTTTACTTTCTTTCTTAGATTAGGAACCCTAGATTAGATTAGAATTGAAGATTGAAGCTATTGATTATCATTGGAGAATCAGATTGGAAGCAAGAGAATGCAGATTTGTTTATCTCAATTCTAATTTCTTTTCTTATTTATTTGTATCTTTTTAATTCTTAATCAATTGTGGATGATGGATTCTAGTTTATTTATGAATTAAACTCTATTTTGAGATTACTATGGATCTTATTGTGTAGTTTACTTTGATATACTTCTTTGTTAGTCTTATTAGCTATATTTGGATTGTCTATTATGATTTGTAATGAATTGCTTAATTGCCTAGCTAACAATTACCGTGATAATCTATATGAACTCGAGAGATGAAGTATAGATTTAGATCTGATTATGATAGCATGTGTTTGTGATTTTTGCATGGATGGAATTCATGATTCGTGTTTAGGATAAAGATATGCCTTTACGCCATATGTAGTCTAATAAGAACTTGAACTTTAACCCTTTTTAATTGTATATCACATAGAGATATAGTGGGTTAGTTAATTAGGGTGTTCAAATTGATTCTATAATCTGTGGATTTGATTTGATATGAGTGTGGTGCATTGAGAGATGGCCATATTTTACTTTCGTGTTCTTGATTAACAATCCAATATAAATAATTTGGCTTAACAGGAAGTGTGTTGATTTAAATGTAACAATAAGTGAAATTGTAATCTCAAGTCTTCAATATCTTGTTTCATTCTAGGGATAGTTAGTAATAGTTTATTTAATTATTTTAAATTAAATTATTAAATTATTTGTTTAAATAAGATTAAATTGGTCATGGGTTAGTACTTGGTGATTTTTATTAAATAATTCTCTGTGGGAACGATACTATACTTTCACTTTATTACTTGTTGACCACGTATACTTGCGTGTTGTGCGTAATTAGATTTTACCCAACAAGTTTTTGGCGTCGTTGCCGGGGAAATTAGTTTAATATTTTTTACCAATATTAATTTCAATCAAATTAGTCTTAATTTAAACATTTTTATTTTTATTTTTAATTCTCTTCCTATATTTCTCTCTTTTCAGGTACCATGGAAGACTTTGCGTATCAAAGGCCATACACGAACATGACTCAACCAAGGGAAACGGGGATTGATGGACTTAATGCATTTTCTGCAATATCAGCACAGATTGAAGAACTTTCGAGGAAGTTGGACGTTTTTGCAGCCCAAAGGAGTCGAAGGATGGCGGTTATGTGTGACTATTGGTTGGCGATCACCCGAGTAATCAATGCACCATAAATCTTGGTAGATAAAGATGCGGTGGTGAATACCTTAACGATTATACATATGCTAATTATCACCAAGTTTGGGGGTATCACCGGGATTCGTCATGGAGCTATACTTATGAAAACCAATACTACGCCCAAATCCAACATACATGCTTAGAATTCTCATATCAACCTCCATTAAACAAAGAAAAGTCAAAGTTGGAGGAATTATCACAAAGGTCATAGCAAACCGAGAGGAGAGGATGATGAGTCAAGAAATATTGAGCCATAATTTTCAGCACCAGATGGAACAACTCATCACCACTTCAACTCATGGTCCTCAATACATGGATTCCAAAACTGAGACAGATAATTCGAGATTGGAAAAATTGTTGTCCAAGTTCATAGCATCAACTAAGGAGAGGAGGATTAATCAAGAGCGGTCAATTTAGAATCAAGAGATAGCAATTCAAAATCTGCAGAATAAGATAGATCAAATGACCAAAGCCGTAAGCAACCTTCCTCCAAACACTTGGCTTTATGATATGGATGACGAAATTGATGGAGAACCCGAACCGAATCTGCGACTGGATGAGCCACAAGATATCAGATGTGTGGAGACAATTAGGGATAATGAAATAGAGGTCCACGAAGATCTAAATGGGTCTCCACCAAAGATCAAAGAGTCGGTCAGATTTGCAAAATCATGCTCACTTAGTAGTCATGTCGCTCAACAAGGCTCTTTATGACATGAGAGCTAGTGCAACAATGAATCCATGGTGGGACAAGAAAGAGAGGATAGACCGAGAGCCCAATGTGTATGACAAGCTTCCATGCCCCAAAGTGATCACATACACAATGGAGAAAACACCTAGTTGTGGGACGTTCTTGATTGAGATCATACCAAAACAGAGCATGCTAGGTGACTTTAAAGCAATGACTATCACAATTGGGAACCTACCAAAAGCTACATTATTTCCAATGGATGGAGGGTTCCTCAATTTTCGAAGAGGAATTGGATAGCGTTGACCAGACAAAGTCTGGCTGAAAGACTATAAATCAAGCGCTTATTGGGAGGCAACCCAAGTTTAATTTTTATTTTTAGTTTTTTTTTCTCTTTTTTAGGTTTCATATTAGTTGATAGAATTTTTTTCATTTTTTTTAAGGATTTAATAAGCTTGATTCTATCATATTCATAGGTTAGTCAAGTCCAACTCAAGTGTGATGCCCGATTCATTCCAATGTATTTAACCTATTCTTCAAACTTCGCATAAGGAGATAAATTGCTATATGTCAAGGAAGTCCACTCTTTAATTTTTCCTATCTTAGCCATCGATTGACAATGTCTTTTAAGTTTGGGGTATTTATCATGTTTAATATTTACTTGGGAAATGTTTTGATGGAATTTGATTTTGGACAATGATAAGTGGGTGGTTGATATTGTTAACTCTTGGAGAATTGATGAGCATGCTTAGTCTATATTTTAACTAGTTAGTTGGGTTTCACATTACTTCATGAAATTTTTGAAAATTTTTACACATATCCATTTGTTTAGCCAGTTGGGATTAAATTTTTTTTGGCTACTTTCTTATGAAAGATACCATTGCAACTTGAGATATCTTATTTGAGCATCATTCGAAGTGAAAATTAGGCACTCACATAAGTTTGGGGGAAATATTGGTGTATTTATGAAAAAAAATTATTAGAACCTTCCCGAGTTGACTAATTGAATCTTGTGGTGGGTCGAGATGGAGCCTAACACGCACTCCCCATAAACACAGGCACGAGATGCATCGTAAAATGCACTCGTTTGATGAAAAGTGGAAAGCGAGATGGAGCATAAAATGCACTCGTTCGATGAAAAGTGGAAAGTGAGATGAAGCGTAAAACGTACTCACTAAATAGAAAAAAGAAAATATGTATGTTTGAAATACTTGGGAAGGGTTTTTACGTGCTTAAAAGTTTAAATATCCAGTTGATCCTAAAGAAAAATTTATGTTATATCTATATTAGCGGTGATTGATGTGATAAGAAGTTTTGAAAGTTGTTTTTGAAAATCTTTTATGAGTATTGGTTGATTTAATCTAAATCATGACTGGATTGAACACATGGATACACACACACACTTAAAGGATCAAGAGTAAATGTGAATCTAACGAAAGTTGTTAAAATTTTAGACATGACATTGTTTTAAAATTTTCCATGGGTTATAATTTGTTGTAACCTTTGAGGCCATTGATCGAATTCATATTGATTCATTGTTTGGGTGGATCATTGCTAGAGGATGAATCTGTCTAATTTTTGCTTTTGCTTGAGGACAAGCAAATGTTTAAGTTTGGGGGTTAAGTAGGTTTTATACCTACTTATCTGGTATCTGTTACTTGAATTAGTTGCTTATATTCATGTTTTTAGTTACTTTTCATACATTCTATGTTATTTTCTAGGCTATGACATGACATTGGCATGAAGAAGCAAGGGAAAACAATTTGGACATCTTTTGGACTAAAATACGCAAGCAAATGCAAGAAGGGAATATTGAAGGACTTTTAACACCAAGTTAGATGCATGTTCTTAGCTTGGAACTTGGATTTTATGGTATCTCTACTTCTTATCTTTCCGGAACATCTTGAATCATAACAATCGGAGTTCGGATGCGAGAGTTATGGCCTTTTTATCAACGAAGATCAAAGCTAAGAGTTGTCATATTTGCCATTTGAATAGCATCTACTTCAAGCACGATTTCCGCCTTGATCTAATTCGAATTTGTCAAATCTCAAAGAATGAAATTGTAGATCTCGTCCTTATCTTCGATTTGATAGGTGGCAGGCTCTGTAACTCCAAGCAGATCAAAAGTTATGCCTGTTTTACCAAAGGACGTCGCAGTTAGAAAAACAGAGTGGCATCGATCACGCACGCCTAGCGCGAGCGCGCTAGGACACCGTAAACTATCGCTTGATGAGCGCTTGATCATGCTGACAGAAGAAGGTCTAGGGTCATTTGAGTGCGTTGGGCGGCGTGAAAGGAGTGAAAATGGGTTATTTGGTGTCCAAATTGAGCTAGAATAGGATTCTTAGTTGCCTATCTTGCTTGGATGTCCATTAGAATTCAAAATACTTGAGTTTAACTTGGATTGGGAGGCTAATTCTAAGACTTTATAAAATCCCTCTTGGGATAGATTTCAATAATCGAATTCTTTACTTTCTTTCTTAGATTAGGAACCCTAGATTAGATTAGAATTGAAGATTGAAGCTATTGATTATCATTGGAGAATCAGATTGGAAGCAAGAGAATACAAATTTGTTTATCTCAATTCTAATTTCTTTTCTTATTTATTTGTATCTTTTTAATGCTTAATCAATTGTGGATGATGGATTCTAGTTTATTTATGAATTAAACTCTATTTTGAGATTACTATGGATCTTATTGTGTAGTTTACTTTGATATGCTTCTTTGTTAGTCTTATTAGCTATATTTGGATTGTCTATTATGATTTGTAATGAATTGCTTAATTGCCTAGCTAACAATTACCGTGATAATCTATATGAACTCGATAGATGAAGTATAGATTTAGATCTGATCATGATAGCATGTGTTTGTGATTTCTGCATGGATGGAATTCATGATTCGTGTTTAGGATAGAGATATGCCTTTACGTCATATGTAGTCTAATAAGAACTTGAACTTAAACCCTTTTTAATTGTAATTCATATAGAGATATAGTGGGTTAGTTAATTAGGGTGTTCAAATTGATTCTATCATCTGTGGATTTGATTTGATATGAGTATGGTGCATTGAGAGATGGCCATATTTTATTTTCGTGTTCTTGATTAACAATCCAGTATAAATAATTTGGCTTAACAGGAAGTGTGTTGATTTAAATATAACAATAAGTGAAATTGTAATCTCAAGTCTTCAATATCTTGTTTCATTCTAGGGATAGTTAGTAATAGTTTATTTAATTATTTTAAATTAAATTATTAAATCATTTGTTTAAATAAGATTAAATTGGTCATGGGTTAGTACTTGGTGATTTTTATTAAATAATTCTCTGTGGGAACGATACTCTACTTTCACTTTATTACTTATTGACCACGTATACTTGCGTGTTGTGCGTAATTAGATTTTACCCAACAAGTTTTTGGCGTCGTTGCCGGGGAAATTAGTTTAATATTTTTTACCAATATTAATTTCAATCAAATTAGTCTTAATTTAAACATTTTTATTTTTATTTTTAATTCTCTTCCTATATTTCTCTCTTTTCAGGTACCATGGATGACTTTGCGTATCAATGGCCATACACGAACATGACTCAACCAAGGGAAACGGGGATTGATGGACTTAATGCATTTTCCGCAATATCAGCACAGATTGAAGAACTTTCGAGGAAGTTGGACGTTTTTGCAGCCCAAAGGAGTCGAAGGATGGCAGTTATGTGTGACTATTGTGCTGGCGATCACCCGAGTAATCAATGCACCATAAATCTTGGGCCGGTACAGTACGGTGGTGAATACCTTAACGATTATACATATGCTAATTATCACCAAGTTTGGGGGTATCACCCGGATTCGTCATGGAGCTATACTTATGAAAACCAATACTACGCTCCAAATCCAACATACATGCCGGAATTCTCATATCAACCTCCATTAAACGAAGAAAAGTCAAAGTTGGAGGAATTACTGTCAAAGGTCATAGCAAACCGAGAGGAGAGGATGATGAGTCAAGAAATATCGAGCCATAATTTTCAGCACCAGATGGAACAACTCATCACCACTTCAACTCATGGTCCTCAATACATGGATTCCAAAACTGAGACAGATAATTCGAGATTGGAGGAATTGTTGTCCAAGTTCATAGCATCAACTAAGGAGAGGAGGATTAATCAAGAGCGGTCAATTTAGAATCAAGAGATAGCAATTCAAAATCTGCAGAATAAGACAGATCAAATGACCAAAGCCGTAAGCAACCTTCCTCCAAACACTTAGCTTTATGATATGGATGACGAAATTGATGGAGAACCCGAACCGAATCTGCGACTGGATGAGCCACAAGATATCAGATGTGTGGAGACAATTAGGGATAATGAAATAGAGGTCCACGAAGATCTAAATGGGTCTCCACCAAAGATCAAAGAGTCGGTCAGATTTGCAAAATCATGCTCACTTAGTAGTCATGTCGTTGGCAAGGCTCTTTATGACATGAGAGCTAGTGCAACAATGAATCCATGGTGGGACAAGAAAGAGAGGATAGACCGAGAGCCCAATGTGTATGACAAGCTTCCATGCCCCAAAGTGATCACATACACAATGGAGAAAACACCTAGTTGTGGGACGTTCTTGATTGAGATCATACCAAAACAGAGCATGCTAGGTGACTTTAAAGCAATGACTATCACAATTGGGAACCTACCAAAAGCTACATTATTTCCAATGGATGGAGGGTTCCTCAATTTCCGAAGAGGAATTGGATAGCGTTGACCAGACAAAGTCTGGCTGAAAGACTATAAATCAAGCGCTTATTGGGAGGCAACCCAAGTTTAATTTTTATTTTTAGTTTTTTTTTTTCTCTTTTTTAGGTTTCATATTAGTTGATAGAATTTTTTTCATTTTTTTTAAGGATTTAATAAGCTTGATTCTATCATATTCACTAGGTTAGTCAAGTCCAACTCAAGTGTGATGCCCGATTCATTCCAATGTATTTAACCTATTCTTCAAACTTCGCAGACAAGGAGATAAATTGCTATATGTCAAGGAAGTCCACTCTTTTAATTTTTCCTATCTTAGCCATTGACGACAATGTCTTTTAAGTTTGGGGGTATTTATCATGTTTAATATTTACTTGGGAAATGTTTTGATGGAATTTGATTTTGGACAATGATAAGTGGGTGGTTGATATTGTTAACTCTTGGAGAATTGATGAGCATGCTTAGTCTATATTTTAACTAGTTAGTTGGGTTTCACATTACTTGCGAAAATTTTGAAAATTTTTACACATATCCATTTGTTTAGCCAGTTGGGATTAAATTTTTTTTGGCTACTTTCTTATGAAAGATACCATTGCAACTTGAGATATCTTATTTGAGCATCATTCGAAGTGAAAATTAGGCACTCACATAAGTTTGGGGGAAATATTGGTGTATTTATGAAAAAAAATTATTAGAACCTTCCCGAGTTGACTAATTGAATCTTGTGGTGGGTCGAGATGGAGCGTAACACGCACTCCCCATAAACACAGGCACGAGATGCATCGTAAAATGCACTCGTTTGATGAAAAGTGGAAAGCGAGATGGAGCATAAAAAGCGACTCGTTCGATGAAAAGTGGAAAGTGAGATGAAGCGCGAAAGCGTACTCACTAAATAGAAAAAAAGAAAATATGTATGTTTGAAATACTTGGGAAGGGTTTTTACGTGCTTAAAAGTTTAAATATCCAGTTGATCCTAAAGAAAAATTTGTGTTATGTCTATATTAGCGGTGATTGATGTGATAAGAAGTTTTGAAAGTTGTTTTTGAAAATCTTTTATGAGTATTGGTTGATTTAATCTAAATCATGACTGGATTGAACACATGGATACACACACACACTTAAAGGATCAAGAGTAAATGTGAATCTAATGAAAGTTGTTAAAATTTTAGACATGACATTGTTTTAAAATTTTCCATGGGTTATAATTTGTTGTAACCTTTGAGGCCATTGATCGAATTCATATTGATTCATTGTTTGGGTGGATCATTGCTAGAGGATGAATCTGTCTAATTTTTGCTTTTGCTTGAGGACAAGTAAATGTTTAAGTTTGGGGGTTAAGTAGGTTTTATACCTACTTATCTGGTATCTGTTACTTGAATTAGTTGCTTATATTCATGTTTTTAGTTACTTTTCATACATTCTATGTTATTTTCTAGGCTATGACATGACATTGGCATGAAGAAGCAAGGGAAAGCAATTTGGACATCTTTTGGACTAAAATATGCAAGCAAATGCAAGAAGGGAATATTGAAGGACTTTTAACACTAAGTTAGATTCATGTTCTTAGCTTGGAACTTGGATTTTATGGTATCTCTACTTCTTATCTTTCCAGAACATCTTGAATCATACCAATCGGAGTTCGGATGCGAGAGTTATGGCCTTTTTATCAACGAAGATCAAAGCTAAGAGTTGTCATATTTGCCATTTGAATAGCATCTACTTCAAGCACGATTTCCGCCTTGATCTAATTCGAATTTGTCAAATCTCAAAGAATGAAATTGTAGATCTCGTCGTTATCTTCGATTTTATAGGTGGCAGGCTCCGTAACTCCAAGCAGATCAAAAGTTATGCCTGTTTTACCAAAGGACGTCGCAGATTGTAAAACAGTGGGCATCGATCGCACGCCTACGCTAATCTTGAGCACGCTAGGACACCGAAACTCTCGCTTCAAGATGGCGCTTGGATCGCGACAGGAAGGTCTAGAATTCGTGTGTTGAGTCTTGTTTGGCGGCGTGAAAGGAGTGAAAATGGGTTATTTGGTGTCCAAATTGAGCTAGAATAGGATTCTTAGTTGCCTATCTTGCTTGGATGTCCATTAGAATTCAAAATACTTGAGTTTAACTTGGATTGGGAGGCTAATTCTAAGCCTTTATAAAATCCCTCTTGGGATAGATTTCAATAATCGAATTCTTTACTTTCTTTCTTAGATTAGGAACCCTAGATTAGATCAGAATTGAAGATTGAAGCTATTGATTATCATTGGAGAATCAGATTGGAATCAAGAGAATGCAGATTTGTTTATCTCAATTTTAATTTCTTTTCTTATTTATTTGTCTCTTTTTAATTCTTAATCAATTGTGGATGATGGATTCAAGTTTATTTATGAATTAAACTCTATTTTGAGATTACTATGGATCTTATTGTGTAGTTTACTTTGATATGCTTCTTTGTTAGTCTTATTAGCTATATTTGGATTGTCTATTATGATTTGTAATGAATTGCTTAATTGCCTAGCTAACAATTACCGTGATAATCTATATGAACTCGAGAGATGAAGTATAGATTTAGATCTGATCATGATAGCATGTGTTTGTGATTTCTGCATGGATGGAATTCATGATTCGTGTTTAGGATAGAGATATGCCTTTACGCCATATGTAGTCTAATAAGAACTTGAACTTAAACCCTTTTTAATTGTAATTCACATAGAGATTTAGTGGGTTAGTAAATTAGGGTGTTCAAATTGATTCTATCATCTGTGGATTTAATTTGATATGAGTATGGTGCATTGAGAGATGGCCATATTTTACTTTCGTGTTCTTGATTAACAGTCCAGTATAAATAATTTGGCTTAATAGGAAGTGTGTTGATTTAAATGTAACAATAAGTGAAATTGTAATCTCAAGTCTTCAATATCTTGTTTCATTCTAGGGATAGTTAGTTTTGAGCTGCACCTCCTTGACTCTCTCTACGATGGTAGATTGAATCTCTGTCGCAAACAGTCTCTGTCCCAATCCCCTCGGAAACTTCACCTCTATCTCCATTCTAGCAATCTCTATTATTAACTCAGTTTGAGCCAACATAGACAACTTCTCCCGACCATTTCTACTTAAGGCATCGGCCACTACATTGGCTTTTTTAGGGTGATACAAGATTTCACAGTCGTAATCCTTTATCAACTCCAGCCATCTCCCTTGTCTCATATTCAACTCCTTCTATATGAAGATATATTTTAGACCCTTATGGTCCGTGTATATCTCACATTTTTCTCCATAAAGATAATGTCTCTATATCTTTAAGGTAAAAACTACTTCGGCCAGTTCCAGATCATGAGTAGGGTAAACTTTCTCATAATCCTTCAACTGCCTTGATGCATACGCAATGACCTTGCCATGATGCATGAGCACGCAACCAAGTCCTCTATGCGAAGCATCGCTATGAACTACAAAATTTCATGTGTCATCGGGTAATGACAAAACAGGCGCTTCACTTAACCTCATTTTTAGTTCTTGAAAACTGTCCTCGCATTTCTCAGTCCACACGTATTTCACCGTCTTCCTTATCAAGTTAGTCAACGGAGTAGATATCTTTGAAAAATCCTGGATGAATCTCCGATAGTATCCCCCTAACCCTAGGAAACTCCGCACCTCAGTCGTCGATTTCTGTTGTTCCCAATTCATCATGGCTTCCACCTTCACTGGATCTACTGAAATTCCTTCATGGTCAATAACATGACCTAAAAACTGTACCTTTTCTAACCAAAATTCACACTTTATGAACTTTGCATACAACTTCTCCTTCCTCAGTGTCTCCAACACTATTCTTAGGTGTTCAGCATGATCTTCTGGCATCTTTGAATAGACTAGAATATCATCGATAAACACTACAATGAACTTGTCCAAATATTGTTTGAACACTATGTTCATCATATCCATAAATGAAGCTGGTGCATTAGTCAACCCAAATGACATCACCAAAAACTCGTAATGACCATAATGAGTCCTGAATGTCGTCTTTGGTACATCCTCCTTCCTAACGTTCAACTGGTGATACCCCATCCTTAAATCTATTTTAGAAAAATACTTTGCCCCTTTCAACCGATCAAATAGATCATCGATCCAGGGTAATGGATAGTTATTCTTTATCGTTAACTTGTTTAACTCTCGATAGTCGATACAAAGTGTTAACGATCCGTCCTTCTTCTTTACAAATAGTACCGGTGCTCCCCACAACGAAACACTAGGTTGTATGTACTTTTTGTCCAACAGTTCTTGTAATTGTACCATCAAGTCCTTCATCTCCACTGGCGCCATACGATACAGTGTCCTGAAAACTGGTGCCGCTCCTGACACAATGTCTATTATAAACTCGGTCTTCTTATCCGGTGGAAGACTCGGTAATTCACTTGGAAATACATCTGTGAATTCTTTAACTATAGGTATTTGTTCCATTATAGCTACCACTCTCTAGGTATCAACAATATGGCACGGATAACCTACACATCCCTTCCTCAATAATTTCCTAGTTTGTGTCATAGTAAGACAACACGAATGCCCCAACGATCTATTACCGTAAAATACTACCTTAGGTTGTCTGAACGTTCTAATGTTCACACATTTCTTCTGACAATCTATAATTGCCCCATTGTTAAACAACCAATCCATTCCGAGAATTACATCGAATTCTCCTAACTTTATCGGTATCAAATCTACCGATAATTTACAACCTCGAATGTCTACGCAACAACTCCTATGAATATCTTCAACAAGAATTATCTCTTCGTTTGCTACCTTAATATTTAAAGGTATAGGCAACTTTTCGAGAAGTAATCATAATCGTCTAGCAAAATCACATGCTATAAACGAACAAGTAGCACCTGAATCAAATAACACGTAAGCATTTATGTCGTTGATCGGAATAATACCTGCGACTACATCCCCTGATGCAACTGCATCTTGGACTGTCATGTTAAAGGTGCGGGCCATCGGCCTACCCGGCTGAGTTGGACCACTAATAGCTTACTTACCACTATTAGCGCCCTTATTCACGTCCGTCCCCTTCTTCTGGAAGTTCTTTGCTATGTGGTCAGTTTACCCACATACAAAGCATCCATGGTTTTTTTTGGACTTGGACAGTTAGGCGTAATATGCCCCTCCTGTCCTCAGTTATATCTTACCGCCTTCCCCTTGAGACAAACTTCTAAATGAGTCTTCCCACAGGTTTTGCAGGCCTCCATCTTTTTCTTCGGATCTCACTACTACAAAACAGTAAATAGATAACGCGTAAAAAATGTTGTAGAAGATCATACAGAAACGTCGTGGTTAAGGGTGTCATCTATTTGACACCTTTATACAACGTTTTTAAAACGTTGTAGTTTGACACATTACACAACGTTTTTTTCTTAAAAAATGTTGTATATTTATTTTCCAGAAATCATTGGATGCTTGAAAACGTTGTAGATGGTATGATTCCACAACGTTTTCTGGCTTAAAATGTTGTAATTTGATACATCAGACAACGTTTAGATACATTTATACAACGTTTAGAAGGTGTCATCTATTTGACACCCTTTATACAACGTTTTTAAAACGTTGTAGTTTGACTTAAAATGTTTTAATACATGCATATAACAACTGTTTTTGTATCTCTACCTTAGCAAGCAACAACAGACAACGTTTAAACACATTTATACAATGTTTAGAAGGTGGTATCTATTTAAAGCCAAAATGTATTAAACATTGAAAATATACCAATTACAAATAATATTACTATCCATACATCTCAAATTCAAAATATACCAATTACAAATAATATTAATACCATACAATACATTTACATCTCAATAATACCAAACTATCCATACATCTTAAATTCACTTTTCAATATAATTACTACTATATTAAATTGTGAATTTGACTACATCCACAAAATATACAAAACTATCCATAAAATTAAACTACTACCTAATTAAACTATCCATAAAAGAATACCCTTCCCTTCATCAGTATCAGGAAGTACTCCCATAACAAATTAACATACCCTGCCACCAATTTCCTCGTGAAGCGCTATTCGAATTGTTTCCATTAGAATCGTCACCTCCTCCATCTTTCTTGAACTGATCAAAAAGAGTGTAAGATCATATGCATCTTGTTATATATTTATTAAATATACGTTTTTCTTTTGTGTATACTTATTGTATCGTGAGTTTTTAGTCCGGCTATTTGGAGAATAAACTTCGCCACCGTAGTAGATTGATGAATTTGAAATAGCATGGTTCTGCAGTTTCATTTTGGTAAGTGGAGCTCATGTCCTTGCTGTGTTTGCTACCACTTTCACCATTGCTTCTTTGAGTCTTGTAATCTACATTTAAACCAAAATTAATGGGTAAAAAAAGGCCAGGTACTAAAATTTGTCCAAATGTTAGAATTTTTTTTTATAATTCAGTAGAAAAATGTTCAATACACCTGGAGTTCCCTGTTTGGCATTGCCATATTGACTTCCAAAATCCTGCTTTCTTGCTGGTCTAGAGTGAGAGGAGTCCCTCCCTATGCCCTAAGATCATTGCAAAAAGAAATTTAGAACTTGACCAAAACCAACGTGTCATTTGAAAGTTACTCAATTTCTCAATAAAATTTCCCAAGAGATGTTAATTCTTCTGTGCTATAAGCTGAAAAAGAATGGTATACCATTACTACTATTGTCCTACACAATTAAGAAGCAACAAACAAAAGTGGTTTAATTTGAACCAAACACGTAGACAACTTATACTGCATAAATCTTGTTGAAGCATCTGGCTCAAAATCAATGGCTAGCTAGTGCCACTAAAGGACACTGTTTCTGTTGCTGCGACACACTTCTTGCTGCTGTTTGTAGTGAAGTGATGTTGCCAAACATTTATAAACTATTATAACATTTATAAACTTCATAAATTACATTTATAAGTTGTTTTTACCAAACAAAGAACCATCAGGGCTCTAAATCACAAGGTTAACAGAGACATCGGGATCTTTAACTAGAGCAGCCTAAATTTATTGAAAAGGCCATTTAGATTTTAGTTATTCTAATGGTTGAAGTATTAGTCAAGAGTACATTATACACAATAATCATTGTCATATTCTACTAATCATATAAGAGAGGAGACCTGTAGAGGAATTGAACATGCGCCAAGATCCCAAACTTTGAAGTTTCTAAGAACCAATCTCTTCCTGGAACCAATTTCCCACAATCCTATATCCCCAACATTGGTACCAACTGGTGCAACACATGCAAATTTTAGTATACTAAAAGCTAGTCAAAAATAGACTCAAGACACCATATAACTTAACAAAATAAAAGCTTCTAGAATGAGATTCACTACAGCTTAAGGGGTAAAACTCATACCTAAAAGTAAAGTCTGTTAAATTAGGTGAAAATCCATTCTTCTAGGAGATGAACCCTGATTCAAAGTTCATGCAACACTTTTAGGCAGGTCATCAGGTGCATTTAAAGCCTGACTATAAGTATGCCCCGAGAATGACACAGACAACACATTTATCGAAAGATTTACTTGTATGTAGTAGTACGGACATAAAGCCAATGGTAAAATTATAAGGAAACGACATACTTGTAGTCACATGAAATAGAGTTAAAGGAACAAAAGACGCTAGCACAGTTCTTTTAATCAAACATAGAATGAAAAAGTTTTTTTTTTAGTATAAAAATATATCCAAAAAGAAAAGGAACGACTCCCGAATAATAACCTCATCAGATATGCCCATGGGCCTTGATCTTTTGGTTATATGATCTGAATCTATAGATGGGTAATCTAAAGAAGGGTTTACTGGCGGCGTCCTAGGATGCTTCAAAGCAGCTACATTATGCGATAAAGTAGAACTCATTGTTAACAAGGCAGGCAGGATGATATTGAAAGTAGTATGCACACAAGCCAATCATGTTTGATGATAAAGCATATACTTTGTAACAATCTTATTCATTTATTAATAAAAAGTATTAATTTATTAAAGGCTTTAATTATCTACATGATCTTTGTTTTATAATATGTGATAAACCCATAGTTTTAAGTAATGCTTTTAGAATAATGATGATGTTCATTCTAATGAGATCTAAATTCTTAGAAAGCTTAAAACTAAAATAGTTCCCAATCATTGGATTACTAAATTGGGGATTAGTGAATCCGAGGATAGATTGGTACATACGTTCTTGCTCATTGGATGAGGATGATTGATCTCATGATCATTTTGTGTGGAGAAACTAAAGCAAGTATGTAGGTGCTTATTAGAGAATAAGTTCATTGAACGTGGCTCGCTAAGGAATACCTAATGGAGTTTTATTTGCTGTCGATAGGAATTCTCAGTAGTGATAGTAGTACAAGTAATCCTTGGACTTGAGATCATCATAGTATCTTGTGTATGATGAGTTATACTTTGACTTATTCCTTAAGACCCTTAGGGTATATCAAAGGGTATGCTTGGGTATAATAAGTTGTATATAGAGATAATGTATGATCAATAAAGAATCTACCACTTCTAATAAAAGAAGAGAAATGTCTATGTGATTCGATAAATGACATTGAAAGAGTCCTTGGTTAAAGCGAGAATGAAATTAGAAAGGAGTTTCTAATTTGCATTATTTGGAGTTGTGCATTTAAGGATCGAAATACATATAATTAAATAAAATAAGACTTGTGATAATTCCATGTCTTATATTTAATTGGGACATTATATGGTGGAAGGATTGAATTATGCGGTAACTATTTACTCAAAGGTTCTTTTATGATTAATGTTGAAATCTATATTATACGGGAAAGTCGTTGATCGCTGGGAGAGCTTTATCCTATTGTAGAATAAATATTATTTATTTAAATAAATTAATTGTTTAATTTATTTATTTAAATAAGATTAGAATTGTTCTAATTGATTTATTCACAATAGGTTTAATATGGAGAACCTAAAGGGTCACACCATAAAAGGAAGAATAATTATTTAAGAAGTTAATGGCATAATCGTAATAATATGTTAAGTATATTTAATTTAATCTATGGTGATAGAATAAATTAAATAGCTTAATATTTATTATTTAATATTTTAGAAATATTAAATATAAATTAATAAGAGAAGTCTTATTAATATTATTACAATTATTATTATTTTAATTTCTAAAAGAGTTTAGGAATTAATTTAATATAAGTACTCTCATTTATTCCTAATTGGATTAGGAAGAAAAATTAGTTAAAGGAGTTTAATTAATTATCCCTAATAAGATTAGGGAGTTTAACTAATTAAAAGAATTTAATTAATTAAAATAAATCCCAATTCCTTAATTGTTAAGGTGGGTTGCCCACATCTATAAATAAGAGGAGTCTTATTATGGGTGTAATGTGTTGTTGACTTTAACAAAGTACGTAATAATTCCAAGTTGTTGGGAGTATGCCTTTTCTATAGAGATAGAAAACTAGGGTTAGCCATAACACCCATCTTCTTGAATTTTATTCTTCCTTGGTGGATCACCTCTAGAGGCCAAACATTTGGGTGGCTAACGTTGATCAAAGGAAGGAACCAAACCCGGTGGATTTAAGATTGAAGCGAAAGGATTTGGAGGTGAACTTGTACTGCGAGGAAGCTCGATCTTGAGGTATGATTTATTCTTTATCTTTTCGTTTAATTAATAATTATGCATAAAGGATGATCCGGGTTTATAGTTTGTAAATAATTTTTAAACTCTAATTTTTACACGCTTCCGCATTTTTATGCAATATGATTGCGTTATGAATATTACAAACCTAACAGTGGCATCAGAACCAAACCTTTATGCGAATTATTAATTGTTCAGATTTAATTTGTATATTGATATGTGTTTAGAACAATTTAGTTGGGCATAATTTTATTGTATAAAATTTAAATATATAAATAAAAAAAAAAAAAAAAAAAACCTTCGCAATTTTTTTTTAAAAACCGTGACCAAATTTCGTGAAGCAAAAATCATGCTCATAAAAAAAAAAAAAAAAAACAAACGTGCTGGGACGCAGGTGTCATTTATTAAAAAGGAACAAGGCAGCATGTTCCTGTTAAAACAAAACCTGCCACGCACGGATTTCTAGGAAATCATACATATTCGTTTTTTTTTTTTTTTGGAACAGGAAAGGAACGGTTTATATATATATACCGAATATATATATTATATATATATGATATATTCCTAATTATTTTATAATTAAAATAAAATGTTTATTTTAATTTTAAAATAAAAAGGTTTATTTTAATATTAAAATATAGAGTTTATTTTAATTTTAAAATTGAATATTATATATATATATATAATTATTTTAATCTTAAAATAAAAGTTTATTTTAATTTTAAAATAAAAGGTTTATTTTAATCTTAAAATAAAAAGGGTTTATTTTAATTTTAAAATTAGAATTTCATGCTAACTAATTAGAGTTGGAATTGGATTCCATGATAACTAATTGGAGTTGAAATTGTATTCCATCTTTCCTTAAATAAAGGAGTTTATTTAGATATAAAATAGGATTTCATATTATTCAAAATAAAAGAGTTTATTTGTGAATAGGAAAGAGAATCCTAATTTCCTTAAATAAAGGAGTTTATTTAGATATGAAATAAGATTTCATATTATTCAAAATAAAAGAGTTTATTTGTGAATAGGAAAGAATAATCCGTGTTTCCTTTAATATATATTTTTTTTTTACATGGAATTGGATTCCATAATTAATTAAAATAAAGAGTTTATTTTAATTAAAGATTTTTTTTATTACATGGAATTGGATTCCATAATTAATTAAAATAAAGGAGTTTATTTTGATTAAAAATTTTGATTAAAATAAAATAGTTTATTTTATTCAAAAATTAGATAAATTAAAATAAAATAGTTTTATTTTGATTTAAATTTGGATTAAAATAAAGGAGTTTATTTTGATTCAAAAAAATTAGATTTTATACTAATTAAATTTGCCCATTAAATGATATCAATATATATATTAAATGTTTATTATTCATGAGATGAATGTTATTTATTGATGTATATGGTGATGTGTATGATAATAAATGGGATTGATTATGGACTATTGACCCAATGTGATTGAATTTTATTTTAGTTGGATGCATGAATGTATGGGTTTTATTAAATGGGGAATTCTGCATTACCTCGTCTTCTCTAATTTTTCTTAATGTAAATTCTATCTCCTCCTATGTATTTCCCTCGATCACGATCAAGGTTTCTATTTATTTTAAATTGTTTTGTAATAGGAATAGTTAGAATTAATTTTGAAAAATTGGAGATCAAGGAGCAAGGAGGCCGCTTGAAGACCCGTTTGTAATGGAGCCAGGGTTTAAATGTAATAGTTATATTTAAATATTATTTCTTGCACCCCCCAGGGTTTGACCTTTTGGTTCACTTGGTGGCTCTAGTGAACCAAACTAGAATAAAAGTCCATAATCAATCCGGGTAGAATATAGTATTCTATATATGCATGCTTATTTTATATATATTATATATTATGCAAACATGCTTCGCATGTTCATTAATATACACGTATTTTTATATATATATGTGCATGCCGCTAAACAAGATGAGACAAATTAATAACAAACCCTCGATTTTTATATTAAGTCCTAAGCGTTCAAAGATATTTGGAATATCGAGCGTCAGCCTTCTAGCATGATAAAATTAATAGAGTATTAAATATTTAATATGAGTTTGTTGTGTCACCACAAGGCAAGTATTAAGTATTTAAGATGTTAATTTATCACATTTGATGCTTATAAAGAAAATTGAACAATATTGTTTTGTTGTGTCACCACAAGGATGATATTTTTCTTTTTGAATATATGGAGTGCTAGGTGGGACTTAACTTGGATAATTTTGATTCGGATGTGCCACCACTTGATCAAAATAATCTAAGAGGCAAAAAGAAAAGGAGTTGCATAGTTGATGCAATTGACAAAAGTTGTCTACCTATTTATTTATATATAGTTTGTTGTCACCACAAGGCTATATACATTTGAAATGGGATCCTTATTCTCACTAGCAAATCTTTAATTAGATTTTTGCCGAACTATATAAGTGAGGGTAATATAGTTTGAAGAAAATAGTGGGAGATACCAATTTAAAACAAGACCTAATTTACTTTGGTAATTAATAAAAGAATGTATGTTAAAATGTTGTTAATTACAAATTCATTTACGTAATTTTACAATGTCTAAAATTACTATCAACTGCGAAGCATATTAGATGCTAAATTAACCGAATCAAGAATTAAATGGATTGGTTAAGGAATTTGAGAATAGTTCTCATAGTTGAAAAGCTATCTTATGTCCTTAATCGCCTATCCTCGCAATGGTTGCGAGATAATGCCTCGAGGAAGAGATTGCTACTTTTAGAAAGTGGCAAGATGATGCATGATTGGCTCGATGCATCATGCTCGCATCCATGAAAGTACTTGAGCTTGGCGATACAAGATGAAACTATGGATGCTCCTACTATATTCCCGCACATCAAGTAGTTGATGGTGAGGAAAATAGGACCGATAGATATCGAGATATCTAAGGAGCTCTTAGATCTAGAATGGCGATGGCACTATAAATGATGAGATAAAAGTTCTTAACATAATCAATTTGATTGATCAATTAGGACAACTGGTTTTGTCATGGATGGAGAGTTGAGCCAAGATTTGATCTTGCACTCACTCTCGGACTCCTTTCACAATTGTTGTGAATTTTTCATATGAACAAGCTAGATATCGCCCTCATTTGATTTGCTTAACATATTGAAAAATGTTGAGAGTCACTTTCAACCAAGAAAGATCAAGTCTTCTTGGTAGGGGCCAAAGGATCTTACGAAAAGAAGAGCGATTCAAAGAAGGTAAATAGAAAGGCATAAACAAAGGATAATAAGAACAAAAGCGTCACGGATAGCAAATGAGTTTGCTTCCACCGCAATAAGCACGGACAACGGAAAGAAAGCTGCGAGAAGCATCTTGCAGAGGCTAACCAAAGAAGCTTAGTGAAGTTTGATTTACATAATACGCTTTTTGTTCATGATTGAAATAAATTTTTCTTTAAGTCGAGGTTCTACTTGGGTATTGGATACCGACTTTGGTTATCATAAATAGAGATTTATGAAGTGACCAAGGTAAGTAGAAAGTTAAACAAAGATAAGTAATCCTATGTGTGGAAAATGAAGCAAAGGTTCTTTGCATTAGCCATAGAAACTTATAGTTTAGCAACGCTTACGAGCAAATCTATTAAGTCAATAAGTTGTTATTGTATATTCCAATTCTTGTTAGAAACATTATTTCCATTTTATTGTTGGACAATGAAAACTTTGGTATTATAATTAAGAACAATTGTTGTTCTATTTATAATAATAATGTTTTGTATAGAACTGGAATATTACTTAATAAATTTTGTATACTTGATTTACATGAAAATAATTTTGCATATTGAACAAACTAGTATAAGAAAAGGAGATGATCATTCAAAGAGTTGAATGTATGTATTTGTTGAAATACAAGTGTGAATTATTTGAAAGGTTCAAAGAATTCATAAGTGAAATAAATTGACAAAGTATTAAGATTCTTTGATTAGATCAAGGAATAAATACTTGTGCAATAAGTTTCTAGATCATCTCAAATGGTTTTCTCATAATGGACACATCGACGATCTGTAATAATTGATTGATGTATACGAAAGGAAAAATCGTACCTATATGAACATGGTGCGATCCATAATGATTTTATTGACATTCCAGTATCCTTCTGGGATAATGTCCTAGAAATGGCTGCATATCTACGAAAATGGTAACCTCAAAATCTGGCCCCAAGACTCCATAAAAGTTATGGACAGGGAGGATTCCTAATCTTAAGTATGTTAAGATGAGGGGTTGTCCAACTTATGTGAAAAGGTTTCGAAGGATAAGTTTGGGACAAAATTTGACATGTACATATTTGTGGGACATCCTAAAGTAAGTTTAGGGTATATGTTCTATAATTCTACTTAGCAAAAGGTGTTTGTTACGAAACACGCTGCCTTCTAAGATAAATGTGTTTATCATTGAAGGGGCTAGTGGGAGGATAATAGATCTTGAAGAGTTCAAGAACCACAAAATACTATAAGTCAAATAAGAGGAACCTGTAGATAGACCTATTATACCACAACCGAATTGTAAATGCGGAATAGTCAGAAGATACAGGAGATATGGATTCATCATATATGATGATGATGAGGTACGTATCATAGAAGATGATGATCCAGTTACATACGATGAGGTAAGAGTTGTAGACACTCAGAGAAATGGATTGAAGCAAGTTTCTCAAATATGGAACATTCGTTTTGATGAGGCAATCAAAAGAGTTTGATTTTATCAAAAATAAGAATGAACCTAGTGTGTACAAAAGGGTCAGTGGGAGCATCGTGACATTCCTAGTACTATATATTGATATACTACGGATAAGGAATGACATACCAATGGTACAATCAGTAAAGATAAAGTTGTCTAAACATTCCTCCATGAATGATTGGGAAGAGTATCTTAATTGGGGATAAAATCTATATAGATAGATACAAGAGGATGCTCGACTTAACCCAAGGAGCGTATATTCATTTGATGCTAAAGTCGTTTAGCATGGCAAACTCAAGAGATGTCTCGTGTCGATGAGCTATGGAGTGTATCTCTCTTAATAGTCCCCATAGACTCCAAAGAAGAGAGATCGCATGAGTGACAATCATGTATGCAATGAAATGTACGAGACACGATGTTGATCGGTCATATACGGAGAAGATCAACGTAAGACGGTGAAAAACATCTTAAAGTTCTTAACCCCAGCACTAAGGATGTGATCATATTTATGGTGGGTCTAAATTAAAACTAGAGGGCTTATGAGACTCAAGTTTTTCAGACGAGACCAAGATGACGAGAAAATCCACTTTAAGGTAAAGCGTTATCTTGAGCGGTAAAGTGCGTTGAATTGGAAAGGTTCCAAACAGCAAAACGATTCTTTGGTTTAGTGATAAAGACAAAGTATATAGCTATAAATGAAGCGCAAGTTGATTGTTTGGATTAAAAGTTCATTCTGAGAACTAGGAATAGTTCTAAGTCTCATCTTGGATCTAAACATGTGTTGTGGCACTTTCATTTGATTATTAGAATCATTGAAAGATGGGAAATCACTATAGAGATAGTGGACTCTCAAGAACAACATTACATATCCATTAACTAAAGCTTATCTAATGGCGAGGATAATCGTCACTTAGAGAAGAAGAGTATGAGATACCATGACGATTGGCTTTAGTGCAAGTGGGAGATTGAAAGTAGTATGCACACAAAGCCGATCATGTTTGATGATAAAGCATATACTTTGTAACAATCTTATTCATTTATTAATAAAAAGTATTAATTTATTAAAGGCTTTTAATTATCTACATGATCTTTGTTTTATAATATGTGATAAACCCATAGTTTTAAGCAATGCTTTTAGAATAATGATGATGTTCATTCTAATGAGATCTAAATTCTTAGAAAGCTTAAAACTAAAATAGTTCCCAATCATTGGATTACTAAATTGGGGATTAGTGAATCCAGGATAGATTGGTACATCGTTCTTGCTTTCATTGGATGAGGATGATTGATCTCATGATCATTTGTGTGGAGAAACTAAAGCAAGTATGTAGGTTCTTATTAGAGAATAAGTTCCTTTGAGCGTGGCTCGCTAAGGAATACCTAATGGAGTTTTATTTGCTGTCGATAGGAATTCTGTAGTGATAGTAGTACAAGTAATCCTTGGACTTGAGATCATCATAGTATCTTGTGTATGATGAGTTATACTTTGACTTATTCCTTAAGACCCTTAGGGTATATCAAAGGGTATGCTTGGGTATAATAAGTTGTACATAGAGATAATGTATGATCGATAAAGAATCTACCACTTCTAATAAAGAAGAGAAATGTCTATGTGATTCGATAAATGACAACCCGGTAGTCCTTGGGAAGCGAGAATGAAATTAGAAAGGAGTTTCTAATTTGCATTATTGGAGAGTTGTGCATTTAAGGATCGAAAAATACATATAATTAAATAAAATAAGACTTGACAAAGTAATTCCATGTCTTATATTTAATTGGGACATTGTATGGTGGAAGGATTGAATTGTCATTTGGTAACTATTTACTCAAAGGTTCTTTTATGATTAATGTTGAAATCTATATTATACGGAAAGTCGTTGATCGCTAGGGAGGCTTATCCCTATTGTAGAATAAATATTATTTATTTAAATAAATTAATTATTTAATTTATTTATTTAAATAAGATTAGAATTATTCTAATTGATTTATTCAAATAGGTTTAATATGGAGAACCAAAAACAATCACACGCATTAAAAAGAAGAATAATTATTTAAGAAGTTAATGGCATAATCGTAATAATATGTTAAGTATATTTAATTTAATCTATGGTGATAGAATAAATTAAATAGCTTAATATTTATTATTTAATATTTTAGAAATATTAAATATAAATTAATAAGAGGAGTCTTATTAATATTATTACAATTATTATTATTTTAATTTCTAAAAAGAGTTTAGGAATTAATTTAATATAAATACTCTCATTTATTCCTAATTGGATTAGGAAGAAAAATTAGTTAAAGGAGTTTAATTAATTATCCCTAATAAGATTAGGGAGTTTAATTAATTAAAAAAGAATTTAATTAATTAAAATAAATCCCAATTCCTTAATTGTTAAGGTGGGTTTGCACATATATAAATAAGAGAGTCTTATTATGGGTGTAATGGGTTGTTGACTTTAACAAATGACGTAATAATTCCAAGTTGTTGGGAGTACGCCTTTTCTATAGAGATAAAAAAACTAGGGTTAAGTATAACACCCATCTTCTTGAATTTTATTCTTCCCTTGGTGGATCACCTCAGAGGCCAAACATTTGGGTGGTTAACGTTGATCAAAGGAAGGAACCAAACCCGGTGGATTCAAGATTGAACGCGAAAGGATTTGGAGGTGAACTTTGCACGAGGAAATTTCGATCTTGAGGTATGATTTATTCTTTATCTTTTCGTTTAATTAATAATTATGCATAAAGGATGATCCGGGTTTATAGTTTGTAAATAATTTTTAAACTCTGATTTTTACACGCTTCCGCATTTTTATGCAATATGATTGCGTTATGAATATTACAAACCTAACAGATATATGAAGCATGATTGGCAAACTGCAAAGAGCATTGGAAATAGCAAGTTTAAAAGAAACCTGGCATGGATGGACCACCAAAACCAATAGCTCCACCAGAAACTGGAGGATGAGTAACAGTAGATGGATTCGACATCCACCCAGCAAGAGGAGTTAGAACTGGTGCTCCTGTAGGGTGGAATGGCTAAGCACAAAAAGTTTAGAAAAAATAAGAAATTTACATAACTGCAGAAAACAAATTTTAGAAGGTTACTAACTACGTGAAATACAGACCCTATGTGCACCCAATGAAGGAAAAACTCTAGCTTTTGGCAAGGATCCAAGTAGTGGATTATTTGCAGGTGATGGAGCACGTGCACCATTTGGTTGTGCACATGAATGATCCAAAAAAAGAGTTTTGATATCTGGATTTGGCCTTGGGGTTTTACAAAGTTGATGCTGCCAATTCAAGCAGCACAAACCAAAATTTCAGTTCTATCTACGTACCCAATAACTTAACGCACAAGTGTATTTAGACAATTATAGCCAACTATGCCAAGTAATAATATCCATTGTAGGTTGTCTAAACTAATTACTCTACTAATCTGTGAAGCATAAATTTTGTAGACTGCTAGCAAGATGGCACTCATTTGTGAGTAACAAATAATCCATTTAATTTTTCTTGCCATAGAAAGGGAAACCACAATTGAACCCAAATTATAAGGTATTCTCAAGATGACCGGTTAAAGTTATAAGTTTCACAAGGTTGTGGCACCGTATGAAGTTGTTTTCACTCAATAAATACCCAAATTAAGTGCTTGAAAGATCAATATAGTTACCTTTGGTTGATGAGAGTACGTAACCTCGAATTTTTAAGATTGGGAAATTACAATTTGTCACGGAACAAAGGATTTTCTTCGATAAGCTTCTTGAGTTCAACCAACATAATAGCTCTTGTAGATTTTGTATCTCCATATATGGATAGCTGTTCATTCTCCCTGATAATATAACAAAAAAGGATAGGGCCATATTGATTTTAATTTCAATAGCTCTCGTAAAGCCATTTTATAAACTTATACTAGTAAATACCTAAAATTCCTCAATGTTAAGAGCTGAGTAATTTCCTTAAAAAGCTCTTCATTAAATGATGAAAAAACTTTAAGATCCTTCACGAGGATTTCCACAGCCTTGGATCAATCATTCTTAACAAAAATTAAAAATGCCCAAATGTGACTGCCAAATAGTGTAAAAGTATTCACTATCAACTATTTACGATTACAATGAAATAATTTAGCACTCTGAAGTATTTTTCAAGCTTACTGATCCAATGTCTCAAGATACTTCTGCTTCCTAATCTCAAAAAAGATCTTCATGGAATACTGATTGTCGTCCACTTTTGTGAAACCAGAGAGGTATTTCTAAACCTCATCCCAGTTCCCATTATGCACTTCTTCATCAAAGTACTTCATGTTAAAGTAAAAACCGAATTCCTGCTCAAGCCTATTACCAGAAAATCCCAATACATGAGGCAAAAATACTATATAATTCATCTAAAAAAATAGGGCACGCAGAGAGGGATAAAATAAATTGTATAAAATCCTTGGAGTTAAAGTTAATCCACCTACTTGTGAACAGACTCCTTGAATTTTTCCTCGTCTAGAAACTGTAAGATAAGGAACACAAGCTCTCTACTGAGAGATGATATTGTATCCAATAGGTCTTCAAATCTAGAGAAAAACAATCAATCAAGCTAGTATTTTCAGCTCAACAACAAATTAAAACATATATATGTGTATCAAGAGTTCGAGATCAAATAAAGAAATCAACCACAAATCAAGATTAAAACGAATCAAAATATTAGGAAAGTAACAACATCTATAACGATGATTCACTTGTAAACTACATAATTCGCCTTCAAAGATAAAATGCTGGGGAAAGTTGCAACTGCTTGAATACTGTCTAACATCTTAATGTCAAATTGAACTGGCAGCAAAAGAAGCAGTTTTGTTGTCAGTTGATGGTGTCTGCTGACGAGTTTCAACATTATTATAGAAGCTAAAGAAAATTGTAACATTCACAAAGAACAGAACAAACCTGGTAGGATTCTTTAGGCTAATGGATTGTGTAACGCCCCTAAATTCAGGTACTTGAAACCTGAACTCAGTTCTTTACGATACTATTTCAATGAGCGAAATAATACTAATAATAATAACAAAAATATAAATACAAAACTCAATTTACATATATCAGAGTGTAATCCCAAGTACGCAACCTTTACTACATTCATTACATGATAATAATAAATATCATTGTCTTAATAAAGTCATACTATTACATAGAATACCATAACACTTATTCTATTTGCTTTCCTTTTCCCTTGTCCTTGACCGAACCTCCTGGTTGTTCACACTTAGCAGAAAACATTTAAATTAAGCAAGGATGAGCATTTGAGTGCCCAACAAGTAATAACAATTATAAATATTAGCTGAAAGAAGTAAATGTTTTCTTTGTACGACACTTCTACAACGAATCAACAATTATGAAGTAAGTTGAACCAATAATAATAACATATCAATTCTATATCAAATTTTTGAAATTACATACTGACTATAAATAAGTATTAGTCGACAGACTATGAACATTGTTTTTAATTTTCGCTAAGGTTTAGCAGAACTTCATCCGCAAACTGTTATAACTTACGGGCGCTAGGGTGATCATCCCAATGTGCCCTGTATTGATCAATACTACATGCAAGAATGATATTATTGTTCATTCTATCCGCCTTAGGCGCATAAAATTTTTCCCATATTCGGGATGCTCATACTTAGTCAAGAATCCGAACCAAACCAATTTGATTAGATACAATAAAGTTTTATCATGTTCACGATATTTCTAAAGCTGTGTCTAGCTGGGTCAAATAGCTTAGACGGCTTTTAATTAATGTATACATATCGGAGATCGATTGGTGTGTATCAACATGTGATTAAATACAATGATTATCCAAGTGAGGACACTTGTATAACCATATTTAGAAATTAATGAACAGAATAAATATCTAATTTATATAATAATATTGTACTGATAAATGATGATCAGATACATAATCGATAAGAATAGAGTTAATATTCTGGCACAATTATAATATAATTCTGAAACATACTTACATATGTCCATTGCATAAAGTAAATGCAAAGGTAGAATACTTGCCTGGTCTGCTGCTTAAAGTTACGAAACTTAGTTTTATTTTTTATATCAAGACCTATCATTGATAAGATCATTCGTTCGATTAGAATAACATATCGTAACACATAATACTGCTTATTGCAGTCAGCACATAACCTAATCACATTGTCACACTCATTTAGCTGTCATTGAATCACAAACAAACACATATCCAAACAAATTATATAAGTCCAAATCAATTTTTGAAACATGTCAGTGTACCGACGGCTTTATCAGTAATTAACGAGACTAAGACTCTATATCGGAGTTCAATAGATGTAAATATCAGTCATACAATTTTTCATAGCCATACAATAATTTTTAAATAATTATTATAATTTATCATAAATTTTTAAATACCGGAATCATTATTAAATGATTTAAATATCAAATAATTCTATTATCATTAATATTTAATTAATATTAAATTATTAATGAAACCATTGCCAAAATCTTAAAGTTATTTATAATAACTTAAAATACTTTTAAAACATTAATATTACCCTTAAATGATTTTTAAAACATTTAAAATCATTTTTAAATAATTATCATTAATACTTAAATATTAATGTACTATTTCTTGAATATTAAAAGTCATTAATTATAACTTAAAATATTTTTAATTCATTTATATCCTTTTCAATGATTTTAAATAATTAAACCATTTTTAAACTATTTATTTAATATAAGCATTAAATAAATCAAATATCATTTAATATTAAACAATTAATGAATTTTACCAATAAATATTGAAAGTTATATTTTATAACTTAAAATATTTTTAAACACCTTATTTTCATTTAAAATGATTTTTATAATATTAAAATCATTTTTAAACTAATTACTTAATATAATTATTAAATAAATCTAATATCATTAATATTAAAATATTAATATTTTTCATGAAAAAATATCAAAAGTTAAATTTTATAACTTAAAATATTTTTATAACCTTTAAATCATTTTTATATAATTTTTAAATCATTAATTCCATTTTTCATAATTTAATTAATAAATTTATTAAATAACTTAATTATCATTAATATTAATTTATTAATAAAATTTATCACAAAATATTAAGAGTTATAGAAAATAACTTAAAATATTTTATTATACCATAACATATTTTTAAATAATTTTTCATGTATTAAAATCATTTTAAATAATTTATTTAATATAACAATTAAATAAAATAAATACCTTTAATATTCCAAAAATATAAAATATTTATGAAATATATTCAAAATCATTAAAAACTAATTTTTAGGCTTTAAAATAATTTTTAGAAATTAAATGTCTCTAAAGGTTGCCTATAGCGACAGAACCGTCGTTATAGGTGTTCTTGAGCCTCAAGAACACTGACAAGCCAGTGTTCAAGGGCTACCTTTGACCAATCATAAATCTCTGTACAAGTTGTTTATGGGCATGCTAAGACACTGATTGTGTAATGTTTATGTAACACTTGCAGATAACAACAAAAATCTAGATCACACAACGACATATCAACAAGATATAATCTCTCAAACTTCTTGTCAGACACAATCTGGATTCTTCTGGGTTACCCAGAAACCCAGATTGTTCGAGTGCATACTTTGAGGCTTAATTATAATCATGTTCTGGTCATTAAGTTTGTGTTATTAAGGTCTAAATCGATAGTACTCATGTCATAGAACATTTATATATTACCATCACAGTTCAATAACAACATAATCATAAGTTATTATTCGGTCAAAGCCTGTTAGAAGGCCTGTTCTTATGGTTTCTGGAAATTCCAAAAACCCAAGGTCATGGCTGAATGGCCTAGTTTGACCATCTACTACACTCTATCAGTTGGTTGTTTAAGAGTTCTAAGGGTATGGATCAAAAGTCTATCTATCAGCTACAACTTGGTTACAAACACAACATCAAATCTCTTAAAAACTGACAGATCAAAGCATGACAAAACCTTGTCAGACGCGGCTTAAGACTTTCTGGGTTACCCAGATTTAAAAAGTCATGGTCGGTCAACGACCTTTGACCATGAATAACTTTAAATCTATACACGATCTGGACTTGATTCAAGTTTCAGATCAAAGAGCTCATAACATACTACAAGATCAAACCTTTAAACAACAAAAACACATAACAGACAAAGATCTAGGAGGTCTGACATTCATTGTCAAACTATTTTTTCAACATTTTCCAGATTTTCAAAAACTTAAATTTCGAGCACTTAGATGATATGGATCTATAAAATTCTAATCTAGATCATCAATATATATTACATATAACATGTTTTAACATAAAAATCTAACATCTAACAACAAATCAAATGTCAGATTATAGCTTAGGGTTTTATACTTGTCTTTGACAAATTTTGATTCTGAGCTTTTGAGTTGTTAATGAAGGTGGTGGGGCTAGTTTGTAGGACTGATATGCTATACCATTTTGTGGGTTTGAAGAGAGAGAGAGAGCTTAAGTTGTGTAACACCCTGAAATCCGGTCAATTTTTACACCCGAATTCCGTACGTCACGAGTACATCATTCATCCAAACATACGTCACTATATACTGAAATATAATAACATACATTCTAAATTCCCAGGTTCTAAAACCGTATAATCTTTCTCATTACAAATAATGATAATTACATTATTCCTTTCATCTTACAAGAGTGACTTTTATCCGCCACTATGGATACATAACAGTTCATTAAACTAGTCTATAGTTTAATTTTCTTCTTTCTATATTACAAGTCTTCACTTGATCTTCTCGCTCATTAACGTTTCGAATGGCACTTCATCTAGATACTGTCAGCTTGATCTAAACGGGATCCTTAAGTTCTTCTAACATCGATCGCTTAAAATTTTTTTCCTTTAAAGCAAGTGTGAGCATTCAATTGGTCAGCAAGTCTTAGCAGTTTAACATACAACTTCAAGAGTTTAACATTCCTTTGGAACTTCGATAACCGAACAAAGGTTATGAAGCAGCTTGAACAATAGGAATAATCTCGATTCCTATCATTTTAAAATATTAGTCACATTCATTTTGAAATACTTTCATTCTCTACTCTCTTTCATACACATTCTGTCTGGCTAGAATCAATAGCACATACTTTACAATAATGGTTCATGTATAAACAGAACATTCTTTTATTTAACTGTTCAATCACAAAATAGTTCATATCATAGAAACATCGAAGTGTTCACATTGTGGCACAAGGCCTCATATATTCTAACATCTTATACAAATATCACACATTTGCACATAGACAGAACTTCTCAAGTTCAACATCTGAGAAGTTTAGAAACTAGCATTCATTTAAAACATGAATGAAGTTAAGAAAATTGCCTTACGTGATAGCTACGACTTTTATTTGAATCGCTTTCATTTCAATCCCTATAACACATAAGGAAATAACACATACACCAATTAGTCATATACTTGACTTACACATTGGTTTACTTAACTTTACTTCTTAGGGTTCACGTTCTTGCAATCTAAGTTTACGCGATCAACTTCCATTACCATTCTACGGCTTCATGACATACGGAGATGTCTTACTCAAAATGTTCATCATCTTTGATGATTTGCATTCTTATCTTCTTCTTATAACTTCTCTAGGACTCAGCACACATCGCTTCTCTGCTAGTAGTGCATATGGTACTCTGAGTGGTTTCCCACAAACAACCAACAAATAAGTTCTCATCTCATCTACACTGCCATCACAGTGAGTTAGATCGGTAACCAGTTTCGTATATACCTTCGCTCTCTGAAGGAATTGTTTAGCTCAGTTCCCATATGTCAACCATCAAAGGTTACGATTGTACCATAACCTAAACTTATCTTAACTTATACGAACTATTAAACCATAATGTTTGTTAAGTCAATTTCTTATTCCTTTTGGCTTTCTGGCAAGTAATTGCCATACCTCGGGACTTATTCTTATCCGACTCACATTCGGCTTACATTAATCTTTTTACCATTTGATACAGCTTTCTTGATACCATTCATATCTTACTTACTACCTTCGTCAACGTCTATGTCATACAACTAGGGTATACTTAGAACGTTCGTCCGATGTGGATACGATTTACGATGATCGTTTACGTATTCAACGTTCATGTTGCTCGTCTCTTAACCTCTCATTCCACCTTTACTCAAGGTTTTAATTACTTTCAATCGTTATCCATCCCATGAACTCCATGTTCTTTATTCTTTCTTAATGTCGAAGCCATACCGTTCGTTGTATGCTAAGACCGATCGTTCATCACAATAATGCTGCGTTCACAGCGTCTATACGCTTTACATTCATCTCACATTACTATGACATAACATCGAAATGTTATTCATTACCTTCGTCACTCAACGTCTAAGGAATCACAATCATAGCAATCCCTCACGTTCGTTTATCGCGACTACGGTCCCCGGACATCGGTTCCGTAACCCACATCTACATTCTTTGTCTTTTAAACTCATTTAATCTTTTTGTTCAACCTTCCTTAAAGGTTTAAAGCACTTAATTAAGTGTTACATTAGTTGAACATTATGTTCTTTATCTTTCCTTACACTTCCCCCAAGAGCTGAGTAGTTAAAAGCTCTTCTCTGGCTTTTTCCTTCAATTGGCCATTTGCACTGGCCACTCTCTTCACTAAGACTCACGTTTAGCATGCGAGTTAGCGATGTACGGCTCTTGATGCAGCTGCTGCGTTGCCACCTTACAAGGCATGGTTGGAACCGCGGTGCCAAGCCTTTCTTCTCGAAAATTTTTCTAAGTGTTAACTTCATTTTGAGACGCTTACTTTCAGATCTCATAACTTCTTCGTTATAACTCAGAATGCCGTCATTCCAAAGCCATTCTCTTCCTTATCTTACGTACTTCGATTACTCATGAACAGAACTTCATTCTAAATCCATTAACATGCCATTCAATTGGCTTAATCTTCGTTCTTCATTCGTTTTACGTTTTTTAACGTTCTTCGTTCGTTCGTCTGTAATTCGGTCATCCAAACTCAGAACTTGTTCATTCTTAATTCCATGACTCACGTTTTATACGTTCTCTTACATTCTTAGGAAACCCTACACGTTCGAGTTCATTTACTAACTTTCTAATTCTTGTTCATCTTTAACAAAAATTTTGTCATAACTTCGTTTTAGCTTAGTTTTAATCCATTCTTCATGAACGTTTCTAACGTTCCTAACAATGCAATAAGCAACTAACTTATATGCGATGGTTTTAAACTTGTCCATCAACAATAATTATACTATGATGGTTTTAAATTTGTCCATCAATAACGTTCTTCGTGCTCTTCACGTGTTCTTCGTGTTCTTCGTTCGTTCTTCATTTTTAATCGATATTTTGGATTACGATTTTACTTTTTGTTGGAATTTGATGTTATAGAACATCATTCCCTACTTATTTCATCTACTCATTCATAAGATTCATTCGGATCGCTCAAAATCCTTACGAATCTTATACTTCCTTAAGAAATTTATAAAATAAATTTCTTATTTCGTATTTCTTCTTTTCTCATGATTTCAACCATATGAAATCATTCCTAACAGCTTTTACTTCTTATTCTCATTAAAATATGTTTTAACATAGAAAAATAAAGAAAATAAACTAGAAGTTAGGTTTTCGGATTACCTTTCTTCTTTATTCTCCTTCCGTCGGACAAAGTTTGCTCACGAGCAAGCTTTTCCTCTTCCTTTTCCTCTTCTCCTTCATCCGAAATCTCTCTCTCTCTCTCTTTTAAAGTTTGACAAATTTCAAAATTCCAAACAAATGAAATAAGCTTCCTATTTATAGATTTTCAAGGCTAGGGGAAAAATAGTCATTTTGCCCCTAAAATCACTATTCATACCTCCTTACTATTCAAGACTTAAGGACTAAGTTAACTTAGCCCTCAAGTTTTCTTAGCCCTTAAGTTTCGTAGTTCCGTCTTTCGAAATTCGTCCAACAGTTCGAAAACTGCGATTCTCGGAATCCAAATATTTTTGGATATTTCGTCTTTCCCTTACCGATTAACATTTACGTATTCTTCGAATTTTGGAAAAACTAAAAAACACTTTTTGGTGTCAAGCGTTTTCCTTCATGTTTTCCCCTAACGCAGCAAAACGAATGAAAAGTACACAACAATATTTTTCATCATTCTTATTTTATCCGATTTCTGCACGTTTTTCGAGAAAAACTTTTATTGGCTTGCTTAACATTTCACGATATTTTATCGTCAAATCTTTTGACGGAATGTCATTTCGACATACCGATCTCTCGAAAAGGCTTAGGTTATTCAAACCCTAACCCTTAGGTTTCGTCAGGTGAATAGTGCCTATTTTGTCTTTTTCCCCGAAAATATTTTTGTCTCCGGAAAATTTTTATTTTCGTCTTGAAAATTCTTACTCGTTCAGTCTAGCTCGTAGCCAGAATCCTCCCGATTAATAATCATTCTAGGTTATAGAACGATTAATAAACACATAGCAGATAATAATATTAATAAAAATTCATTTTATTAATATCTAATTCTTTTATCTTAAATTCTGAATAATCCGAATTCCCCGGGTTGTTACACTTCCCCCCTTATAAAAATTCCGTCCTCAGAATTTCTTCAAACCACACCCATTCCCGGGTCATCATATTCACTCCTCCTTAACAAAATTTCGCCCTCAAAATTTTAACTTACTCTTCTTCTCAACTTCTCTTCAAAGAAGTTGTTATCTTTCAAACATTCCCTCACCTTCATAACTTATCAAGAATTATGAAGTCGAATGAACAACGATGAATATAAGAATTCCTTTAAAACATTTCATACTTTTGCTGAGGGGTCAAATTGACCATGAACTCTTACTAGGTTTCATAGGATGACGTCGTAACCTTTCTTTCCATGGTCAGTTTACAATCACAAAGAAGGTAAACTACCTCTTCCATACGTAGGTGATGAACCCATCGTATAACCCCATTTCGAAGTATGTTCACCTTAGACTTAATCATTAGATTCCGCACCAAAATAATTTGGTTTGGCATAACTCTTCAAAGAAAGCTCAATTTTCTTTTAATCATGACATACCACTCGTCTTAGCCAAATCAAGTAGCTTAGACCATACCAATAAATTGGACATCAACTTGAAACATTCGTCTAGTCAACTCACTTGACATCGACTACTTCTTTAAATTCTTTCACAATACATCAAAACATTTTATGACGTCATGATACCGCACCTTTGACAGTACGTTGAGGACTTCGTCAGTTTATGACTTCATCATTATACATCATACCATAGCAGGTTGTTGATCCTAAGATCAAATCCAACACCAGGTTCAATTGCATTAATAACTCCATCTTTTTACCATCCTTGCATCAAATGCACTGATGATATAAAACTCATTTTGATATTTCAAATCAATTTATGTCTAGCCGAAACAATTGGCATAGACATACCAAGAATAGTTCTTTTAAAATCCATTGGCTTCAAAAACTGAACCAAAATTTTCCTTTTTAAAATGCGCACTTCAGCACGATTTCAAAAAAACTTCGAAATCTAGCATAGCTAGATGACTTGGAATATCCTATTCTCCATCTTCCTTTATTGTCTTACTTGCGACAATACTTAATCTTCTCTAGCACCTTCAATGCTAAATCTACTGAAAGTACTTACTTTCAGTCTAAACAACCCTATACCTTAGTATAGTTCATCAACTTACCACACTTTATGTGTTTAGGAACTTTCCACAACCATATGTGTTTAAGAACTTATCTTTGCAATATGTAATCCAAGAACAAATCAAGGACTATCCATATGCTTAGGGCTCAGAAACATAGCATATAACTATGAGTCACAAACTTTTCATAAGTATGATTTTCAAGAACCCGCACCTATCTTATCATTTTCTACCTATCAAGTATATACATGAGAAAATATTCACCTTCTCGTCATATACATATTGATAACACGACATACTATTCCAATGATTATCACTGTAATAACTAAGTAATCACAAATCCCCTCCCATTCGAAGGTTCGTACTACTCATCTATCACATGAGTCCTCAATCGAAATCTTAGAATTTCTGTCTTTCTCTTTACTTCATACGAATTTTCTTTAATTTATATACTATCCTTTACAACTCAATTTGAGTTCTTCTTCCCGTACTACTTCATAGTACCATTCATTCATAGCACTAGCTATAAATAATTCATCGTTGAACAGCTCATCTGTTACTATGATTTACTATGATCACGTGGTGATCTTCTTATCCTTCTCTCTACGATTATAGTCTTAGGTACTCATACCTAAGATTTATAACCGATCAGCTTTGATACCAACTTGTAATGTCCCGAAATCCAGTCTATTTTTCACACCCGGATTCCGTACGTCACGAGTACATCATTCATCCAAACATACGTAACTATATACTGAAATATAATAACATACATTCTAAATTTCCAAGTTCTAAAACCTTATAATCTTCTAATTACAAATAATGATAATTACATTACTTCTTTCATCTTACAAGAGTGACTTTTATCCACCACCAAGGATACATAACAATTCAGTAAACTAGTCTATAGTTTAATTTTCTTCTTTCTGCATTACAAGTCTTTACTTGATCTTCTCGCTCATTCACGTTTCGAATGGCACTTCATCTGGATACCGTCAGGTTGATCTAAATGGGATCCTTAAGTTCTTAGGGTTCGCGTTCTTGCAATCTAAGTTTACGCGATCAACTTCCATTACCATTCTACAGCTTCATGACATACGGAGATGTCTTACTCAAAATGTTCATCATCTTTGATGATTTGCATTCTTATCTTCTTCTTATAACTTCTCTAGGACTCAACACAAATCGCTTCTCTGCTAGTAGTGCATATGGTACTCTGAGTGGTTTCCCACAAACAACCAACAAACAAGTTCTCGTCTCATCTACACTGCCATCACAGTGAGTTAGATCGGTTGCCAGTTTCGTATATACCTTCGCTCTCTGAAGGAATTGTTTAGCTCAGCTCCCATATGTCAACCATCAAAGGTTACGATTGTACCACAACCTAAACTTATCTTAACTTATACGAACTATTAAACCATAATGTTCGTTAAGTCAATTTCTTATTCCTTTTGGCTTTCTGGCAAGTAATTGCCATACCTCAGGACTTATTCTTATCCGACTCACGTTCGGCTTTCATTAATCTTTTTACCGTTTGATACGGCTTTCTTGATACCATTCATATCTTACTTACTACCTTCGTCAACATCTATGTCATACAACCAGGGTATACTTAGAACGTTATCCGACGCGAATACGATTTAAGAGGATCGTTTACGTATTCAACGTTCACGTTGCTCATCTCTTAATCTCTCATTCAACCTTTACTCAAGGTTTTAATTACTTTCAATCGTTATCCATCCCATGAACTCCATGTTCTTTATTCTTTCTTAATGTCGAAGCCATACCGTTCATTGTATGCTAAGACCGATCCTTCATCGCAATAACGTTATGTTCACAGTGTCTATACACTTTACATTCATCTCGCATTACTATGACATAACATCGAAATGTTATTCATTACCCTCGTCACTCAACATCTAAGGAATCACAATCATAGCAATCCCTCCCGTTTGTTTATCACGACTACGGTCCCCGGACATCAGTTCCGTAACCCGCGTCTACATTCTTTATCTTTTAAACTCATTTAATCTTTTCGTTCAACCTTTATTAAAGGTTTAAAACACTTAATTAAGTGTTACATTAGTTGAATATTATGTTCTTTATCTTTCCTTACACTTCCCCCAAGAGCTGAGTAGTTAAAAGCTTTTCTCTGGCTTTTTCCCTTCACTGGAGCTGCGACGCCACTCTCTTCACTAAGACTCATGCTGTGGCACGAGTTAGCAGTGTCTGGCTCTCAGGTATGGCGCTGCAGTGCCACCTTAAAAGGCATGGTTGGCGCCGTGGCGCATAGCCCTTCTTCTCGAAATTTTTTCTAAGTGTTAACTTCATTTTGAGACGCTTACTTTCCGATCACATAACTTCTTCGTTATAACTCGGAATGAGGTCATTCCAAAGACATTCTCTTCCTTATCTTACGTACTTCAATTACCCATGGACAGAACTTCGTTCTGAATCCGTTAAAATGCCATTCAATTCGCTTAATCTTCGCTCTTCATTCGTTTTACGTTTTTTAACGTTCTTCGTTCGTTCATCTGTAATTCGATCATCCGAACTCAAAATTTGTTCGTTCTTGAGTCCACGACTCACGTTTTATACATTCCCTTACATTCTTATGAAACCCTACACGTTCGGGTTCATTTACTAACTTTATAATTCTCGTTCGTCTTTTATGAAAATTTTGCAATAACTTTCTTATAGCTTAGTTTTAATCCATTCTTCATGAACGTTCCTAACCAAGCAATAAGCAACTAACTTATACGCGATGGTTTTAAACTTGTCCATCAACAATAATTATACTATAATGGTTTTAAATTTGTCCATCAACAACGTTCTTCGTGTTCTTCACGTGTTCTTCATTTGTTCTTCATTTTTAATCGATATTTTGGATTACGATTTTACTTTTAGTTGGAATTTGATGTTATAGAACATTTTTCCCTACTTATTTTATCTACTCATTCATAAGATTCATTCGGATCGCTCAAAATCCTTACGAATCTTATACTTCCTTAAGAAATTTATAAACTAAATTTCTTATTTCGTATTTCTTCTTTTCTCATGATTTCAACCATATGAAATCATTCCTTACATCTTTTACTTCTTATTGTGATTAAACTATGTTTTAACATAGAAAAATAACGAAAATAAACTAGAAGTTAGGTTTTCGGATTACCTTTCTTCTTTAATCTCCTTCCGTCAGACAAAGTTTGCTCACGAGCAAGCTTTTCCTCTTCTTCTTCATCCGAAATCTCTCTCTCTCTCTCAAATGTTTGACAACTTTCAAAATTCCAAACAAATGAAATAAGCTTCCTATTTATAGATTTTCAAGGCTAGGGGAAAAATAGTCATTTCGCCACTAAAATCACTATTCACACCTCCTTACTATTCAAGACTTAAGGACTAAGTTAACTTAGCCCTCAAGTTTGCTTAGCCCCTAAGTTTTGTAGTTCCGTCTTTCGGAATTCGTTCGACAGTTCGAAAACTGCGATTCTCGGAATCCAAATATTTTTGGATATTTCGTCTTTCCCTTACCAATTAACATTTACGTATTCTTCAGATTTTGGAAAAACTGAAAAACACTTTTTGGTGTCAAGAGTTTTCCTTCATGTTTTCCCCTAACGTAGCTAAACGAATGAAAAGTACACAACAATACTTTTCATCATTTTTATTTTATCCGATTTCTGCACGTTTTTCGAGAAATACTTTTATCGGCTTACTTAACATTTCACGATATTTTATCATCAAATCTTTCGGCGGAATGTCATTTCGACATAACGAACTCTCAAAAAGGCTTAGGTTATTCAAACCCTAACCCTTAGGTTTCGTCAGGTGAATAGTGCCTATTTTGTCTTTTTCCCCGAAAATATTTTTGTCTCCGGAAAATTTTTATTTTCGTCTTGATAATTCTTACTCGTTCAGTCTAGCTCGTAGCCAGAATCCTCCCGATTAATAATCATTCTAGGTTATAGAACGATTAATAAACACATAGCACAAAATAGTATTAATAAAAATTCATTTTATTAATATCTAATTCTTTAATCTTAAATTCTGAACAATCTGAATTCTCCGGGTTGTTACACTTCCCCCCTTATAAAAATTCCGTCCTCGGAATTTCTTCAAACCACACCCATTCCCAGGTCATCATATTCACTCCTCCTTCATAAAATTTCGCCCTCAAAATATTAATTTACTCTTCTTCTCAACTTCTCTTCATAGAAGTTCTTATCTTTCAAACATTCCCTCACCTTCATAACTTATCAAGAATTATGAAGTCGAATGAACAACGAGGAATATAAGAATTCCTTTAAAACATTTCATACTTTTGCTGAGGGGTCAAATTGACCATGAACTCTTACTAGGTTTGACAGCATGACGCCGTAACCTTTCTTTCCACGGTCAGTTTACAATCACATAGAAGGTAAACTACTTCTTCCATACGTTGGTGATCAACCCATCGTATAACCCCATTTCGAAGTATGTTCACCTCAGACTTAATCATTAGATTTTGCACCATAATAATTTGGTTTGGCATAACTCTTCAAAGAAAGCTCGATTTTCTTTTAATCATGACATACCATTCGTCTTAGCCAAATCAAGTAGCTTAGACCATACCAATAAATTGGACATCAACTTGAAACATTCGTCTAGTAAACTCACTTGACATCGACTACTTCTTTAAATTCTTTCACAATACATCAAAACATTTTATGACGTCATGATACCGCACCTTTCACAGTACGTTGAGGACTTCGTCAGTTTATGACTTCGTCATTATACATCATACCATAGCAGGTTGTTGATCCTAAGATCAAATCCAACACCAGGTTCAATTACATTAATAACTCCATCTTTTTACCATCCTTGCATCAAATGCACTGATGATATAAAATTCATTTTGATATTTCAAATCAATTTCTGTCTAGCCAAAATAATTAGCATAGACATACCAAGAATAGTTCTTTTAAAATCCACTGGCTTAAAAAACTGAACCAATTTTTTCCTTTTTAAAACGCGCACTTCAACATGATTTCAAAAAAACTTCGAAATCTAGCATAGCTAGATGACTTGGAATATCCTATTCTCCATCGTCCTTTATTGTCTTACTTGCGACAATACTTAATCTTCTCTAGCACCTTCAATGCTAAATCTACTAAAAGTACTTACTTTCAGTCTAAACAGCCCTATACCTTAGTATAGTTCATCAACTTACCACACTTTATGTGTTTAGGAACTTTCCACAACCATATGTGTTTAAGTACTTATCTTTGCAATATGTAATCCAGGAACAAATCAAGGACAATCCATATGCTTAGGGCTCAGAAACATAGCATATAACTATGAGTCACAAACTTTTCATAAGTATGAGTTTTAAGAACCTGCACCTATCTTATCATTTTCTACCTATCAAGTATATACATGAGAAAATATTCACCTTCTCGTCATATACATATTGATAGCACGACATACTATTCCAATGATTATCATTGTAATAACTAAGTAATCACAAACCCCCTCCCATTCGAAGGTTTGTACTACTCATCTATCACATGAGTCGTCAATCGAAATCTTAGAACTTCTGTCTTTCTCTTTACTTCATACGAATTTTCTTTAATTCATATACTATCCTTTACAACTCAATCTGAGTTCTTCTTCCCGTACTACTTCATAGTACCATTCATTCATAGCATTAGCTATAAATAATTCATCGTTGAATAGCTCATCTGTTACTATGATTTACTATGATCACATGGTGATCTTCTTATCCTTCTCTCTACGATTATAGTCTTAGGTACTTATACCTAAGATTTATAACCTATCAGCTTTGATACCAACTTGTAATGCCCCGAAATTATGTCTATTTTCACACCCGGATTCCGTACGTCACGAGTACATCATTCATCCAAACATACGTAACTATATACTGAAATATAATAACATACATTCTAAATTTCCAGGTTCTAAAATCTTATAATCTTCTCATTACAAATAATGATAATTACATTATTCCTTTCATCTTACAGGAGTGACTTTTATCCACCACCAAGGATACATAACAGTTCATTAAACTAGTCTATAGTTTAATTTTCTTCTTTCTACATTACAAGTCTTCACTTGATCTTCTCGTTCATTCACGTTCCGAATGGCACTTCATCTGGATACCGTTAGCTTGATCTAAACGGGATCCTTAAGTTCTTCTAACATCGATCGCTGAAAATGTTTTTCATTTAAAGCAAGTGTGAGCATTCAATTGCTCAGCAAGTCTTAGCAGTTTAAAATACAACTTGAAGATTTAACATTCCTTTGGAACTTCGATAACCTAACAAAGGTTTTGAAGCAGCTTGAACAATAGGAATAATCTTGATTCCTATCATTTTAAAATATTAGTCACATTCACTTTGAAATACTTTCATTCTCTACTCTCTTTCATACACATTCTGTCTGGCTAGAATCAATAGCACATACTTTACAATAACGGTTCATGTATAAACAGAACATTCTTTTATTTAACTGTTCAATCACAAAATAGTTCATATCATAGAAACATCGAAGTGTTCACATTGTGGCACAAGGCCTCATATATTCTAACATCTTGTACAAATATCACACATTTGCACATAGACAGAACTTCTCAAGTTCAACATCTGAGAAGTTTAGAAACTAGCATTCATTTAAAACATGAATGAAGTTAAGAAACTTGCCTTACGCATAGCTACAGCTTACGCTGAACTGCTCATTTCAATCCCTATAACACATAAGGAAATAACACATACACCAATTAGTCATATACTTGACTTACACATTGGTTTACTTAACTTTACTTCTTAGGGTTCACGTTCTTGCAATCTAAGTTTACGCGATCAACTTCCATTACCATTCTACGGCTTCATGACATACGGAGATGTCTTACTCAAAATGTTCATCATCTTTGATGATTTGCATTCTTATCTTCTTCTTATAACTTCTCTAGGACTCAACACACATCGCTTCTCTGCTAGTAGTGCATATGGTACTCTGAGTGGTTTCCCACAAACAACCAACAAATAAGTTCTCATCTCATCTACATTGCCATCACAGTGAGTTAGATCGGTTACCAGTTTCGTATATACCTTCTCTCTCTGAAGGAATTTTTTAGCTCAGCTCCCATATGTCATCCATCAAAGGTTACGATTGTACCACAACCTAAACTTATCTTAACTTATACGAACTATTAAACCATAATGTTCGTTAAGTCAATTTCTTATTCCTTTTGGCTTTCTGGCAAGTAATTGCCATACCTCAGGACTTATTCTTACCCGACTAACGTTCGGCTTTCATTAATCTTTTTACCGTTTGATACGGCTTTCTTTATACCATTCATATCTTACTTACTACCTTCGTCAACGTCTATGTCATACAACTAGGGTATACTTAGAACGTTCATCCGACGCGAATACGATTTACGAGGATCGTTTACGTATTCAACGTTCACGTTGCTCATCTCTTAACCTCTCATTCAACCTTTACTCAAGGTTTTAATTACTTTCAATCGTTATCCATCCCATGAACTCCATGTTCTTTATTCTTTCTTAATGTCGAAGCCATACCGTTCGTTGTATGCTAAAATCGATCCTTCATCTCAATAACATTGCGTTCACAGCGTCTATACGCTTTACATTCAACTCGCATTACTATGACATAACATCGAAATGTTATTCATTACCCTCGTCACTCAACGTCTAAGGAATCACAATCATAGCAATCCCTCACGTTTGTTTATCGTGACTACGGTCCCTGAACATCAGTTCCGTAACCCGTGTCTACATTCTTTATCTTTTAAACACATTTAATCTTTTCGTTCAACCTTCATTAAAGGTTTAAAACACTTAATTAAGTGTTACATTAGTTGAACATTATGTTCTTTATCTTTCCTTACACTTCCCCCAAGAGCTGAGTAGTTAAAAGCTTTTCTCTAGCTTTTTCCCTTCACTGGCGCTGCGACGCCACTCTCTTCACTAAGACTCGTGCTGTGGCGCGAGTTAGTAGTGTCTGGCTCTCCGGTATGGCGCTGTAGTGCCACCTTAAAAGGCATGGTTGGCGCCGCGGCGCCAAGCCCTTCTTCTCGAAATTTTTTCTAAGTGTTAACTTCATTTTGAGATGCTTACTTTCCGATCTCATAACTTCTTCGTTATAACTCAGAATCAGGTCATTCCAAAGCCATTCACTTCCTTATCTTACGTACTTCGATTACCCATGGATAGAACTTCGTTCTAAATCCGTTAAAATGCCATTCAATTCACTTAATCTTCGCTCTTCATGAATGTTTCTAACGTTCCTAACCAAGCAATAAGCAACTAACTTATACGCGATGGTTTTAAACTTGTCCATCGACAACAATTATACTATAATGGTTTTAAATTTGTCCATCAACAACGTTCTTCGTGTTCTTCATTTGTTCTTCATTTTTAATCGATATTTTGGATTACGATTTTACTTTTAGTTGGAATTTGATGTTATAGAACATTATTCCCTACTTATTTTATCTACTCATTCATAAGATTCATTCGGATCGCTCAAAATCCTTACGAATCTTATACTTCCTTAAGAAATTTATAAACTAAATTTCTTATTTCGTATTTCTTCTTTTCTCATGATTTCAACCATATGAAATCATTCCTTACATCTTTTACTTCTTATTGTCATTAAACTATATTTTAAAATAGAAAAATAAACTAGAAGTTAGGTTTTCGGATTACCTTTCTTCTTTAATCTCCTTTCGTTGGACAAAGTTTGCTCACGAGCAAGCTTTTCCTCTTCTCCTTCATCCGAAATCTCTCTCTCTCTCTCTATCTCTCTCAAATGTTTGAAAACTTTCAAAATTCCAAACAAATGAAATAAGCTTCCTATTTATAGATTTTCAAGGCTAGGGGAAAAATAGTCATTTCGCCCCTAAAATCACTATTCACACCTCCTTACTATTCAAGACATAAGGACTAAGTTAACTTAGCCCTTAAGTTTTTAATAGTTCAAGTTTTTCGAATTAATTCATCCAAACGATTTAAAAGCTGCGATTCTCGGAATCCAAATATTTTTGGATATTTCGTCTTTCCCTTACCGATTAACATTTACGTATTCTTCGGATTTTGGAAAAACTGAAAAACACTTTTTGGTGTCAAGCGTTTTCCTTCATGTTTTTCCCTAACGTGGCTAAACGAATGAAAAGTACACAACAATACTTTTCATCATTTTTATTTTATCCGATTTCTGCACGTTTTTTGAGAAAAACTTTTAAAGGCTTACTTAACATTTCACGATATTTTATCGTCAAATCTTTCGACGGAATGTCATTTCGACATACCGAACTCTCGAAAAGGCTTAGGTTATTCAAACCCTAACCCTTAGGTTTCGTCAGGTGAATAGTGCCTATTTCGTCTTTTTCCCCGAAACTATTTTTGTCTCCGAAAAATTTTTATTTTCGTCTAAAAAATTCTTACTCGTTCAGTCTAGCTCGTAGCCAGAATCCTCCTGATTAATAATCATTCTAGGTTATAGAACGATTAATAAACACATTGCACAGAATAGTATTAATAAAAATTCATTTTATTAATATCTAATTCTTTAATCTTAAATTCTGAACAATCCGAATTCTCTAGGTTGTTACACTTCCCCCTTTATAAAAATTTAGTCCTCGGAATTTCTTCAAACCACACCCATTCCCGGGTCATCATATTCACTCCTCCTTCAAAAAATTTCGCCCTTAAAATTTTAACTTACTCTTCTTCTCAACTTCTCTTCAAAGAAGTTCTTATCTTTCAAACATTCCTTCACCTTCATAACTTATCAAGAATTATGAAGTCAAATGAACAACGAGGAATATAAGAATTCCTTTAAAACATTTCATACTTTTCTTAGGGGTCAAATTGACCATGAACTCTTACTAGGTTTGACCAAGATGACGCCGTAACCTTTCTTTCCACGGTCAGTTTACAATCACATAGAAGGTAAACTACTTCTTCCATACGTTGGTGATCAACCCATCGTATAACCCCATTTCGAAGTATGTTCACCTCAGACTTAATCATTAGATTTTGCACCAAAATAATTTGGTTTGGCATAACTCTTCAAAGAAAGCTCGATTTTCTTTTAATCATGACATACCATTCGTCTTAGCCAAATCAAGTAGCTTAGACCATACCAATAAATTGGACATCAACTTGAAACATTCGTCTAGTAAACTCACTTGACATCGACTACTTCTTTAAATTCTTTCACAATACATCAAAACATTTTATGACGTCATGATACCGCACCTTTCACAGTACGTTGAGGACTTCGTCAGTTTATGACTTCGTCATTATACATCATACCATAGCAGGTTGTTGATCCTAAGATCAAATCCAACACCAGGTTCAATTACATTAATAACTCCATCTTTTTACCATCCTTGCATCAAATGCACTGATGATATAAAATTCATTTTGATATTTCAAATCAATTTCTGTCTAGCCGAAACAATTAGCATAGACATACCAAGAATAGTTCTTTTAAAATCCATTGGCTTCAAAAACTGAACCAATTTTTTCCTTTTTAAAACGCGCACTTCAGCACGATTTTAAAAAAACTTCGAAATCTAGCATAGTTAGATGACTTGGAATATCCTATTCTCCATCTTCCATTATTGTCTTACTTGCGACAATACTTAATCTTCTCTAGCACCTTCAATGCTAAATCTACTGAAATTACTTACTTTCAGTCTAAACAACCCTATACCTTAGTATAGTTCATCAACTTACCACACTTTATGTGTTTAGGAACTTTCCACAACCATATGTGTTTAAGAATTTATCTTTGCAATATGTAATCCAAGAACAAATCAAGGACTATCCATATGCTTAGGGCTCAGAAACATAGCATATAACTATGAGTCACAAACTTTTCATAAGTATGAGTTTCAAGAACCCGCACCTATCTTATCATTTTCTACCTATCAAGTATATACATGAGAAAATATTCACCTTCTCATCATATACATATTGATAGCACGACATACTATTCTAATGATTATAACTGTAATAACTAAGTAATCACAAACCCCCTCCCATTCGAAGGTTCGTACTACTCATCTATCACATGAGTCCTCAATCGAAATCTTAGAACTTCTGTCTTTCTCTTTATTTCATACGAATTTTCTTTAATTTATATACTATCCTTTACAACTCAATCTGAGTTCTTCTTCCCGTACTACTTCATAGTACCATTTATTCATAGCATTAGCTATAAATAATTCATCGTTGAATAGCTCATATGTTACTATGATTTACTATGATCACATGGTGATCTTCTTATCCTTCTCTCTGCGATTATAGTCTTAGGTACTCATACATAAGATTTATAACCTATCAGCTTTGATACCAACTTGTAATGCCCCGAAATCCGGTCTATTTTACTTACTACCTAATATCTTACTTACTACCTTCGTCAACGTCTATATCATACAACCAGGGTATACTTAGAACGTTCATCCGACGCGAATACGATTTACGAGGATCGTTTACGTATTCAACGTTTACGTTGCTCATCTCTTAACCTCTCATTCAACCTTTACTCAAGGTTTTACCTACTTTCAATCGTTATCCATCCCATGAACTCCATGTTCCTTATTCTTTCTTAATGTCGAAGCCATACCGTTCGTTGTATGCTAAGACCGATCCTTCATCGCAATAACGTTGCATTCACAGCATCTATACGCTTTACATTCATCTCGCATTACTATGACATAACATCGAAATGTTATTCATTACCCTCATCACTCAACGTCTGAGGAATCACAATCATAGCAATCCCTCACGTTTGTTTATCGCGACTACAGTCCCTGGACATCGGTTCCGTAACCCGTGTCTACATTCTTTATCTTTTAAACTCGTTTAATCTTTTCGTTCAACCTTCATTAAAGGTTTAAAACACTTAATTAAGTGTTACATTAGTTGAACATTATGTACTTTATCTTTCCTTACACTTCCCCAAAGAGCTGAGCAGTTAAAAGCTTTTCTCTGGCTTTTTCCCTTCACTGGCGCTGCGACGCCACTCTCTTCACTAAGACTCGTGCTGTGGCACTAGTTAGCAGTGTCTGGCTCTCCGGTATGGTGCTGCAGTGCCACCTTACAAGGCATGGTTGGCGCAGCGGCGCCAAGCCCTTCTTCCCGATAATTTTTCTAAGTGTTAACTTCATTTTGAGACGCTTACTTTCCGATCTCATAACTTCTTCGTTATAACTCGGAATGAGGTCATTCCAAAGCCATTCTCTTCGTTTACATGCCATTCAATTGGCTTAATCTTCGCTCTTCATTCGTTTTATGTTTTTTAACGTTCTTCGTTCGTTCATCTGTAATTCGGTCATCCGAACTCGAAATTTGTTTGTTCTTGAGTCCACGACTCACGTTTTATACTTTGTCTTACATTCTTATGAAACCCTACACGTTCGGGTTCATTTACTAACTTTCTAATTATCGTTCGTCTTTTACAAAAATTTTGCCATAACTTTCTTATAGCTTAGTTTTAATCCGTTCTTCATGAACGTTTCTAACGTTCCTAACCAAGCAATAAGCAACTAACTTATACACGATGGTTTTAAACTTGTCCATCAACAAAAAATATACTATGATGGTTTTAAATTTGTCCATCAACAACGTTCTTCGTGTTCTTCACGTGTTCTTCATTTCTTCTTCATTTTTAATCGATATTTTGGATTACGATTTTACTTTTAGTTGGAATTTGATGTTATAGAACATTATTCCCTACTTATTTTATCTACTCATTCATAAGATTCATTCGGATCGCTCAAAATCCTTACGAATCTTATACTTCCTTAAGAAATTTATAAACTAAATTTCTTATTTCGTATTTCTTCTTTTCTCATGATTTCAACCATATGAAATCATTCCTTACATCTTTTACTTCTTATTGTCATTAAACTATGTTTTAACATAGAAAAATAAAGAAAATAAACTAGAAGTTAGGTTTCAGATTACCTTTCTTCTTTAATCTCCTTTCGTCGGACAAAGTTTGCTCACGAGCAAGCTTTTCCTCTTCTCGTTCATCCAAAATCTTTCTCTCTCTCTCTCTCTCTCTCTCTCTCAAATGTTTGACAACTTTCAAAATTCCAAACAAATGAAATAAGCTTCCTATTTATAGATTTTCAAGGCTAGGGGAAAAATAGTCATTTCGCCCCTAAAATCACTATTCACACCTCCTTACTATTCAAGACTTAAGGACTAAGTTAACTTAGCCCTCAAGTTTGCTTAGCCCTTAAGTTTCGTGGTTCCGTCTTTCGGAATTCGTCCGACAGTTCGAAAACTGCGATTCTCGGAATTCAAATATTTTAGGATATTTCGTCTTTCCCTTAACGATTAACATTTACGTATTCTTCGGATTTTGGAAAAACTAAAAAACACTTTTTAGTGTCAAGCGTTTGCCTTCATGTTTTCCCCTAACGTAGCTAAACGAATGAAAAGTACACAGCAATACTTTTCGTCATTTTTATTATATCTGATTTTTGCACGTGTTTCGAGAAAAACTTTTATCGGCTTACTTAACATTTCATGATATTTTATCGTCCAATCTTTCGACGGAATGTCATTTCGACATACCGAACTCTCAAAAAGGCTTAGGTTATTCAAACCCTAACCCTTAGGTTTCGTCGGATGAATAGTGCCTATTTCGTCTTTTTCCTCGAAAATATTTTTGTCTCCGGAAATTTTTTATTTTCGTCTTCAAAATTGTTACTCGTTCAGTCTAGCTCGTAGCCAGAATCCTCCTGATTAATAATCATTCAAGGTTATAGAACGATTAATAAACACATAGCATAGAATAGTATTAATAAAAATTCATTTTATTAATATCTAATTCTTTAATCTTAAATTCTGAACAATCCGTATTCTCTGGGTTGTTACAAGTTGGGTGTTTGGTGAGAAATGAGCCAAAAATGAACATTTCTCTCTCTCTCTCTCTTAAATCTTATATACTACAAAGTGTAATGCATGTAGTTGATACTAGTGGCTGATTTCTGGAGATTAAGTCACATGGGGTTAGTATGGTTGAGCAACTCAACTTTTTGTTAGATTTACAAGCAAGCTTCAATTATACAATAAGGGCAAAATGGTCTTTTATCTTGAAAATTTAATGGCATCTTGGTCATTTGGCAAACCCTTAGGGTTTAACCCTAAGGTGTTGGCATAAAGATTTTGTAGGATTTCTAATTTGGCTTTAAAATAAAAATTTTAGTTTCTTAAAAATACAAAATTAAGGTTTCTTAATTAATTTAGGTTTTTAATTACTTAATACTTTGCTAATTAGGTTTAAGATCTACTAATTAACATTAAACTTTTTAGTTTAGTGATTAGGGTTTACAATTTACAATTTAGGGTTTATAAATCAAATAATAGGATTTCTAGAAATTAATATTTCTAAATATTAATTAGGGTTTACCTAATCATTATAAAATTCTATAATACTTAACCTTAATCGTAGTAACACAGTTACATAACAGTCTCGAACTCAAATTGAGTTTTAAATTAGGATTTCCACTTAGCAATTAGCTAATTACTATTTAAGGTTTTTAATTTTAGAAATTAGGTTTATTAAATTACTAATTATGTTTTTCCATAATTAGCGTCAAAACTTATAATACATATCATATACCACATAACACAATCACTAGACAGAGTTTAAAATCTCATTTGACTTCAAAACTAGTGTTTGTCAATAAAATTAGGGTTTTGCATGTTACATTAAAACTGTTCCACACATAACATACATATTTATAACACTAAAATATAATTAATATTATATTATTATTATTCTCTTTCCTTATTCCAAACCCAGAATTAGGGTTTGGATTCCATATCTGAATTATCTTTCATATACATACCATTAATAATTAAGTTATAATAATTAACTGAAATAAATTCATTTAACAAAATAATTATTATAATAATTCTATAATCATTTCATATATTATTTAAATAATATAATAATCATATTTTCATTGAAAACAATTAATAAAAACATTTCTACTATAAAATTAATTATTATAAGAATATAAGTTATAATGATCAATAATTCTAAAATAAAATTATTTGTAATCATTCATGTAATAAATATATTTTATATTCATCACATAAATACATACACATTACCTTGCACGCATTCTCATCTTAAAAAAATATATGCAAAATTTTTGATTTAATTATATAGAAAACATTAGGTTATTACATTCACCCTCCCTTATAAAGATTCCGTCCCCGGAATCACCGTTTTAAAACTTATACATACAAGGGTACATAGCATACACAGTCATTGTAAGTAGATCTCGATCATAATTGATCGAACTAATCTTTAACTATTCAATATAAATCTTGTCTATCTGATTAAAAAGAAATTTAATTTCTAATAGAATTCAAATTCCTCCTTCAAAATTTCTTTATAAAATAATTTATTATATATATAAGAAAATCATATATAAGAAAATAAAAGTTATACGAATAATACCTGGAGTTGCATCCCCGGTTGCCACGATATCTTGAACGGTCATGTTGAAAACTCTTGCGGTTTTTTCTGTTGGTTCGTTTGTTGATGTTGGTCTCGTTGTCACCAATGTCTTGCTGCCTTTTCCTGCATTCACATTCCTTACCTCCCTTCTCCTTCTTGGACAGTCTTCCACCTTATGCTTCGTTGATCCACACTTGAAACACCCATTGTTCACTCTAGGATTGGGGCAGTTGGGAGAGATATGTCCCTTCTGCCCGCACTTGTAACACACAAACTTACCTTTAAGACACTCTCCCAAGTGATTCTATCTGCAATTTCCACACTGCATAACCTGATTCTTTCCACTTCCTGACCTATTTTCGATATTCCCAAAATTATCTCCTTTCCTTTTTCCAGTCCTACTACCACTACTCCCTTCTTTGGCTCTAACTTGATTTGCCTCCCACCAAAAATTCGCCTCCCCTTTCATCGTATAGGTGGCAAAAGTTGTCTTTTGCCCCTCCGTTATCCTAGCTATCACAAATGCGTCTACATAGTCAGTTGATCTTCTACATCTTGGCAGTACGACTGCCTTGAAGTCTTTGAAGTTCGCCAATCGATTATCTAGCTGATTTTTCACGGCTGGTATTCCATTTTGCATAGCTTAAGCGACCATTAATCACAAAATTCTGCATCGGGTTTGGTTGTCCTCCAGCTTTGCTGACAGTTTCTTTTGCCCTTTGGTTTTGTTTTCGTCTTGGCGACATTATCATAAATTATTCTTTATTAACTTACATTCTAAGCTTTATCATATATGTTTGGCATATAACGCAAAAAAAATTCTACTCAAATAATCATGTATTCAAAATATTAGATTTCTAAAACTTTGGTTTACGGTATTAACTAGTATTCAGATAAATAATTAATATCTTTATACCAACTTATTTCATTAATCCAACATAGATTCATATTCATAGCACTTGACATACCATAGCACATACTGCTTTAAACATCCGCTATCCCTTTGTGACTCAAAAGTCGGGAATCTCTGCCATAACTTATATAAAAGTTGAGAATATTACCTTATACCCACATACCTATCATATACACATCATAAAATCATACAAATTCAAGTACTACCAATATTACTTATTTCTTACGCCTTCACTAAGGATCAATTGCTTAGTATTATACATATTCCCATTATTCTCAATAATCCATTCACACATAACAATACCAAGTTTGTCAAACTTACCACACATTATGAGTTTAAGAACTCACCACAATCATATGAATTTAAGAACTCGAGCTTGACCTTATATTCTTTAACTATACTCTACCTATCAGTTATATTATTATTTTTGGGTCCGGTACCACCTCATTAGGGTTGCTTTTAATGTGATCGTCTATTTCAGCTATTGGCTTTGATATTGGCTCGGTTATGGTGGTTGGCTCATTCTTTACGATCTGAGGGTATCATAATTCTTTTCCATCTGACATCTACACACAAACTATCTTGATTAACACATAATATATACACACAATAAATAATAATTTTATATATAAGTTATCTTTTATTTTGTTTGACGATGAATTAATTCAATTCATCTCCTTTTAAACTCTATTTGAGTTATTTATATTTTCAATGTTTCCCTCTGTCGCAAGGTTATAGCCTAAGGTCTATCCCACCTAAGGTTTCTAACCCTACAGCTCTGATACCATGATGTAACGCCCCCAAATTCAGGTACTTGAAACCTGAACTCAGTGCTTTATGATACCATTTCTATGAGCGGAATAATACTAATAATAATAACAATAATATAAATACCAAACTTAATTTACATATAACAGAGTCTAATCCCAAGTATGCAACATTTACTACATTTATTACATGATAATAATAAATATCATTGTTTTAATAAAGTCATACTATTACATAGAATACCATAACACTTATTCTGTTTGCTTTCCTTTTTCCTTGTCCTTGACCGAACCTCCTGGTTGTTCACACTTAGCTGAAAACATTTAAATTAAGCAATGATGAGCATTTGAGTGCCCAGCAAGTAATAGCAATTATAAATATTAGCTGAAAGAAGTAAATATTTTCTTTGTACGACACTTCTACAATGAATCAACAGTTGTGAAGTAAGCTGAACCAATAATAATAACATATCAATTCTATATCAAAATTTTGAAATTCCGTACTGACTATAAATAAGTATTAGTCGATAGACTATGAACATTATTTTTAATTTTCACTAAGGTTTAGCAGAACTTCATCCGCAAATCGTTATAACTTATGGGCGCGAGGGTGATCATCCCAATGTGCCCTATATTGATCAATACTACATGCAAGAACGATATTATCGTTCATTCTATCCGCCTTAGGCGCATAAAAATTTTCCCATATTCGGGATGTTCATACTTAGTTGGGAATCCGAACCAAAGCAATTTGATTGGATACGATAAAGTTTTATCATGTTCAACGATATTTTTAAATCTCTGTCTAGCTGAGTCAAATAACTTAGACGACTTTTAATTAATGTATACATATCGTAGATTGATAGGTGTGTATCAACATGTGATTAAATACAATTATTATCCAAGTGAGGACACTTGTATAACCATATTTAGAAATTAACGAACAGAATAAATATCTAATTTATATAATAATATTGTACTGATAAATGATGATCAGATACATAATCGATAATAATAGAGCTAATATTCTGCCACAATGATAATATAATTCTGAAACTTTCTTACATATATCCATTGCATAAAGTAAATGCAAAGGTAGAATACTTGCCTAGTCTGCAGCTTACAGTTACGAAACTTAGTTTTATCTTTTATATCAAGACCTATCATTGATAAGATCATTTGTTCGATTAGAATAACATATCGTAACACATAATACTGTTTATTGTTGTCAGCACATAACCTAATCACATTGTCAAACACATTTAGCAGCCATTGAATCACAAACAAACACATATCCAAAAAATTATATAAGTCCAAATCAATTTCTGAAACATGTCGGTGTACCGACGACTTTATCGATAATTAACGAGTCTAAGACTCCATATCGAAGTTCAATAGATGTAAATATTAGTCATACGTTTTTTTATAGCCATATAATATTTTTTAAATAATTATTATAATTTAACATGAATTTTCAAACACGGAAATCATTATTAAATGATTTAAATATCAAATACTTCTATTATTATTAATATTTAATTAATATTAAATTATTAATGAAACCATTACCAAAATCTTAAAGTTATTTATAATAACTTAAAATACTTTTAAAACATTAATATTACCCTTAAATGATTTTTAAAATATTTAAAATCAATTTTAAATAATTATCATTAATACTTAAATATTAATGCACTATTTAATGAAATATTAAAAGTCATTAATTTTAAATTAAAATATTTTTATTCATTTATATCCTTTTTAAATGACTTTTAAATAAATAAACCATTTTTAAACTATTTATTTAATATAATTATTAAATAGATCAAATATCATTTAATATTAAATAATTAATGAATTTTACCTTTAAATATTGAAAGTTATATTTTATAACTTAAAATATTTTTAAATATTTTAGTTTCATTTAAAATGATTTTTATAATATTAAAATCATTTTAAAACTAATTTATTTAATATAATAATTAAATAAATCTAATATCATTCATATTAAAATATTAATATTTTTCATGAAAAAATATCAAAAGTTATATTTTATAACTTTAAATGTTTTTATAACCTTTAAATAATTTTTATATAATTTTTAAATCATTAATTCCACTTTTCATAATTTAATTAATACATTTATTAAATAACTTAATTATCATTAATATTAATTTATTAATGAAGTTCATCACAAAATATTAAAAGTTATAGAAAATAGCTTAACATATTTTCTTATACCATAATATATTTTTAAATGATTTTTCATGTATTAAAATCATTTTTAAATAATTTATTTAATATAAAATTAAATTAAATAAATACCTTTAATATTCCAAAAATATTAAATATTTATGAAATATATTCAAAATCATTAAAAACTAATTTTTAGGCTTTAAAAAAAATTAGTAATTTATTAAGTATTTTTAATAATTTAAAACTAATTTTTTCTAATTATTTAATAAAATAATAATTTTCAGAAATTAAATATCGCTAAAGGTTGCCTATAGCGACAGAATCGTCGCTATAGGTGTTCTTGAGCCTCAAGAACACTGACAAACCAGTGTTTAAGGGCTACCTTTGAGCAACCGTAAATCTATGTACAAGTTGTTTCTGGGCATGCTAAGACACTGATTGTGTAATGTTTATGTAACACTACAGATAACAATAAAAATCTAGATCACACAACGACATATCAACAAGATATAATTTCTCAAACTTCTTGTCAGATTCAATCTGGGTTCTTCTAGGTTACCCAGAAACCAAGATTGTTCGAGTGCATACTTTGAGGCTTAATTATAATCATGTTCTGGTCATTAAGTTTGTGTTATTAAGGTATAAATCGATAGTACTCATGTCATAGAACATTTATATATTACCATCACAATTCAACAACAACATAATCATATCATAAGTTATTATTCGGTCGAAGCCTGTCAGAAGGCCTGTTATTATGGTTTCTGGTGATTCCAGAAACTCAAGGTCATGGCCGAATGGCCTAGTTGGACCATCTACTACACTCTATCAGTTGGTTGTTTAAGAGTTCTAAGGGTATGGATCTGAAGTCCATCTATCAGCTACAACTTGGTTACAAACACAACATCAAATCTCTTAAAAACTTACAGATCAAAGCATGACAAAACCTTATCAGACGCGGCTTAAGACTTTCTGGGTTAGCCAGATTTAAAAAGTCATGGTCGGTCAACGACCTTTGACCATGAATAACTTTAAATCTATACACGATCTAGAATTGATTCAAGTTTCAGATCAAAGAGCTCATAGCATACTACAAGATCAAACATTTAAACAACAAATACACATGATCTAGGAGGTCTGACATTCATTGTTAGATAATTTTTCAACATTTTCCAAATTTTCAAAAACTTAAATTTCAAGCACTTAGATGATATGGATCTACAAAATACTAACCCAGATCATCAATATATACTACATATAACATGTTTTAACATAAAAATCTAACATCTAACAACAGATCAAATGTCAGATTATAGCTTAGGGTTTTATACCTTTTTTTGACAAATTTTGATTCTAAGCTTCTGATTGTTAATGAAAGTGGTGGGGCTAGTTTGTAGGACTGATATGCTATACCATTTCGTGGGTTTGAAGAGAGAGAGAGAGAGCTTTAAGTTGGGTGTTTGGTGAGAAATGAGCCAAAAATGAACATTTCTCTCTCTCTCTTAGATCTCATATACTACAAAGTGTACTGCATGTAGCTGACACAAGTGACTGATTGCTGGAGATTAAGTCACATGGGATTAGTAAGAGTGGTTGAGCAACTCAACGTTTTGCTAGATTTACAAGCAAGCTTCAATTATACAATAAGGGCAAAATGGTCTTTTGTCTTGAAAATTTAATGGCATCTTGGTCATTTGGCAAACCCTTAGGGTTTGACCCTTAGTATTTAACCCTAAGGTGTTGGCACAAAGATTTTGTAGGATTTTTAATTTAGCTTTAAAATAAAAAATTTAGTTTCTTAAAAATACAAAATTAAGGTTTCTTAATTAATTTAGGATTTTAATTACTTAATACTTTGCTAATTAGGTTTAAGATCTACTAATTAGCATTAAACTTTTCAATTTAGCGATTAGGGTTTATAATTTACAATTTAGGTTTTATAATTTAAATAATAGGGTTTCTAGAAATTAATATTTCTAAATATTAATTAGGGTTTACCCAATCAATATAAAATTCTGTAATACTTAACCTTATTCGTAATAACAAAGTTACATAACAGTCTCGAACTCAAATTGAGTTTTAAATTAGGGTTTCCACTTAGCAATTAGCTAATTACTAGATATTTAAGGTTTCTAATTTTAGATATTAGGGTTTTTAAATTACTAATTAGGGTTTTCCATAATTAGCGTCAAAACTTATAATACATATCATATACCACATAACACAATCACTAGACAGAGTTTAAAATCTCATTTGTCTTCAAAACTAGGGTTGTCAGTAAAATTAGGGTTTTGCATGTTACATTAAAATTGTTCCACACATTAACCTTACACACATAACATACATATTTATAACATTGAAATATAATTAATATTATATTATTATTATTATTCTCTTTCCTTATTCCAAACCCAGAATTAAGGTTTAGATTCCATATCTGAATTATCTTTCATATACATACCATTTTTAATTAATTTATAATAATTAACTTAATTAACTTTGAAATAAATTCATATAACAAAATAATTATTATAATAATTCTATAATCATTTCATATATTATTTAAATAATATAATAATCATATTTTCATTGAAAATAATTAATAAAAACATTTCTACTATAAAATTAATTATTATAAGAATATAAGTTATAAAGATCAAAAATTCTAAAATAAAATTATTTGTAATCATTCATGTAATAAATATATTTTATATTCATCACATAAATACATACACATTACCTTGCACACATTCTCATCTTTAAAAAAAATTATATGCAAAATTTCTAATTTAGTTATATAGAAAATATCGGATTATTACAGATTGCCAACACATCGGACAGTTAGAGCTTCTCTGCCACCTATTTAAAAATGAATGCAGAAGAGTCACATTTTTTGGACAATTCCATGTTAGATGGTACACAATTTACTGTCTCTGATAAATAAATGGTATTCCACACACCATCAGAGAGCTTCTCTGCCACCCATTCAAAAAATTAGCAAGGGAGATTACTCAACAATTCAAGGCATCATGTACTACTAGAATCAGACTCATTTGCAGATCAGTGCAATTATTTTGTGATGCTAGTGTTGATGGAATTCTTTTACAATCTTCTTAAAAAAAGTAGAATGAAAAATATCCGCAAGGTCTATATCTTACGAATACGAGAAAGAATAAATTTCACTCGAAAGTTTGAACCACACAGCTTAGGTATCAATGAAATATAAATTTATCAAGTGTCCAAAATAAAATAACTTGGAAACTCATAAAGTATCAAATAATACATAAATATATCTGAGAGATCCATGACACCCAAGTAAGGTCCACCCAATTAACTAACATCTAACATAAATGCATAAAAAAAGGATGCAAATCTTTAGCAAATAAATGCACCAAAAACAAGAACTAGGAACCAATATGAGATATCTTGTATACATGGTGCTTAACTTCCTGAACTAGTTATTCTAAAACCCAAAAGTTGGAAATTTGCAATATTAAAAACGCAAACATTACTAAGTTGATAAAGTAGTTTAAACCCCGAGTTGAGTGATTAAGATGGAATACAAGAACTGTAGGATATCTTAAACATTCTTAACCGAAAAGAAGGTATTTTCTAGATTCACCACAGCCTGCCTCTTCGCAATCTTACCCACCAATCTATACCCATTCTTCGTGTAAGCCACCACCGACGGAGTTGTTCTCTGCCCCTCCGCATTAGTCACAATCACCGGCTTACCCCCTTTCATCGCTCCCACGGTGGAGTTAGTGGTACCGAGGTCAATTCCCACCACTTTCTCCACCACAACCCTGGAGGGAGAATTCTCTCAACTATTTCTCCTACTTCTCTACAGTTTCACGAAAGAGGACTAATGGTTTATGAAGGAGACAATGTTGTTCATCCTCTATCTGAAGAACATAGTTTTTAAGTTCTTTTGGGTTGGATTATTTGAGCGAGAAGAGATAGTGTTTGCTCTAAGAGCGTGAATTTGAGCTACTGCAAGAGAGAAGAAAGTAGATCTAAAGAACTGTCCTTGTTTTAATTTAAAATTTTCAGTTCCGTGTTTTTTTTTGCTCTGTGTTTTTTACATAGATAACGTTTTTTATAAAAACGTTATCTATTTAAAACCAAAAATTTCCCTTATAAATACATAACATTTTTTCATATGTATCTACAACATTTTGTTAAAAAACGTTGTAAAAGAAAATACCACAACATTTTTTATAAAAACCGCATCTTTTAAGTGTTGTCTTTTTATGGTTTTGTACTAGTGTCTCCCTGTTTCACTCTGGTATTCCCAGATTTAAACCCTTTCTATTTCTGTCCTTCGCCACTCCCGGTGCCTCCCTCGATCTTCACTCCCCCATCGACCTTTCCAATATTCTTCTTATCCTTATGGTACTGGCTTAAAGCCTCGCTCCCACCTTCGACGATTATCGCCTTCTCTAAAATGGTCCCAAATGAAGTACTTTAGAACACAGATATCTGGTTATAGAGCCAGGGTTTCAAGCCCTGCTCGAATCGTTGAGCTTTCCTAACCTCAGTGTCCACTTGGTGTGGAGCAAACCTCAACAGTTCATTAAAATTTGCAGCGTATAGGGGAACTGTCATGTCCCCTTATTTCAAATCAAGAAACCGCATCTCCATCCTTCTTTGCATACTCGTGGGAAAGTAGTTCTCTAAGAATATCTCCTTGAACCTCACCCACGTTAAATTCTCATTACCAGCCCTAGCCTGGTTAGCCTCCCACCAAAAATTAGCTTCTCCTTTCATCATATAAGTTGCAAAGGCAACCTTTTGACCCTCATCGACACTTACAATAATAAATGCCTTCTCAATTTCTTTCACCCACATTTGGGCTTCTATGGGGTCCTTAGTTCCTTTGAACTCCAGCGGACCGACACTTTTAAAATCCTTGAAAGTAGTAGCTCATACTACTCCCAGATTTACGGGGATATTAGCCCCATTTCTATTAAACGCGACTGTTAATAAGTTAACAAATTCCTACCTTGGGTTAACGGGACCTCCTTAGTTCTTGGGTTTAGGACAATTCTTAGAAAAATGGTCCAACGAACCACAATTAAAACATCTATTTTTATTTAGAAGAGGACACTGTGGAGAAAAATGTCCCAATTGTCCATAATTAAAACATTTGTTATGATAGCATTCTCCTTTATGTTTCCTACCACAAGTAGGACAAGGCTTAATAATATTATTACTAAAGTTGTTATTAGTATTTCCTATGTTTTTCCATGGGTTATTAGAAAAAGTTTTATCCCATTTTTGCTTGTTATTAAACCCACCTGAACTAGGTTCTGTCCTAATTTTCCCTTTTTCATTCTGACTTTTCTTGTCCTGGTGAAATATAGCAAGACTCTCATTCTCACTTTTAGCTATAGTAGCTTTCTCTAATATTTCAGAGAAAGTCTTTATTTGGAGTTCTGACAACTTACTCTAAATCAGAGGTTTTAAGCCCTCCTAAAACCTACGAGTCTTTGTAAGTTCAGTGGTTACTTGATGAGGAGAAAACCTAGACAGTTCATTAAACTTAACTATATACTGGGTTATAGTAAGATCTCCTTGTTTTAAGTCCAGAAATTTTATTTCTATATGATCTTTCAGGGATCAAGAAAAATAGTTTTCAAAGAACAACTCTTTAAGTTTATCCCAAGGAACAATTTCAGTTTCCACCCGACCTTTGGTTGATTCCCACCAATAATTAGCCTCACCTTTCAAGAAAAAGGTTGCAAAAGTTGTCTTTTGGTTATTATTAACATTGGTTACTAGGAAAAATTTCTCTATCTCAGAAATCTAAATCTGTGCATCTTCAGGTTCTGATGTACCTTTAAACTCAGGTGGTCCAACTAATTTAAAGTCTTTAAAAGTTGTATTTTGGTTCACAGGTCTATTTACAACTCCTAGCATAAGGTCTACTAACTGCTGGGTAGAATTATCATCATTCATTTCTCTTTGGGGTCTTTTGGTTGGTGGAATGATTCTATATAAAACAATAACCAAAATTCTCATAAGAATTTGAATAACACAACATATTTCTTATTTTATATATATCACAACGGTCTTACACAACAACTTCATAATTAAACATACTACTATCTTACAAAGTACTGATGACAATACAAACTTTGAATGCTTCTTTATTATACTAATATAAAGCATTCAACCACTTATGTTACTCTCTAGAATTCATTGATATCATCAAAGGAATCCTGAATCATGTGACAAACCACAGATTGATCGATAAGATAAGCTGTTTTCTTCTCCTCTACGGGATATCGAGCTACACGGTGCTGCAAATCATTAAAAGTATCTCGGACTCCCAGAGATGTTTTAAGAAGTCTTGACTGAATTTCCTTTCTGCCCCTTTGTGCATGGTGCAGTTGTACTTTTAGTCGATGACTATGTCCCCTCTCATGTTGTAGCCTTCCCTCAGTTACATCAGCCATAAACTTCATTTTATTATTCTCATATTCTGTTGTCTGCATTAGTGATGCCATTGCTTCGTCATGCTCTTCAATTCTCATTAATTGACCTGCTACTGGATCTTCTTCTTCCTCAGCATCTAGCAGTTGTTGATCATGAAGCAGTTATTCCTCTCCTTTATCACTAGCTATAAAAGACTCGCTTTGCGATGGATTGATTAATATCACCATTTCTTTAGCATTGGAGTTGGCCATCTATAAAAGAGAACTCCTTTAATACTGGTATAAAAATTTACAAAACAAATATTTTTAATGTTATATTTTATGTGTACATTAAAATTTTTACGGACTCGAAGACTATATACTAAGATTTCTCTTCCTTATATCTATAGCCTTGAAGCTCTGATACCATTAAATTGTAATGCCACCATATCTATACTCCCATGGTATCCGATATGGTGCTTACTATGAATCAATAATTAATGCATTTAAATCTATGCACCCATGGTATCTGATTAAAATATTATATTAAATAGAGGTACTATCAGATATAATTCCCATAGATCCAAGATTCACAGTATCCCATAACAGATGGTAATTCTTTAGAGAACTATTACTGTGTTTAGATACCCTCACTTAGATATATGAGTTGTATCTGTGACTAGAGTCTATCTATCCGAAATTCAGAGTACCAGTAATAACATGAACAGTCCATATTACTAATACCCTCACCCAGATGTATAGCTTAAGCTAGCAAATTTATACTATCGTATCGATAGTAACTATTTATCTAAAATCCAGAGTATCAATAACAACATGAACAGTCCATGCTATTAATACCCTCACTCAGATAAATAATTCCCAAGGATCTCAACTAGATTCGAAGAAGTCTAATTTTACATTTATATATGTAAGAAAACACGGTGTCAAAAATAAAAGATATTATATATATATATATATCATAATATTAAGATTTGATTACATGATTCTCATAACGAGTTCTTATTACAAGGTATTCAAATAGACAATAATATAATCTAATCTAAGTAGGGACGCTTCCCTTTATCTACTCCAGATGTTTCAGGGTTACCATCTAAAACTGCAAAGGGAATAATTTGCAAGATTGAGCTATGACATACTCAGCAAGTTTTTTATTTATAACAATATGTGATTTGAATAAATACAATAATTCAAATTTCGACTGATAGTTGTTACCATTTCTGGATATCTATTTATTTCAACCATTTCTGGAATTTTTCTTTATTTCTGTCAGTCACACAGACTTAGAAATTTTGTTCAGATAAAAGATAGGGGATCAGCCTATTCAACATCCTAGGAGTATGCATCTCATCCTACCAGTGCTTAAACACACCCAACATTAGTATCAATATATTCATTGACCATATCACGATTCCTTACGGGATACCCAACTTCAGTATAGGATGTCTTACCAAAAAAATTTGGTTTGACACAATAGTTTATGCTCAATAAATATTATCATATGAATAAACAATTCATTTTTGAGTTATGCTGAAACTATAGCAATAACTTTACAACAATTGGCAATTCAAGTTTAGGTTTGGTATAACATATCAAAAGCAATTCAAGATATAAGTGTAGAGTTTAGGAAACTTGCCTGAGCGTAGATCAGTCAAGTTATGCTATTCAAACATTAAAAATACCTACGAAGTTCATATATATAAATCTAACACATTAGTAATTATAATAATACTCAAATATATCATTTACATATGCACGGATTAGATTAAATAAGGTTTCGGTGTTTAATACCTTTATCGAATATCAAATAAGTTGATAAATGGAAAAAATTTTATTTATAAAATTTTATTATTTTTAGATAATTTAATTATCCTTTATAATACTATTTTAGAAGTTTTATTTAAAACATTTATTTATTCTTTAAATGATTTTTAAATCATTTAATTCTATTTTTAGGTAATTAATAATTACTTAAAATTTTACAAAAACATTGATTATTATTTTTAAATAATTTATATTCATTTATTATAATTTTTATATCATTTGTAATATTTTTCCATAATTATTTAATATTTATAAATAATTATTCTAATTTCTTTTATTAATAAGTTAATTATTAATAATATCTAAATAAAATAAATAATTATTAAATTTATGTAAAAATATCAACATTTAATTATATTTACTTAATATAATTTTTAAAACTGTTTTTATATTTATTTATTAATTATTTCTAATTTTTATAATTTATTTTTACAAAAACAATTTATGTCTGTCGTTAAAGCCCTTCAGTAACAGAAAGTGTCGATGTAGGTGTTCTTGAGTTCTGGGCAACAGTTTGGTCATGGTCGAGTGACCAGTTTGACCACTAATTAAAATGCTACTGATAATGATTTTTGGTTTGGTCAAGAGTTGTTTTGAGTAGTACTCATATAGTAGTATAACATGAATCAAACTTTAGGCTCTAATCTACATATAACAAGAAGTTATAGAGGCTCAAAGTTACTGTCAGAGCGGTTATTGAGTTTCTGGGTAACCCAGAACAGTAGTCATGGCCGGTCAACGGTTTTGTGGCTTGAATATCTTTGATTATGTGTATTAGATGTGTATGGTGTTTGTTGTAACTTGTAGTATATATGTCAGGGTACATATATATAACATTAACATGAACAAAGCATAACTCTTAGGTCTCTAATTATCTTTGGTGAAAGTACGACCAAACGTCGTTTTCAGTGTTCTTCATTTTCTTGGGCAAACCAGTAAAACTTGGTCAAGCTTCTTCACAACGACTTTTGACCATTAATTCTAGTAATCCTATTAGTTGTTTTAGCAATTTGAGATCATATATATGTAGTACATATAACAGGGTATCGATCAATAACAACACTTTACAAAAACAACAACCAGAAGGCGATTAAAAAGCTTGGTCAAAGTAGTCGGTTCAACTGTTTTTGAGTTTTCTAGGTAACCCAGAAAACTGCAATCCGTGAACGGTCAACCCACTTTCACCACTTATAACTTGAAATCTACGGTTCAAATGAACCTGGTTTCTTTTCCAGATTGAAGACCTACTAATAGGCTAAAACTACCAAACAATTAACAACCCAAAACATAAACACATATGAATCTACATGCCCTGACATTCGGCTGTCTGACTTAGTTTTCAAAATTTCCATATTTCTTAAAACACTTATTTAAGGTATCTAGATATTATAAAAACGTGTTCTACCAATCAAACATACTTTCTAACATACTAATACATAATTCTAAACATCTAGACAACAAAACTAACATAGGATCAAAGAACTAATTATGAACTAGGGTTTGTACCTTTTCTTGAATGATTTTCGATTCTAGCTTTTGATGTTGTTGCTGCTAACACCCAGGCTTGATTTGGTAAGTAAGTAAGTGTATAATAGCTTAAAAATTTCATGACTTTGCTCAGCCCTAAGGTTCCTATTTATAGAATTTTTTAACTTGGTTTTTTGGTCATTTTTGAGCAACTTGTCTCCACAAATATTAGATCTGATGACTATTGTCATGCTTGGGAGTTACAAGCATGTCATGTGTAGCCTAGGGACTTGCAATGGTGACTCCTAACCTACTTGTAAGCTAGTTAGGTTTGTTTAGTAGCTTGATTATGCCCTAATCCTCATTAATCTTGATTAAGGTTTTGTTTCTAATGATTAGGAATGTTAAATGATGTTCATTAGTACCTAATTGAAGTTTACTAACCATGATTAGGTGTTAACATAAGCTAATTATGGTTAGTTTAGCTAATTAGGGTTAGGGTTTGCTAATCTAGGGTTGTTAACCTAAAATTCTCACTAATCCTAACAAGCACGACAAAGCGTTTTGTCAGTGTAAGTATGACAAAGAAACTTGTAAAAATAATTATGCCGAAAAATCCGATTACGGGAAAAAAAATTTAAGTACGAGGTGTCAGGCATGACGTTTTTCGGACAAAAATTTATTTGGTCAAATTTGTTAAACAAAGTATATAATAACACATAACACATTCAGAACGGAGAAAATTTATTTATATAACGGGATTTTATACATACGAGTCTTATTAGGGTTTTGGGTTTTTACACCTTCCTTTTCTCTTCCTTGCGTTGCAGCGCCACTCTGCAGTGCCTTTTTCCCCAGGCTGGCACTGCGGCGCCGCCCTACAAGGCATGACTGGCACTGCGGCACCACCTTCCTTCTCTCTTCCTTGCGCTGTAGTACTGCCACTCTGTAGTGCCTTCTTCCCCGGGCTAGCGCTGCGGCGCCGCCCTACAAGGTATGACTGGCGTTGCGGCGCCAGGCCCTAAACTCAGAAAATTTTTGTAAGTGTTGAAAAATGTTTGAGACGCTTACTTCACAATCTGACAACTCCTTCGCTATAACTCAAAACGAGGTCGTTCCAAAGCCATTCTCTTCCTTATCTCATGTACTTCAACTTCCCTTAAACAGAAATTTATTCTGAATCAATTAACATACCATTCAATTGGCTTAGATTCCATTACTCATTCGTTTTACGTTATTAACGTTCTTCGTTCGTTCGTCCATAATTTCGGTCATCCGAACTCGGAATTTGTTCGTTCTTGAGTCCGCGACTCATGTTTTCTACGTTCTCTTACATTTTTATGAAACCCTACATGTTTGAGTTCATTTACATACTTTCTATTTCTCGTTTGTCCTTTGCGAAATTTTTGCCATAACTTCGTTATGGCTAAGTTTAATCCGTTCTTCATAAACGTTTCTACCATTCCTAACCAAGTAATAGGCAAATAACTTATACGCGGTGATTTTAAACTTGTCCATTAACAACAAATTATACTACGATGGTTTTAAATTTATCCATCAACAACGTTCTTCGTGTTCTTCATTCATTCTTCATTTTTAATCGCTATTTTGATTAAAATTTCTCTTTTTCTAGGAATTTGGTGTTATAAAACACCATTCCTTACTAATTTCACTGGATCGTTCATATGATTCCTTCAGATCGCTCAAATTCATTAAACAATTCCTACTTCTTTAAGAAATTTATAAACTAAACTTCTAATTCTTATTTCTTCGTTTTCTCATGATTTCAACCATATGAAAATCATTTTTAACATCTTTTACTTCTATTCTCATTAAGCTATGTTTTTAACATAAAAAACTTAAAGAAAAAAAATAACTTAGAATTTAGGTTTCAATACCTTTCTTTTTTAATCTCCTCCCGTTGGACAAAGTTTGCACTCGGGCTAGCTTTTCCTCCTCCTTTTCCTTCCCATCCGAACTCTCTCTCTCTCTCTCTCTCAAGTGTTGGTGATTTTCAAATTCACCAACAAATGAATTAAGGCTTCCTTTTATAGAAAACCAAAGCTAGGGGCAAAATAGTCATTTTGCCCCTAAAGTCACTATTCCCACCTCCTTAACTAACCTCCTTACTATTCACGAAGCTTCTTCTGGAAGCTTCATGGTTTCATCTTTTAGGATTCGTCCGACAGTATTAAAAACTGCGATTCTCGGAATCCAAATATTTTTGGATATTTCGTCTTTCCTTTACCGATTAACTTTTACGCATTCTTCGGATCTCCAAAAAAACTGAAAAACACTTTTTGATATTAAGCGTTTTCCTTCACGTTTTCCCCTAACATAGTTAAACGAATGAAAAGTATATAACCATAATTTTCGTCAATTTTATTTCATTCGATTTTGCACGTTTTTCGAGAAAAACTTTTATTGGCTTACTTAACTTTTCACGATATATTATCATCAAATCTTTTGATGGAATGTCATTTCAATGTACCAAACTCTCAAAAAGGCTTAGGTTATTCAAACCCTAACCCTTAGGGTTTCGTCGGGTGAATTGTGCATATTTCGTCTTTTTCCCCGGAAATATTTTTGTTCCATTTTTGTTCCAGGAAAAAATTTATTTTTGTCCTGAAAATTTTTACTCGTTCAGTCTAGCTCGTAGGAATTCTCCCGTATTATAATCATCCTAGGTTATAGAACGATTAATAACCACATAACACATAATATTATTAATAAAAATTTATTTTATTAATAACTAATTCTTTAAATCTTAAATTCTGGACAATCCAATTTTTTGGGTTGTTACATTCTTCCTCCCTCATAAAAATTCCGTCCTCAAAATTTTTTAAAACCACACCCATACCCGGGTTATTACATTCACCCCTTCTTCACAGAATTTCATCCTCGAAGTTATAGCTTACCCTTATTCTCAACTTCTCTTCAAAGAAGTTCTTATCTTTCAAACATTCCCTAACCTTCGTAACTTATCAAGAATTATGAAGTAGAATGAATAACAAGGAATATAAGAATTCCTTTAAAACATTTCATACTTTTGCTGAGGGGTCAAATCGACCATGAACTCTTACTTGGTTTAACAACATTTTGTCGTAACCCTTCTTTCACTGTCAGTTTACAATCACAAAGAAGGTAAACTACCTCTTTAATATGTAGGCAATCAACCCATCAAATAACCCCATTTCAGGGTGTGTTCACGTCAGACTTAATCATTAGATTTCGTACCAAAGCAATTTTATTTGGCACAACTTCTCAAAGAAAGCTCGATTTTTCTTTTAAACATGACATACCATTTGTCTAGCTAAATCAAGTAGCTTAGACCATACCAATAAATTGGATATCAACTTCAAACATTCATCTAGTCAAATAAATTGACATCGACTACCCTTTAAATTCCTTTTGCAATACATCAAAACATTTTATGACGTTATGATACCGTACTTTTCACAGTACGTTGAGGACTTCATCAGTTTACGACTTCATCATTATACATCATACCATAACGGGTTGTAGATCCTAAGATCACATCCAACACTAGGTTCAATTGCATTAATAACTCCATCCTTTCACCATCCTTGCATAAAATGCACTGACGATATAAAATTCATTTTGATATTTCAAATTAATTTCTGTCCAGCCAAAATAATTAGCATAGACATACAAAGAATAGTTCTTTTAAAATCCATTGCTTCCAAAAGTTGAACCTATTCTTTCATTTTTAAAATGCGCACACATAAGCACGATTTCAATAAACTTCAAAATCTACTATAGCTAGATGACTTGGAATATCCTATTTCTCTATCTTCATTCATTGTCTTATGCGACAATACTTAATCTTCTCTAGCACCTTCAATGCTAAGCATACTGAAATTCTTACTTTCAGTCTGAACATCCCTATACCTTAGTATAGTCCATCAAGTTACCACACTTAATGTGTTTAGGAACTTTCCACAACCATGTGTTTAAGAACTGTTGTAAGACCCCAACTTTTATAAATAAAGATGAATTTTTTTTATTATGGAATAAATTTGATATAATGTTATAGTTGTGGGTAATATTTATAAATTTTGCAAAGTAAGCAAGTTGTTATAAAATATTCGTTTGGTCGGGGAATATTCTTTTTGTGGGGAATATTCAGACGACTACCAATCATTAGTGGACCCCATTAATGGAAGTATTGTCGTAGTTAGAAAACGACAAAATTATTTTTCTATAAAAAATAACGGCAGAGGTGTTACCGTCAAAACTGTTGAACTACTCGGTAGTAAAAGTACAGTAATACACGTAGTTGTATAGTAGTACACGATATTGATTATTGATGCTTACGTGAGAAGTCACTCAGCTATGCTCAATTATTGCTACAAGAATTCACGCATCATATCTCTTATATTATTGATTCAATTATTGTCACAGTATCATCTGTATAATATGTTATAGTATTAAATTATTAATTGAGACGACAAGTTATAAATGATTAATAATTGTTGAAAGATTAAATATGTGTTGATTAAAAATAAAATGATTTGTGGTAATATTTATTCAATCCTTGATGTATATAAAGAGTCTGTTATGAGACGTTTGTGGTAACTTTGATTATTTTATGGGGGGCCCATATGTCATCATCTAAGAGTTCCTTCGTCAATAGTAATTACCTTTGTGAATAGTAATTACCTTTGTGAATAGTAATTACCTTTGTGAATAGTAATTACCTTCGTCAATAGTATTTACCTTCGTCAATAGTAATTACATTTGTGAATACTAATTACCTTTGTGAATAGTAATTACCTTTGTGAATAGTAATTACCTTCGTCAATAGTATTTACCTTCGTCAATAGTAATTACCCCTTGAAAATAGTAGTTGTCCTTCAATATTACCAAGAGTTAAGCGCCTCTTGATTGTTCCAAGGGTTAATTACCCTTCGCAAATAGTAGTTGTCTCTTCAATATTACCAAGAGTCATTTTGACCTTCGTTAAGACCAAGAGCCACCCTCGCTTTTTTTATAAATAGAAAGCTCATTCCTTCATTATTTCTTACTTAATTCAATTCGAAACTCTGAGAGAGAAACTATAGAGAAAGAAGAAAAGTATTCTCGCTACTTCACTTTTCCAATATTCAGTTCTTCTAAGGTAGGGAATATTATTTGTTGTACTCGTAAAGGGTGTTATTCTTTCTTATTCATGAAGAGAAGCTGTTGTTATTCCATTGCTTATTATTCTATTGGAATAACCTCGTATACGCTGGTTTACCCTATACTTGGTGACATTCTTCTATTATTCGTTGGAACATCATATTCTGTGTGTTTTTACCCGGATTCGGTTCCGCTTTTTTATTATTATGTTGAAATATATCTCGTCTTCGTGTGTTTTACACCAAACCCGGTTCTATTTTTTATTATTCCGTCTTTATTATTACGCCGGAATATCACATCTGTGCTATACTGCAGGACCTGGTTCCATCATTTATTATTCCGCATTTATTATTCTCATTGGAACATCCCGCTTGGTGTGAATTTTACTTGACTGGTTCCGTTATTATTATTACATTGGAATAACTCCGCTGTGTCAAGAGGTCTATCGCATTTATGGTGATTTCTTTTGTTATTCCATTCTTTATTATACCCAGTTGGTTAAAACTTTGACTTCTATACTCCATGAATTTAGTGGAATATCCTTGATATTTGCGCTTCATCCAGTATTTAATGAAAATATTTTTCTGAGCATTCTTGAATTTTACTCTACAAAGCAGTATCATGTTGACAATTTGGACGTTATTAGTTCCTGAATAAATTAATTCGTGAACTTGTTTTATTGAATTATTATGTCATTGTCATCATCCTCATGTTATATTATGTTATCTTTGGCTTACGTGCATAGATGAACTTAGTATGATTATGACCAAGGATCATTCGGTATAATCATGGCTTGATATAAATGATGTGACAAAAGTCCTCAGTGGCCTGTAATGCAGTGATGGATAGTTTTTGGTATGATTATGACCACGGGTGATTCAGTATAGTCATGACCATTGATAATTTGATGAAAATCCTTGATCGTGGTACATGGATGATTAGATATTGTGGTTTATTCATTAAACTGAGTCTTAGTGATAAAAATTGATGAAAACCTTTTAAAACCTAAAAGATAGTAGACTTTATTTTCTACTTGACTCTTTTAATGGATTCAGATATTCTACCGCAGATTAAACCGGTTGTCTATTGTATTTTATCGGTTTAACATTGTTGAAGACTATTGATAATTTATTTCGCATTATCTTAGTTATAATATTTCTTCGAGCTAGTTGAGCTTACCTTTCTTTCTTCGTTCTCTTGAGGAAATGAGAATATATTTGGGACGAGTCTGGGGAAAATAGTGATGGTCCCGAAGATAGCATTAGTAGTCCTCACTATTTTGTGAAATAGTGTGATAATAATTGTAATGAGGACTCCTTTTGAGTTTGTATAATATCTAGTAGACAATATTTGTATTCAAACTCACGCCTATGTTGTATTGTACATTATGCTTATATTAGTAAGTTGTATTTAAATTACGTACCATGTATCCGACTACCCAAGATGGGTGATGTATACCTAATTTTGGGGGCGCCACAACAGTATCGTCGAGCTTAGGATATGATCCCAGGTGAGATGTGAGATAAGAACTAGGAGGGAGAGGCGGGAATTCCTTCGCTAGTATGACCTACCTAAATTTATTTGGTATTTAATTGGTCACGTGAGTATAGGGATAATATGTGATATGTTAATTAACCCTTGTTTTGTGACGGTGTTTGAGAATGACATCCGAAAATCTTTGAGAGAAGCAATGAAGCACATGAGAGTGTTGATTCAAACTCAAACAAAAGGTAACGACCAACAATATGATAATAATCATCTTGGTGGCAACGGCTATCGAACAATGATAACCATCGTGGGGAAATTATCATGCTAAGAATGGTAACCACTTTTGGTAATCATGGCGAAGATAATAGAAGTGGAAATTGCAAGAAGAGAAGGTCATTTAGCTCAATTTTGTTGTGCACCAAAGTCAAGTCTAGCTGGGACGGTGGCACCAAAGGTGGATATGGACAAAACAAAGTCGTTGGTTTTAGGAAGTGCATTTTTCATGACTTCTCAAAAAGCGAGTAAACCGAACGAAGTTAGCACGGGTTAGTTAATTATAAATTGCGAAGTCTATACCTTATAAGATACCGGTTCTACCCATTATTTTATCTCTCTTGCTTGCATTCAACGTTTAAAATTTACTCCGGAGAAGTTAGACTTTGACTTATTGGTTGAAACTTCGTTAGTAGGAGCCTTCGTTACCGCTACTATTTTTAAATCTTGTTTGATTCAAATAAACACTTTCACGTTACCTGTCGACCTTATCTTTTTGAAAACACTTGCCTTTGATGTGATTTTAGGAATCAATTGGTTAACTACTCATTATGCTTTTCGTAAGGTTGTTAGCTTTTATATTCATAACCAACCTGTTGTGCGAATTCAAGTAACCAAACTACTAAAGCCAATTATTGTCATATCAAGCCATAAGTAAAGATCCCCGAACCTTTCGTTGTTGACTTCCTTGTGTGGAATGCACCGAAGCCAGACTTTCTGTAGGCGACATCGTGAATGAAGATGGCAAGTTTATAGGTATCATTGTGAGGTGCTATCTAGGTTAAGGGATAGAAGTCACAGTTGGTATCAATGTGACGTACTATCCAAGTCTTGGATGAGAGTCACAGTTTTGAATGATATTTCTATTATTAATAAATTTCTGGCGTATTCTTGAAGACTTCTTAGCCTACCTTAGAGCGTGAAATCGAATTTTGTATTGACCCCAGTACAAAACCCATTTCTTAAAACCTCAAATATTTCTTCAACTAAAATGAACAGTTTACGTGGTTTATGATGAAAGTCATAATAAAAGCATTGGACTAATGAAAATCATGGATATACGTGGTATTAGTAAGTGTTATGATGAGTTTTGTTGGTTAGTATGTGAAAACATGAAAGTTTCTTAAAAATCACAAGGAGTTAAAAACCAGATTTTGGTGAAAAACGTAACATGAAATTCAATTGACCAAATCTCCTATTATATTTTGAATTTTTGAGTGTGGTCAAGTCCTAGAGTTAGATCTATGAGTTACCTAACTAATCCAAGTGGAATCACTTTGAAAAAGGTGTTGTAGATTTTTCGTGTGGTGATTTTAGCAAAGGAGTCAAAACTTCAAAATGTCCAAAAAACTGCGCGCCACGTTTTTGTAAGGGCTGTTTCGGCCACTTAATTAGTGAGAAAAATTCAGGCCTTTTGGGACATAAAAGTATATGGTATAAAGAACATCGTGTCCAAAAATGAGCTCATTCCGACTTAAAATGAGCAAGTTATAACCATTTCAATATTTAGGATTTTCTCGACGAAAAATGCTATAGGAGTTCTACAACTCAGATGACCATGAAATTTAAATCGAGGCTCACATTAACATGTGTAAGGTCCCGCCAAGATTTGAGAATTTCTGGAGTTAAACTTGAGGTAGCAAATTTCTTAAGGAATTAATTAGAAATTGATTTTTGAAAATAGTAAATAAATTTTAAAAATTTCGAGAAAAATATATTTTCATTATGGGACTATATTATGCTAAATCCCAGAAAAGAAATATTTTGGAACCGATTTGATATTTTTCATAAAAATAGTTTGATTCTGAACATATGAGTTAAATATGTTATGTGAAGTAACAAAATTGGAAAATAGGATTTTATGGCTAGAGAATCCTATATAGAGTATATGCATATTTTTGATGAGGATTTGATCACCGATGATGATATCTTATGAGTATGGCATTTTGAATGATTAAATGCATTATATGGTAAAACGTAAACAATTGAAATAAATTGTTTATAAATTTAAGAAGTGATTAAAATATTGTTATAATATTAATGATATTAGATTATAAGATTATTAAGTGATTGATAACATGGGGATATTCTTGAATCCTGGATAAATTATATTATAAATGTTTAATATTTATCCTTTATCTCATTTGATTGATTCTTTATATCATTGACATGATCCTCATGCTTATATTATGTTGAAAGTTATCTATGGCTCACGTGCATAGATGGACTTGGTATGATTATGACCAGGGATTGTTCGGTATAATCATGATCAGTAATTGAAAAACACAATTATCTTTGCACGTAGTGCATGGATAATTGTGGTCGTGATACTAATGAATACACGATTATCTTTGCACGTAGTGCATGGATAATTGTGGTCGTGATACTAATGAATACACGATTATCTTTCGCACGTAGTGCATGGATAATTTGTGGTCGTGATACTAATGAATACACGATTATCTTTGCACGTAGTGCATGGATAATTAATGGTCGTGATACTAATGAATACACGATTATCTTTCGTCAGTAGTGCATGGATAATTCATGGTCGTGATACTAATGAATATCCTTGGCACGTAGTGCGTGGATGATTCGATGATATGGATTAATTATTGAAATTTGAGTCTCAAAGAATGAAATATTAATTCATGGATGTGGTAAAAGTCATCTTTGGTCAGTAGTGCATTGATAGACTTGGTATGATTATGACCAAGGATTATTCCGTATAATCATGACCATAATTGAAAAACACGAATATCCTTGGCCAAGAGTGCATGGATAATTCGTGGTCGTGATACTATTAAGTCGCTGCGTCAAAGCATTATTGGTTTTACTGATTTGTATATCTTTGGCTCAGTAGTGCAAAGATGAATTGTTAATGAATATCTTTGCCGGATTGCGAAGATGAATTTAATATTTTTAACGATAAAGGTATTCAAGGTATCCTCACCTCTTTATCATATCAGGTACGTACCCTAATTTCGAGGGCGAAATTTCATAAGAAGGGGAGGTTGTAAGACCCCAGCTTTTATAAATAAAGATGAATTTTTTTTTATTATTATGGAATAAATTTGATATAATGTTATAGTTGTGGGTAATATTTATAAATTTTGCAAAGTAAGCAAGTTGTTATAAAATATTCGTTTGGTCGGGGAATATTCTTTTTATCGGGGAATATTCGTACGACGGCTCAATCATTGGTGGACCCCACAATAGAAGTATTGTCGTAGTTAGAAAAGCGACAAAATTATTTTTCTATAAAAATAACTACAGAGGTGTATTCGTCAAAAAGCTGTTGAACCCCAGTAGTAAAAAGTACAAGAATACGTGTAGTTGTATAGTAGCACACGATATTGATTATTGATGCTTACGTGAGACGTCACTCACTATGCTCAATTATTGCTACGAAGAATTCTTTGCATCATATCTCTTATATTATTGATTCAATTATTGTCACAAGATTATCATCTGTATAATATGTTATAGTATTAAATTATTAATTGAGACGACAAGTTATAAATGATTAATAATTGTTGAAAGATTAAATATGTGTTGATTAAAAATAAAATAATTTGTGGTAATATTTATTCAATCCTTGATGTATATAAAGAGTCTGTTATGAAACGTTTGTGCTAACTTTGATTATTTTATGGGGGGGCCATATGTCATCATCTAAGAGTCCCTTCGTCAATAGTAATTACCTTTGTGAATAGTAATTACCTTTGTGAATAGTAATTACCTTTGTGAATAGTAATTACCTTCGTCAATAGTATTTACCTTCGTCAATAGTAATTACCTTTGTGAATAGTAATTACCTTTGTGAATAGTAATTACCTTTGTAAATAGTAATTACCTTCGTCAATAGTATTTACTTTCGTCAATAGTAATTACCCCTTCGCAAATAGTAGTTGTCCCTTCAATATTACCAAGAGTTAACTGCCTCTTCGGTGTTCCAAGGGTTAATTACCCCTTCGCAAATAGTAGTTGTCTCTTCAATATTACCAAGAGTCATTTTGACCCTTCGTTAAGACCAAGAGCCACCCTCGCTTTTTTTCTATAAATAGAAAGCTCATTCATTCATTATTTCTTACTTGAATTCTTTGAAACTCTAGAGAGAAACTATAGAGAGAAAGAAGAAAAGTATTTTGCTACTTCACTTTTCCAATATTCATTTCTTCTAAGGTAGGGAATATTATTTGTTGTACTCAGTAAAGGGTGTTATTCTTTCTTATTCATGAAGAGAAGCTGTTGTTATTCCATTGCTTATTATTCTATTGGAATAACCAAAGATATGCTGTGATTTACCTATACTTGGTGACATTCTTCTATTATTACATTGGAATATCCTGTTTTGTGTGTTTTTAGGACTGGTTCCGCTTTTTTTTATTATTATTCTGTTGGAATATCCTGTCTGTGTGTTTTACACCAAACCTGGTTCCATTTTTATTATTCCGTCTTTATTATTTCGCCGTAATATCCTCGCTCATGCTATATCTGTGGGACTGGTTCCATCATTTATTATTCTCGCATTTATTATTCTCATTGGAACATCCGCGGTGTGAATTTTACACGACTGGTTCCGTTATTATTATTCTGTTGGAATAACCTGCCTGTGCGGTCTATCGCATGCATGGTGATTTCTTTTGTTATTCCATTCTTTATTATACCTAGTTGGTTAAAACTTTGAATTCTATACTCCATGAATTTAGTGGAATATCCTTGATATTTGCGCTTCATCCAGTATTTAATGAAAATATTTTTCTGAGCATTCTTGAAATTTACTCTACAAAGCAGTATCATGTTGACAATTTGGACGTTATTAGTTCCTGAATAAATTAATTCGTGAACTTGTTTTATTGAATTATTATGTCATTGTCATCATCCTCATGTTATATTATGTTATCTTTGGCTTACGTGCATAGATGAACTTAGTATGATTATGACCAAGGATCATTCGGTAAGATAATCATGGCTTGATATAAATGATGTGACAAAAGTCCTCAAATTGGCTTTGTAATGCGATGATGGATAGTTTTGGTATGATTATGACCGAGAGGTGATTCGGTATAGTCATGACCATTGATAATTTGATGAAAATCCTTGACCGTGGTGGTGTTGTGGATGATTAGATATTGTGGTTTATTCATTAAAGCGAGTCTTAGTGATAAAATTGATGAAAACCTTTTAAAACCTAAAAGATAGTAGACTTTATTTTCTACTTGACTCTTTTAATGGATTGCATATTCCGCTGCAGTTAAACTGGTTGTCTATTGTATTTTATCAGTTTAACATTGTTGAAGACTATTGATAATTTATTCTGCATTATCTTAGTTATAATATTTCTTACTAGGCTAGTTGAGCTCACCCTTTCTTTCACTATTCTCTTCGTGAAATGAGAATATATTTGGACTTAGTCGGGGAAAAGAGTGATGGTCCCAAGATAGCATTAGTAGTCCTCACTATTACGTGAAATAGTGTGATAATAATTGTAATGAGGACTCCTTTTGAGTTTGTATAATATCTAGTAGACAATATTTGTATTCAAACTCACGATCATATGTAATATTGTACACGACAGTTATATTAGTAAGTTGTATTTAAATTCTGTACCATATATCTGACTACCCAAGATGGGTGATGTATACCTAATTTTGGGGGCGTCACAACTTATCTTCGCAATATGTAATCCAAGAACAAATTAAGGACTATACATACGCTTAGGGCACAGAAACATAGCATATAACTATGAGTCACAAATTTTTCATAAGTATGATTTTCAAGAACTCGTACCTAACATATCATTCTCTACCTATCAAGTATATACATGAGAAAAGATTCACCTTCTTGCTATATACATATTGATAGCGCGGCATATTCCAATGATTATCACTGTTATAACTAAGTAATCACAAACCGTTTCCCATTCAAAGGTTCGTACCACTCAACTATCACATGAGTCCTCAATTGAAATCTTACAACTTCTAACTTTTTTCTTTACTTAATACGAATTTTCTTTAATTCGTATGATATCCTTTATAACTTAATCTGAGTTCTTCTTTTCGTACTAATTCATAGTACCATTCATTTATAGCATTAGTTATAAATTATTCATCATTTAACAGATCATATGTTATTACGATTCACTATGATCACGTGGTGATCTTCTTCCTTAATCGTTTACCTCAACGATCTTCTTATCCTTCTCTCTACGATTATAGTCTTAGGTACTCACACCTAAGATTTATAACCTATCAGCTTTGATACCACTTTATAACGCCCCAAAATTTGGTCCATCTTCACACCCGGATTCCGTACATCACGGTCCCACTTCTTTCCATGCATACATCATTATATAGTGAAATATAACAACATACATTCTCAATTCCCAGGTTCTAATACCTTATAACCTTGTTTATTACAAATAATGATAAATACATTATTCTTTACATCTTACACGAGTGACTTTCATCCGCCACCAAGGATACATAACAGTTCATTAAACTAGTCTATAGTTCAATTAAACTATTATACATTACAAGTCTTCGCTTGATCTTCACGCTCATACATCTAATGAAGAGCACTTCTTCTAGATATCGATAAACTTGATCTTTACGGGATCCTTAAGTTCTTACTCGTACGCTAAAAATGTTTTTCATTTAACACAAGTGTGAGCATTCAATTGCCCAACAAGTCATAGCAGTTGAACAAACAACTTCAAAAATTCAAACATTCCTTTAGAACTTAGATAATCGAACAAAGGTTATAAATCAGCTTGAATAATTGGAATAAACTCTGATTCCTATCATTTTAAAACATTTTTCACATTTATTTTGAAATACTTTCATTTTATACTCTTTTTCATACACATCCTGTCTAGCTAGAATCTTTAGCACAGACTTAACAATAACAGTTTATGTATAAACAGAACATTTTCATATTGAACAGCTCAATCACAGAACAGTTCATCTCATAGAAACACCAAAGTGTTCAAATTATGGCACAAAGTTTCATACGTTCTACCACCTTGTACAAATATCACACATTTGCGCATAGACAGAACTTCTCAAGTTCAACATCTGAGAAGTTTAAGAAACTAACATTCATTTAAAATATGAACAAAGTTAGGAAACTTGCCTTACGCACACCAACAACTTAGAGTTTACGCTGAACTGCTCATTCCAATTCCTATATAACACATAAAGAAATAACACATACACCAATTAGTCATACACTTGACTTTACATATTGGTTTATTTAAATTTACTTCTTAGGATTCACGTTCTTGTAATCTAAGTTTACACTAGTAACTTTCTTTACCGGTTTATGGCTTCATAACATACGGAGATGTCTTACTCACAGCTTCATCATCTTTGATGATTTGCATTCTTATCTTCTTCTTATACTCTTTTAGGACTCAGCACACATCGTGTCTCTGCTAGTAGTCCATATAGTACTCTGAGTGGTTTCCCACAAACAACTAATAAATAAGTTCCCATCTCATCTACACTGTCTTTCACAATGAGTTAGATCGGTTGCCAGTTTCGTATACACCTTCACTCTCTGAAGCAATTGTTTAGCCCAGCTCCCATATGTCAACCATGAAAGATTACGATTGTACCACAACCTAAACTTATCATAACTTATCTGAACCATTAAAACTATAATGTTCATTAAGTCAATTTCTCATTCCTTATGGCTTTCTGGAAACTTAATGCCATACCTCAGGATTCAATCTTTATCGTCTAAGTCATAAAGTCTTTTGTATACTCAGAACGATCATTCAATATTAATTCTATGCATTTATAGCGTTAAGCATTTTACGTTACCTTATTCTTATCTTACAACGTCCGGTTCATTTGACTCGGAACGTCATCAAAGTTAATCATTAACTCGGCTTCTTTACGTATACGACATTGTCTTTCATTCAGTTCTTCACCGTTCACAGGTTTAATCATTGATCTTCATTACCCTACGGTCAAACCATACACGGGGTGTAGGTTCTGTCTGTTTAATATTCGCGTACACTCAACCCTCCCGTCGATTAAAGTGTTTAATGCTTACATTTCATTCTAACATTCTATATCTGACCCACATTCGGCTTTCATTAATCTTGATACCATTCATTACGGCTTTCTTGATAAATCATATCTTACTTACTATTTTCGTATCCATTACATGAACCCCATGTTCATTACTCTTTCTTAATGTCGAAGCCATATGATTCGTTGTATGCTAAGATCGATCGTTCATCGCAATAGCGTTGCGTTTATATTCTTTATCTTTTAATCTCATTTAATCTTTCCGTTCAACCTTTACTAAAGGTTTAAGTCACTTGATTAAGTGTTGCTTTAGGTGAACAATATGTTCTTTATTTTCCCTTACACTTCCCCCAAGAGTTGAGCAGTTAAAAGCTCTTCTCTGGGCCTTGTCCTGCACCGGAGCTCATGCCACCCTCCTTTTTTTTTTCGTATTTCTGATGCGAAGTCTCCGATAGCTCATTCCCTAAATGCATCTCTGGCGCCACCTTTCTTCTCTCTTCCACACGCTACAGTGCCACTCTGAAATGCCTTCTTTCTTGGGATGGCGCTGCGGCGCTGCCCTACAAGGCATGACTGGCACTGTGGCGCCAGGCCCTAAACTCATAAAAATTTTCTAAGTGTTGAAAATTGTTTGAGACGCTTACTTCACAATCTCACAACTCCTTCATTATAACTTGGAACAAGGTCGTTCCAAATCCATTCTCTTTCTTATCTTATGTACTTCAACTTCCCGCAGATATAAATTTATTCTGAATCCGTTAACATATCATTTAACTGACTTAGATTCCATCACTCATTCATTTTACGTTATTAATGTTCTTCCTTTGTTCGTCCGTAATTCGGTCATCCGAACTTGAAATTTGTTCGTTCTTGAGTCCACCACTCACATTTTCTACGTTCTCTTACATTCTTATAAAACCTTATACGTTCGGGTTCATTTACATACTTTCTATTTCTCATTTGTCTTTTATGAAATTTTCGCCATAACTTCGTTATAGCTAAGTTTAATCCATTCTTCATGAACGTTTCTACCATTCCTAACCAAGAAATAAGCAACTAACTTATACGTGATAAACTTGTCCATCAACAACAAATATGCTACGATGGTTTTAAATTTATCCAACAACAACGTTCTTCGTGTTCTTCGCGTTCTTCATTCGTTCTTCATTTTTAATCGATATTTTGGATACAACTTCACTATTTCTAGGAATTTGTTGTTATAAAACATAATTCCTTACTAATTTCACCGAAGCATTCATATGATTTATTCGGATCGCTCAAATTCATTAAAAAAATTCATACTTCCTTAAAAAATTTATAAACTAAACTTCTAATTCTTATTTCTTCGTTTTCTCATGATTTCAACCATATGAAAAACATTCTTAACATCTTTTACTTCTATTCTCATTAAGCTATATTTTTAACATAAAAAAAATTAAAGAAAAGAAATAACTTTGAAGTTAGGTTTTAATACCTTTCTTCTTTAATCTCCTTCCGTTGGACAAAGTTTGCACTCAAGCTAGCTTTTCCTCCTCTTTTACCTTCCAATCCAAACTCTCTCTCTCTCAAGTGTTGGTGATTTTCAAAATCACCAACAAATGAATTAAGGCTTCCTTTTATAGAAAACCAAAGCTAGGGGCAAAATAGTCATTTGCCCCTAAAGTCACTATTTCCACCTCCTTAACTAACCTCCTTAATATTCATGAAGCTTCTCCTGGAAGCTTCGTGGTTTCGTCTTTCAGGATTCGTCCGAAAATTTGTAAAATTGCGATTCTCGGAATCCAAATATTTTTCGATATTTCGTCTTTTCTTTACCGATTAACTTTTACGCATTCTTCGGATCTCCAAAAAACAAAAAACACTTTTTGATACTAAGCGTTTTCTTTCACGTTTTCACCTAACATAGTTAAACGAGTGAAAAGTACATAACAGTACTTTTCGTCATTTTTATTTTGTACAATTTCTGCATGTATTTTGAGAAAAACATTTATCGGCTTACTTAACTTTTCACGATATATTATCGTCAAATATTTCGACGGAATGTCATTTCAACACACAAAACTCTCAAAAAGGCTTAGGTTATTCAAACCCTAACCCTTAGGGTTTCGTCAAGTGAATAGTGTCTATTTCGCCTTTTTCCCCAAAAATATTTTTGTTCCTAGAAAAATTTTATTTTCGTCTTGAAAATTCTTACTCGTTTAGTCTAGCTCGTAGCTAGAATCCTCCCGTATTATAATCATCCTAGGTTATAGAATGATTAATAAACACATAGCACATAATATTATTAATAAAAATTTATTTTATTAATAACTAATTCTTTAAATCTTAAATTCTAGATAATTCGATTTTTTGGGTTGTCACAGCTACAACTGTGCCAAAGCCAAAGACAACCCTGAGAGGGGCCAAATGGTCATTTTTCCATCTCAACATCGCCTCAACGCCGTCTCAACACAGTTTAACTCAAACTGTGCCACAAGATGTCCCACAAGAACCATAACTTAAATCTCGAGTGTGATTCAGATAAGGCATTTCAATGGATAAATAAAGAAAACTTGGAGATCTGGTCATGGACCCATATTTTCAGATTCAGACAATGTCTAATCCTATGTCATTGTGTAGCTCTCAACAATGGCTTTCTGAAAAGGTACAACGCGCCTCCATCGGATATCCGGATTGAAAGTTATGAAGGTTCGAGCGGACATCGCATAGCTCGAGTGCGCGTACTTCAAGACGATGGGCCCCGCAAAGCCTTGGGCTGCCCGGGCAGCCACAGGTAGACCCGCGGATGCTGTGGGTTGACCCACGACACATTTAGTCTATAAATAGACCCTTCCATCAGCCATTTGAAAAAAAAAGAAAAGAGAGAAAACTTTGTCCATTTCAGCCCTTAACCCCTTCTAGAGTGCTCCAAACTTCGGGATTGTTCTTTCTAAACACTTGTAAGATCGTGTTCTACAACATACTGAAATTTAATCGGTGCAAACTGACTTTTCAGGCTCCAAAAGCTATCTAAATTCTTCTTCGCAGCCCACTGTAAGATTTTTTTAGATTTTTAAGCTTTCTACTACTTTAATATATATATATATATATATATACCTAAAAAATCTTATAGTGAGCTGCCTAGAAGGCTTCAGATAGCTTTTGACGATTAAAAACTAGGTTTCCACTATGACAACCTGAGAAATTAGACAATTTATTAAAATCTTAAATGATGGATTTAAGGTCAAATAATAGACCTAGACAGAAAATAAGTGTATGCGTTTGATATTTTTGGGAAGAAATTTTGATGATTTCAAAATTCTGTGAAGGATTTTGGTGAATTATTCAGGATTAAGTGTATATGTGTATATGTTCTGTGAATATGGTATTATATGAGTACAATATGTGGTCAAGGGTCAAGGGTCAAGGGTCAAGGTTAACCAGATAAACTATATTTGTGACAAACCCTAAGTATATATTAAGAACGTCAACGTTTAGTTAGAAAACCCTAACAATAGATAAGAAACCCTAAACTAGCTCTGGAAACCCTAATTTCAGTTTTGAGAATTCAAAACCCTAATTCATAAGTTGGAAACCCTAAATTGGGAACTTAATGGAGTAAGTGTAAATAATTATAAGATTAATTAGGGTTAATCTTATCAAATTAGTTAGGAAACCCTAATTTCAAAATTTGAAACCCTAATTTGGGAGCTGGTAGATAAGTATAAAGGTTTTTATGTTATTGATTATATGTTTAATTAGGGATAACCCTAATTGATTGTTAGAAAACCCTTATTGTTCCGTTTGAAACCCTAATGCACGATTATGGACTAATTGCTAAATTAGCAATTTTAATTAGGAAATGTTAATCCTAATTAACAAGCTTGATTTGATTAGCAAATTTTAACATAATTAGTGAATCCTAATTATAATTTAGAAGTATTAATTTTCTATTTTGGAAACCGAAATTTGGAAATTTTAAAAATTAAATTTCAAAAGTCTAAGGGTTAATCCCTAAACCCTAAGGGTTAGGGCAAATGACAAGTTAGCCATTAAAATTGGAAGCAAAATGACTAGAATGCCCTTTTGTCACATTCTTTAATAGGTGGCTGGTAAATCTTGCCATGATTTTGAGTTGGTAAACCACCCTAGCCCTAGCCCTTGCTATGTGTCAAATATCAGCCATCAATTGCCAACTAGATACATTGAATCAAATAGATCAAAGATTTAAAGTAAGAAAATTACTTTACTTTACTTCTCATATTTTCCAAGACCACTCTCTCTCTAACTTTTCGAAATGGAAAGTGAAAGGGAGTGTAAAGTTAAGACTATTTAAGTTCATAGCTTTCCAAGAACAGAATCCATGATCAGAAATCAAAATCCAAGCTAGAAAGGTATAAAAACCCTAAACCTAGAAATCTTATGATCTGAGGTTATATGTTGTAATTTGTTGGCTAGATATGTGTTATAGGGTGTCTTTTAATGATCTGGGTTGTTGGATCATGGATCCATAACATGTAGATGCACGATTTTGAAAATTTTTGAAATCTGGAAAAAGTTGAAAAAGTGGCCTGACAGCCATATATCAGAGGCCATAGATCCTTCTCTATTTTTGATATTTTTTGTTTTATGTTATAAATGTGTTCTATGTCATGTGGACTATGATTTGAAACTAGAAACAGGGCTAGATCATGAGTAGATTGAGAGATATGAGCAGTTAAACTGCGTTGACCGGTCACGGGAATGGGTTTATGGGCAACCCAGAAACCCAGATCTGGTCTGACAGTGTTTTTGCAGGCCAAAATCTTACTTGTGTTTTACGTTTTAGATCATTTTGTTGTTTTGATCTTGTAGACTGGTATAAGGACTACGTATCCAAGCCTCCAAATTACCCAGATCCATAACATAATCAGAGATAGGAGTAGTCAAATAAGCGTTGACCGACTGGCCGGATGAATGTAACGCCCGAGAAAATCGGATTTTGATGACAATTAAATTTTTATTTGATTATGTGAATTAAATGAATTTAATTGATTATTATGTGAGTAAGCTATGTGAAGGTCGTTCTATGACCTATAATGTGCTAACGTGGTTAGTATTTTGGCTACGTGTTAGAAATAATTGTTTGGAATTTCCAAGACGAAAATAATTGTTTTCCGAGAAATTTCCGTAAAAACACTATTCATCTGTTTCTGTTCGGGGAATTATTTTGAAATTCTGAGAAACGCGTAATGATAGAATATTGAGACTAGATGGAATATCTGATAATATTTCATTTATGGTAAATGTAGTTTTCGCCTGCGGACTTAAAACCTAAGGGTTGAGTATGTTGATTTCCAAGAAGGAAATAATATGCATAGAAGGAATGTCGTTAGGGTTAATGCGAGTATTATACAATCATGATACTTTTAGTGTCTATGTATAATACGTTGAGTAAATCTGAATACAATACGATTATTAGACGTAAGGTATACGAAGAGAATACTTGAATTGTACGTGTAGAATATGATGCGTATTGTAGAGTTGACCTAAGTCTCAATGATTAATTCATTTGACTTAGATTATGTTTGATTCAAATGATTTAATGACCAAGCCCAAGGAGTTTAATGGGTTAAACCCAAGTCTAGGCCCAATGTTTATTTAGTTAAGCCCAATTCATTAAAACCGAACCGTGGGGCGATCCGGTGGGTCACCTAATGGGTAAAACCCATGGGGCAATCCATGGAGTTGACAAGGGAGGTGGTGGGCCGGCCACTTTATGTGGTAGCCAAGAAAAATGCTTGGTCACCAAGCATTTTACTTGGTGACCAAGAGTGAATAGTAAGGAGGTTAGTGTGTTAAGTCCATTATATCCTCAATTCTAGTTTCCTATAAAAGTGAGGCTAGGTTGGTTCATTTGAGAGCTTTTCCAAGACTCAACTAGATTATTTGAGAGAGAAAAGAGAGTTAGACTTGAACAATTCTCCTACTTTGAAGCTTGATCAGTAGAAGTTATCAAGGTTATAAGAGTTCTTAAGGTATAACCCTTACCTTTCTTCTCTATCTTTTTTTTTGATTTTCTTTTATATGGGAGAATCTTAAATGGGTGGTATATATCTTGTATGAGAGATTAAAGATGACTTATTATAGATTCAATCTCTATAAGTCATGAGATTATAAGAATCATAAGGTTTGAAATAGTTTTGAACCATGAAAATATTGTTTGTTGAGATCGATCGTTTATAAACGATTGAACTCCGTCAATACGTTAGTATATGCATCTTGATTGGTTAGGGTGTAGATATGAAATCCATGGAGTATTCCATGTGATTTGGCTTAGAGAACGATAGTAACAAAGTTATGGCGAATTTTACGAAAATAGCTGTTAAAACGACGAAAACGTTGAATTCCGGATTAAGGGTCAAAAGTTGTCGTGAGACTTGAAAACTTTGGATTTCAATGTCAACACGTGAGATAGGGTGATTAAGAGTTGTGTGTTTGAGAATCGTCGAATTCTGACTTAAAACGAAGAAAACGAGCATTGAACGCTCATTAACGTTTCCGAACGTGTAGAAAATGAACTCAATGGTCAATTTTGAGTTAACGGATTCGAAAGTGTCGAATTCTTATATGAACACGTAGATTAAGTCATTTGTGATGTGTAGGCTTTTGAACGGACCAAATCGGGCTTAAAACGAAGAAGTTACGGCCCCGGAAATCTCGCAAAATTTTTGAAATTTCGAGAATTGAATCGAGGTTTCAGCCAGCCGCATGCGCAAACATAGTTCAAATTGTCGCATGTCAATACAAACTGATGATGTTAATGCATTGTTAAATGGCACCATGCGCCATTATTTCGCCACGCGTGGCCAGTCGAAGCACTGGGAGTCCTTTCATCGCTAACCGGCACCGAGCGCCAAGATAGTACTATATATATGTCATGGTGCCATGAGAGAGCCTTCTCGAGACAATGACTTAGTTTTTAAACTTCGTTTGTCCGGGGACCTAAAGGGATGATGTTTGTACACTTTATAAGTGTATTAAAGTTATTCCTATACTACCTATACTAAGGTATATGGTATGAAATTTAGGAATGTAATGCATACTAGTAAGTTAAGAATGTTGAACAATGTTAGTATTTCACCGACAATGTTCAAGTCCGGTTAATTAATGTCAACTATTTAATAAACCGGGACGATAGGTAATAAGTCTTGGTTGACTGTAATAAAGATATTAAGTTAATAAAGACATAGAAGAGAAAGAAGCTTACATAAACAATGTGAATAGTTGTTTGATAGCTAATTACAGTGTGTTATGTGAATATATCATGTAGATTCTGTAAAGGTTGTGGTCAGTCGAGTAAAATATTTGAAAGTATTTGAAAGGCAAGTTTTCTTAACGCTTGTCTAACTTTCATGTTAGCCAAGTTGTATGTGATTCATTGAATTGAATTGCGAGCCTTGTTTTCAAGAAAGGGTCGATGCCAGATTTTAACTCGGCTAGACTATTCGTAATATATAGATTAATTATGATTCATATCTTTCTATATAGAAATGTTAACGCTATCCTATGCTTAACAAAAGTATTTTCATCGATATTTTGATGGGCACGCGAGTTTGCCAAAAATATTAAACGTAAACACGTTTAATGAATGAGTGTTGATCAACATAGAGTACTATAGGCTGATCACCTAGAATTTCTCGTAAGTTATCGGATGAATGGCCTTAGTGTTGTGGACTCCTTTTTAAGTATGAAAACTGAAAGTTACTGTTCAAGGTCTATTGACCGGTTCAGAATTTCTAATCTATTCTATACTTTGGGAATTGATGTTATGAACTGTTAAAAGTATTATTGATTCATGATACTTCATAACTATTGTTCAGTTTTGTCAGAATTGTTATATGATTCACGAATGTGGTATTCCTGTTATACTTGCTTAAAACTTGCTGAGCTATCATGCTCAGTTCTTGCGTGAATCATATAACTGCAGTTAAGGATGAACGTACTGTGAATGCCAAGAGAGATAAGGGCAAAGCTAAGATGGATGCTTAGGCATTGTGTAATAGTGTAGTAAGTTTATATGTATTATACATTATGAACAATGAACGATGCAACCGGTTTATGAACCTAGGAAGGATTTATACTTTGATTATAATAAAAAGATAGTAATTACCTTCATTTTTGTTGTATTTCAATAGAATGATTGTATGGATGTTAGTACAATGGAGCACCATATGTCGGGTTGAAAGATACCCGAATTTGGGGCGTCACAATGAAGATTCTGGAAAACCCAGAATCTTCAAGAACAAATTTTCTGTCAGTGTTTGACCGGCCTTGATCTCTTATATGTGTTGATGTTAGACTAATTTTATGTTATAGGATCGTTCTTTGACAGGTTTACTACAAGCATGAACCTTTAGAACATAATTTTCAAGCCCATTCTGCAAATAATAAGGATCTGAATCTAGCACCCTCGACTGTTCTTCATTTTCTGGAAAACCCAGAATGAAGAACATCGTTGTCAGATATTTTGGAGGCTTGAATCTCTCAATTGTGTTATGTTTTGACAATGCCTAGTGTTTGTGGTTGTGGTATTACATCTGTGCTACAATCCTAACACCATTATCTTCCCAGAAATCACCAAGAACACTACTTTAATGTTGATTAAAGTAGGCACCCAGTAAACTAACATGGGTTTCTGGGTTTGGCCAAGAACAATTCAAGAATGCCTATAGCGACAGTTTCGTCGCTATAGGGCCCTTTAGCGGCAGTTTATTTCGAAAAATTATTATTTATATTAAATAAATAGAAAAAAAATAGTTTTTAATTATTAAAAATACATAATGAATTACTAAAAATTATTTTAAAGCCTGAAAATTAGTTTTTAATTATTTTGAGTATATTTCATTAATATTTAAAATTTTTGGAATATTAAGGGTATTTAATTTATTTAATTATAATATTAAATAAATTAGTTAAAAATTATTTTAATACTTGAAAAATTATATTATGGTGTTAGAAAACATTTTAAGTTATTTTTAGTAACTTTTGATATTTTGTGATGAAATTCATTAATAAATTAATATTAATGGTAATGGATTTATTTAATGAATATATTAAATAAATTATGGAAAATTAGAATTAATATTTTAAAAATAATATAAAAATGATTTAAGTGTTATAAAATAATTTAAGTTATAAAATATAACTTTTGATATTTTGTCATAAAAATATTAATATTTTAATATTAATAGCAATTATTAGTTAATGGATTTAATCTTTTAAAAATTATATAAATATGATTTTAAAGTATTAAAAATACTTTGTGATATTATAAATATATTATAATATTATGACATGTATTTCATTAATATTTAGTATTAAATAAATATTAAGGATAAAGGAATTATGTGGTATTTAATTCATATAAATACGATATAAATAATTGAGAAATCATGATAAATGGAAATAATTAGCTGAAAATTTTTACGAGCTTATGAAAAATATTTTTGACTGATAATAAAATTATCTAAGATAATTGTTAAGTGTTTAGGCAGAGTTTAATTGAACTTAAACTCGATATTTGTCCATTAGGCAAAGTCGGGATGTTAGAATTATGTAATAATTCAACTCGGTGAAATAGTTTGACTTGATACTGAGTCTTATGTGTGTTGTAGACTGATAGGGTTATGTGTTATGTGTTTAGGTTATTCTATGTATACATATATAATAGTATTATATTATGATGATATTATTCTAATTTGTATATCAATATTATTTATATATTAGGTCTTCAGACAAAGCTTAATAAATTGTGTAACAGTAATCGACCGAACATACAAGTTTTCCTTAACTCAATCTCGAGTTGTTTCATTCAAGTATACTTATGGTTGATCATTGCTGATTCCCATGTCTAAGAATTGTTAAATTGTACCCTGTACATATTACATGTATTAATCAGGTATGAAAGGCTGATCATCTTCATTACCATTCGGTCCAGATTTAATCGATATGGTCATGTTAAATGTTCTTCAGATATGCAAGTTTGTTCATGCTAGTTCTCAACTATATTAAAGAATTATAGCCAGCTTATTATTTAAATTCTTTCGATCATGATATATCCTTAAATAAATTTATACTTGTTGGGCAACCTTATTGCTCACCCTTTCTATATCATGATAAACATTACAGATTAAGACGACTTCGTCAGATAAAAGGAAAGGTCAAAGATAGTTCCAACTTTAGTATATATGTGCAGCTAGATTGGTAATAGTGTTGTATGATAATATCTTTGTATGTTAGATAGAATAATGAATTGTGTATAAGTTAAGGTTATCGACCTTGGGGATAGTGTGTAAAGTTTAATGTATAAACAATTTATGTTTATATCTTCCGCAATAGTTATAGAAATAGTATACCAGATCCGTGGTGATTTCAAAACCGGATTTGGGGCTGCCATATCCACTGGTTAAATTTTAGTATGTAGCAAAACATGAGCTTACAAGTGTTTAGAAAGAAGAATCACTCAGTTTAGGGCACTCTAACAGTGTTTACAAGCTAAAATGGATAAATTTTTCTCTTATTTTCTCTCTTTTTTTTTAAAATGAGCTGCCAAGAGCCTAAATTTAAAGATCGGATGGTCACGGGTATACCCAAGGCAGCTGCGGGTTGCCCCGAGCCATGTGGATCTAGTCATCTCAAAGTACGTACACGTTGGCTATGCGATGTCCGCTCGAACCTCCATCACTTTCAATCCGAGCATCCGATAAAGGGGTGTTGTACCTTTCTAGGAAGCTATTGTCGAGAGATACACAATGACATGGGATTAGAGGTTGTAGGAAGCCGGGAAGATGGGTCCATGACCAGATCTTCAAGTCTTCAAATTATATCGGATGTGTTGTCTTGTGTAGTAGTCACTCGGGATTTGAGTTATGGTTCTTGTGAGACACTTTTGTATGTAGTGTTGATTAAAATGATGTTGAGATGATCTGAATGTAGTATTGAGGTGGCAAAATGATGATTTTACTCATCACCGGGGTTATCTCCGGCTTTGCTCAGATGTAGCAGTCGTTGCTCAGGGTTATCTTTGAGATTGAGTTGCTGTGAATGTTGAATGTCCTCAAGGTTGTCTGTGAGGTATGCTTGACCTCTCGGGGTTATCTCCGGGGTTAGAATTGAGTGTCCCGGGGTTGTCTGCGGGATTAAAACTGACTTTTCTAGGGTTATCTCCGGAACTAGAATTGTCCCCTTCGGGGTTATCTCCGAGGTTGGAACTGAATCTCTCGGGGTTGTCTCTGGGGTTAAAACTGTATTTCCCAGGGTTGTCTCCGGGTTAAAACTGAGTTGACTTCCAAGGATATCTTTGGAAGACGATTCTGCCTTTCTACAGGGTTAGCAATAGGAATGCAAAATTTCTAGTATCTACACTTTGTATATAGGTGAAAATGAGACATAGCACTACTTTCAGATAATTACACATAGGCCCAATAAACACACCCACACACATGCAGATAATTAGGGTAATTGAAAAGTTATGGTAACCATATTTTCACGGAAGTCGAGGGTGCCTAACACCTTCCCCCCGCTTAATCAATGCCCCAAACTCAATGAATCTCGGTTTCCAAGGCCAGTTAAACAGCGTCCAACCATTGGGCCTTTGTGTAAACCTTTTCAAAATCAGTTGAGTTGGTACAACCATTTCAAATCTACTAACTGGCAACTCAAAATTGCAAATCATCGATATTCACATGTCAGACCTTTTTAAACTCGCCTTTTCAGACAAAACTCAACTGAATGAGAATACAAAAGAGCAGGCACAGAAAGGGACACAATTTTCCCAACATCAAAAGGTGGCGACTTTGCTTGGGAATCCAGTTGAGGGCTTAAGCCATTGTTCAACCTTTTCAAAAAGCCTTTTTATCTGCTTGTGTGTGAATGTTTCATTTACATTGAATGCATGTGTATTATTGGTTTATTTACTGTACTTTAGTGCTTTGCACCATATCTGCCTATGATATTAGTGCTTTGTACTTGTCATCATTTCCATACAGTGAGATGCGATGTATGTGAATGTATGTTGTGGGATTCCTCCCCCTGGAGGCAAACCCTTTAGTGTTTGATTACTAGATGCAAGGGAGACTAATCCTGCGAGGCTCAAGAAAGACACTACCCAGATTCGCACCACTTGAAAGATCAGATTAACTTCCCATCCAATAAATTGCGAGGATCTGGGGACCTTCATGCCAAAAAGCCGCGAGAGTAACCTAAGATAGGTCAGCCTTTGATAAACTAAACGCGAAGGAAAGTCTCTTCACACCTTCCCCTTTCAATTACGTGAAAATTCAATTTCATTTAATTTCAATTCCATGTAAATCTCAATGTAATGGAAAATATAAAGGAAGATGTAAATATGCATTCCATTCCATATCAAGACCTGTTATGCTATCCTATCATCAAAACAACTGACATCTGTTTTGTAGGAGAACATTAAAACACTCCTAAAATAGACACATTGCATAGCATATAACGTCTTTATGTTTTCCCAGACTAAACTATATAGTATTTTTGTAGGGGAAATAATTGGTCCCGTTACCCGTTCAAAGTCCAAAAAGGTACTAAGCCCTCCTTCAGACATAGCTACAATTGTCTAGTCTGATCCTACTCCTATTTCTCTAGAGGAGTTCAAAGGATTAAGGAATTAGATAACACAATTGGCTGTCCTTCTGAAAGAGCTAAACATATAAACTCAAGATCCACAAATACCCATTCAAACAGAATCCTCTACATATGGAGGAAACTAGGGCACATAAATGTAGTCTTCTCTTGATCCTCAAGAGCGATGACGATCTGGTTATAGCCCTAGTATCCATCCAATAAATAGTAGTACTCATGTCCCGCAAATCTATCCAACATTTGATCGATAAAGGGCAGCAGAAAATGATCTTTTCGGGTTACCTTATTCAACTTCCTATAATCCATTCAAACACTCCAACCTATCACTATTCTTGTCGGTATTAACTCGTTATCCTCATTCTGTACCATAGTCATTCCTCCTTTTTCAAATTTTACCTTTGGACCAGACTAACCCACTTACTGTCAAAAATCGGGTAGATGATACCAGCATCCAACAATTTTAGAATTTCCTTCTTCACAACTTCCTTTATAATGGGGTTAAGTTGATGTTGTTGCTCCACCGTCAGTTTTGCATCATCTTCCATCAGAATCTTGTGCATGCAAAACAAAGGGTTGATTCCCTTTATAATAACACGTAAAGAATTTGATTTGCCTATGTATGCATACCTGAGGTTTTTAGGGAGTGGCTTAAGTTCCAAAGTTGGTGGCTCCTCCAATGACGGTTTCAATTTTTCTGTGGATGTCTCCTCCGTCTGCAAAGGTTCAAATGGTGCTCTGAATGGGCTAACTCGTTGCAATGAATTTAACATCTGTAAGTAGTCCACAAATTCCAGGTCATCAAACTCTTCATCCCCCAATAATGTTGTTTCTAATGGATCATTAACCAAACTCTTTCCCATATCTTCACTGATAATTTGCTCAATTATATCCATCCGAAAACATTCTTCCTCATCCGTACCTCATCCGTAGGGAATTTAATGGCCTTGAACACATTAAATTTAATTTCTTGATCTTGGACCCTCATAGTAAGTTCTCCTTTTTGTACGTCTATGAGTGTCCTACCCGTGGCCAAGAAAGATCTCCCTAGGATGATCGGGATGTTATTGTCCTCCTCAAAATCTAGAATAATAAAGTCCGCGGGGAATATAAACTTATGCACCTTAACCAATATGTCCTCTACTATTCCTCTCGGATATGTTACTAACCTATCCGCTAACTTCAATGAAATATTTGTAGGCTTTGGCGCGGGCAAACCCAATTCTATGTATACTGACAATGGCATAAGGTTCACACTCGCCCCAAAATCATATAAACACTTATTAGTTCCTGATCGTGCATGGAATAGTGAAACTCCCCGGGTCTTTCAACTTTGGTGGCAACTTCTACTGTAGCACCGCACTACATTCCTCTGTTAATACCACTGTTTCAAAGTCTTCCCATTTCTTTTTCCTTGACAGAATCCCATTCATGAACTTTGCATAACTCGGTATCTGCTCTAGGGCTTCTGCAAACGGAATGTTAATCTGAAGTTTCTTGAAAACTTCTAAAAACTTCGCAATCCTTATCTAATTTCTAGTTTTGGACCCTCTACTGAAATGGTGGTGGAGGATATACAACTGGCTTGTCGTCTAACTTTGTTTTCTCGCTTTGTTTATCCTCACCCTTGTTTGCTTCAACCACTTTACTGTCATCAACTTTTTCATCCAATATCGCAGAATTTTCTGCATCTTTACCAACGAGATGTTTACCACTCCTCAACATAATTGCCTGACACTGTTCGTGGTTTCCCTTCGAATTTCTCTCGGTATCACTTGGTAGGGTTCCTTGTGGCCTGTTATTTAATGCTAAGTCAATTTGCCCCATCTGATTTTCCAAGTTCTTAATGGTCATTGCTTGATTTTTCATCGCTGCCTCATTGCTAGTTATGTACTTCGACAACAACTCCTCCAAATCTGAGTTTTTTTCCTGATGTTGAGCGAATTATTGGTGATTCTGAAAACCTGGGGGATATGACGGTCGTGGAGCTTGATGTTGCTAATTATTGATCCACGAGAAATTTGGGTGATTCCTATTCCCCTGGTTATAAGTGTTTTGGTACATATTCTGTGGACCCCTGTTATAGCTACCTACGAACTGAACAGACACTGGATTGATTGTGCATTGATCTGTAGGATGGTCACCTGCGCACAATTCACACACAACCGTAACCTGCTGTACCTGGTCCCCTGTCATGGCATCCAACTTTTTGGACAGCGAAGAAATTTGTGCTTGTATTCCTGTCACCCCATCTACTTCTAATACTCCAGCCATTTTTGCCTGTGTCATTCTTGCTGTGGGCCACTGGTAGTTGTTAGCCGCCATGGTCTCAATCAAATTATAGGCTTCCTCATAACTCTTAGCCATGAACGCTCCACCCGTATTTGCATCAATACTGGTCCTGAGATTTCCATGTAGTCCGTTAAAAAAGTATTTATTTGCAGCCACTTGGGCAATCCATGATGTGGGCACTTTCTGAGCAACTCCTTGGATCTCTCTCATGCTTCATATAGTGACTCCCCATGTTGCTGCTCAAACATTGTTATCTCATTCCTCATTTTTGTAGTTTTCGCCTGTGGGAAAAATTGGCAAGGAATTTCTGGGCTAATTCTTCCCACGTAGTTATCGAACCTGGTGGTAGAGAGTGTAACCAACTCTTTGCCTTGTCCCGTAAGGTGAATGGGAACAAGCGAAGTCTCACCGCATCATCCGATACCCCATTATACATAAAGTTGTCGCAAATCTCCAGAAAGTTAACTAGATGTTCATTCGGATCGTCATTTGCCAATCCCCCAAACTGAACTGAATTCTGGATCATATGAATTTCCCAGGCTTAATTTCGAATGTATTTGCAGCAATTGCGGGCCTGGTGATGTTCGACTGCAGTTCAGTCACCTTAGGTGTGGCGAAGTTCCTTAACATTTTCTGATCTTCAGCTGCCATTGCCTCTTCTTTCTCAGAATTTTCAAAGTCTTGCCTCGTTTCCTTGATCCACTTACTAAACCTGTAGAACCGTTTCTCAATGTCGTCCTCGAAAGGCAGCAAGTCTGGATTTTTGGACCGAGTTTGTATAAACCACTTTAAAAACCTGAAATAAGAAGAACAAAACAAAAATAAAAAATGTTTAAGTAAAACTGAATTAATTAAACTGATATTGTAAAAATATTAAGATCTATACTAAATTATCCCCAACAACGGCGCCAAAAACTTGTTGGGTAAAATCTATATACGCACAACATGCAAGTATACGTGGTCAACAAGTAATAAAGTGATGAGTAGAGTATTGTTCCCATAGAGACAAATTAGCAAGAAACTTAACCTTACAATTACTAATTTCTTATTAATCCTAATTTTATTAAACTATTCAATTTAATGATTAAAAATTATAGAAACTAAATTAATAAATAATTAAACTATCACTAAACAATCATAAATATCAAAATCTGGAATTTCAAACAATTAATGGAGAATTAGACTTATGATTTCACCCTAAGTTTCACTATGATTTTACACCTTTATTACAATTCAAATTTCTATCCCGGTTTATAAATCAAGAACATGAATGTAGTATTAGCCACCTCTCAATGCACTATCTACCGTATTAACTCAAATCCATAAATTAGATAGAAAAAAGTTAAACACCTTAATCAACTAACTCATTATATCTCTATGTGAATTATAATTAAAGAAGGTTTAAGATTAAGTTCTCTATTCGATTACATGTGATGTCAAGCATATCTCTACCTTAACATTCATCAAGATTATGTTATTCACAAAATTCATGAACACATGGTATATTAACTAAGTCTAGATTCGAATATCCTCTATCGATTCTAACAAATCCATTAAGAATTGTTGGTTAGGAAATTCATAAATTCAAGCTCAAATTAATATAGATAAACTAGAAAATAGCTTGTTGAACTGGAAATCAAAGTTTACAAAATCATTGTTTCACTTAAGGATCCACCATAAGCCTAAAAAATTAATTAGTTCATCATAAATGAAATAACAACTAAATATTTCAAAGATAACATTCATTAAATTATAGATAAAAGTCTAAGAAGAATAATAGTGAAAAACACCCTTTACGTAGCCTAAATCCGCAATCGTCCCGAAAATCTCTTCAAAATCTTCCTCCAATGCTTGCTATGAAAAACTAGAATTGATCTTCGTAATATGCCTTGTGTCTTGTTTAATTCGTTGTCAATTGAGTAAATAAACATCCAACACATGTTTTTCTGATCAAATCCCATCTCTCTAGAGTTCCATTGCCATCAAAATGCTAAGACATTATGTTCCAACACCATCATAAGCAAAATAGGACTCCCATCTGCCGAGACCCCCCGCCCCTGCAGGGGTACAAGCCTAAAACACGCTCGCCCCGGCAGGCACCCTTTCTGTCAGTTGCTGTTGAAGACCCCCCACCCCAGCGGGGGTATGTAGGCCAAACAAGCCTGCCTTGACGGGCCTCTAGTTTGCTAAATGACTTTGCTTGCTTAATGATTATTTCCAGAAATGCTCCAAATGACTCCAAATCTTCATTAAATGCCACAACAACCACCCTACACATAAAAGAACACAAAAAAATAAAAACGAACATGAAAATAAGAAAATAGCAACAATTAAGCATGAAATGGACAACAATTCGTGGATATGAAATCCAATTATAATGACACCCCCAAATTTGGGTACTTCATTTCGCCAGATTTGGTGTTCACTAGATAAAAACATGCATATCTAACTACCTAAACACAGTAAAGTTTAATAATAAACCTTCCCATTAATGGGTTACATCAAAAAGTCCAATAAAAATCTCCTGGGTTATCTAACCTTTAAATACAAACATCATATGCAGAAAAATTAAATAATTACATCACAATAACTAAAAACAAAATCTAATAATATTAAAAGTCAACACGTTTACAAGTCTTCAATACTTGCTCATCTTTCCTTTTCCTTTACTGGTGCTAGGAACATCGACCTTCTCAACTTTAGTTGTAATTGTTATATAAGCAAGAGTTAGTAAACAATACTCACTTGAAATAATAATGAACAAAACTTTATAACAGCTGCCAAATAATAGCCTCAATCGAACTGAACAATATACTCTATCAATGATAATCAAAATCTGAAATATATATATCTGAGGGTCATAAGACCACGAACTATGACCATAGTTATAAGTAATCATTCAACTTAAAATTTAACAATTATAAGACTATAAGGACTCCTCGTACTTAGGGGGATCAGCCCTTCGTTCAATGTATTGTGCACAAACATTTCAACGATATACGTAAATTATCTCCTATAATACGGTTGTTCATCTCAGCATTTAGAATACGAGTCCGCGCCAAAGTAAGTTTGGTTTGGATAGGTTTCAAGGTAATTTAGAGTTTACGAACATCAACTAAGGATTAGTTGAATAAAAATGTAATAACATTATGCTATAGAATAAATCATAAGTGAATCAACATTGTATACTAAGGTCATGCTTTAGGAATAATCTAAGAGCATAAACGTTGAATAACATAACATACCTTGCCTGAACAATGTTAAGCTAAGGTTAAAACCTTATTTAAAGTTGAGTCTTAAGCATGCATAACAAATAGTAAGTTGAATGATAAAACTTGCTCAACAATAGTGTATCAAAATGTAGAAATTTGCATGCTAAATAACAAGTTAAAGATTGGCTCAATATCAAGAGATAAGGTTTATGAGCTTGCACGATATAATTAGGGTTAAGAAACTTGCACAAAGAAAGCTTAGAGTTAGAAAAATTTCTCAAAGAAAGTTTAGAGTTAGATAAACTTGTCTCGTGCGTAGGTTAAACAATCTATAATGCCCCAGAAAATTTGGATTTTTGAGAATTAATTTTTTTTATTTAATTATGTGGATTAAATTAATTTAATTAAGTATTTATGGGAGTAAGCTAATTGAAGGTCGTTCTATGACCTAGATATGTCAGAATGTCAAAGTATTTTGGCTACGTGATAGAATTAAAGTGTTTGAATTTCCAAGACGAAAATAAAAGCTTTCCGAGAAATTTTTTGAAAAACACTATTATTCTTAATTTCGCTTTTGGGAATTATTTTTGAACTTCCAAGAAATACGTAATGATAGAATATCGAGGTGAGATAGAATATCCAATAATATTTCAGTTATGGCAAACGCAGTTTTTTGCCTATGGACTTAAAATCTAATGATTAGGGAAAATGAATTCCGAGAAGGAATTTAAATACGTATAATGAATTAAAACAATGATTGTATAATATGTAAGTATTTTATGAGGTAATGAATACGAGTATAATACGAGGTATTATATGAGCAAGAATGAATGATGGAATGTCGTATATTAAATAAGTATACGAGTTAGAAAACAAGAATTATACGTAGATTATATGTTAAAAGACTTTAAGCCAAATGTATTGAATTTGTATGAATGTGTAAGAGATTGTAATATCCAATTGGGATAATAATAAAGCCCAATATGAATTAATGTTAAAGCCCAAATATTTGTAATGTTAGGTCCAATGTAATTTAATGAACAAGCCTAAGTGTTTGTTTAATTGCAAGCCCAATGTATAAGTTAGGTTAATTAAACCTTAAGCCCAAAATATTAATCCAATGGATTAGGAGAATCCATGGGGCAACCCATGATCATATAGTTGAATTAGTGGCCAAGAATTAAGTGTGATGAGGAAGTAGACTTAAGGGTTAAACAAAGGATAAGCTAAGCAAACTTAAAAGCTAAGTAAAGTGCTTATGTGTGGTGAGCAAGTAAAGTTCTTTTATGTGATTAACAAGTTAACTTAATGGCTAAGTGTTGTGATGACCAAGTAATTCATTTGATGAGCAAGTAAAGAATAAGCTATGTGTTAAGCAAGTATACTTAAGAGTTAAGCAAGTGTGGTGGCCAAGTTTACTTAATAGCTAGGTAATGAATAGTAAGGAGGTGATTAAGGAGGTGGAGTGGCTTTATGACCATTATACCCTAACTTAGACTTTCCTATAAATAGCAAGCTTGGTTTTCATTTTGTTAGTTGTTCATTTCATCTAACAAGTTGAGAGCTTATTTGTTAGAGAGAATAAGTGAGAATAAGTTAGAAAAGCTAGAAGGCTAGTCTTTCATATTTCAAGAAGCAAGAAGGAGATTAAAGCTTAGTCAAGTGATTATCAAGGGTAAGAACTTAAACCATGAATCTCGTTCTCTTCCATTGTTAGAGAGGTGGGTAGTGGTAGATCATGTATGCTAAGGAATGATAAGAATGATTAATCAATGAACTTAAGCCGTATAAGTCATGAATAAGTAATTCAAACTTAATTAAGTTATGAATTTATGAAGCGCTTATATGAACTACTCATATGTGTACCTTAATAAGATTGTATGATAATAAGAAGTAAGAATGGTGGTTAAAAGAATTAATATATAATAAGTCATGAGAAAGGAAGTCATAAGTAGTTTATACTTTTATAAGTTATAAAATCACAAAGAACAAGTAATGACTTATCATGTTTATAAGTTAATGATGTATGTATATCAAGATGTTAGTATGATGGATTCAATACATTTAAAGCAATGATCAAATAGTTAGTAATAAGGTTTTGTCGAAATTGACACGATTGAACGATAATCGTCAAATTCGTAAAATTCTCAGAATGGAAGTCAAATTTTGATATTAAGCTTGGAAACATTGGATTTCAATGGACACAAGTTATATTTGGCATTATAGAGTTGCGGACTCGAGAATGATCGAGTTCCGACTTAGAACGAAGAAACGAGCGTTGAACGTTCACGAACGTTTATCGTTTTTGTTAAAAATGAACTAATAGGTGAATTTTTAGCGAACGAAGTCAAATAGATAAAATTCTTACATGAACGCGTAGAGTATGTAATTTTTGAACCGTAGGCTTTTGAACAAGCCAATTCGGACTTATAACAAAGAAGTTATGCGTCCGGGAGTTTCACAAAATTTCAAAAGCTGTAAATTTTCTAAGGCACAAAGTTGGGCCGTATGGCTGCAACTGAAACCAAATGATGGCTGCTGCATGGGCAAGGCTGATGTGATTGCCTCGCAAACTCGCGCGTCGATGGCGAGAAGGAGAGCTATGTGTGGCGCCGCGGCACCAGTCCTAGGGTTTCGACAGACAAGAATGTTTACAAGTATAGAATGAAAGATAACTCATTAGCAATGAACTAAGGTATAAATATAATATTGTTAAGGCATTGTTAGACACTTAATGTATGATGATTAAAGGTTAATAATCAATTGAAGATGAACGTAATGAGAACAATGTAATGTGTTAAGTCGGGTATAGAAATTTATTGACCAAGTTGATTATGAATCCAATGGTTTGCAATACAAGTATGGGTCTTGTAATTACTTAGTGAACATGATAAGACCTTTCCTAAATAACTGTTATAGTAATTACTTAATGAATTTAATAATGTTTAATGAGTAATTAAACGACGAATATAAAGTATAAAGAACGTGAACCGTATTCAATAATGATAAGGCCTATAACGTTAAGAGTTACAATTAAAAGTTGTTAAGTAATACATGAACGTAAATGGTATGCAATAAAGTGTACTTAACAAATGACGATCGAGTTTCGATTAATAATGTAAGGATGTTAGTAAGCCGTGAGGAAGGATGATTAACTTGAAACGAGTTGGATTAATGAAGTAAATCTACGTAAGACATAGAAGAGAAAGAAGTTGGTAAGAATAATGTAAAATATAGTGGCAAGCCAGAACCAATAGTAACAAATCTAATATATGATTAGATTTAGAAAAATGGTAAGAATTATTAGGAACCATGTATGTTCATTCATGACCTAATGTAGTATGTTATGTGGTTATGTATTGTAGAGACTGTAAAGACTGAAAGGAAAAGTTATTTTCTTTGTAGAGATATTTGAAGGAAAGTTTTCTTAAGCAACTTATCTAACCTTTCGTGTTAGCCAAGTTTTACGTGATTCGTGTTATGAGATGCATGAAGTGTTTTACTAAAAAGGGTGATGCGTTTTATCTCGGCTAGACTAATCTTGTAGAGTTGATTAATTTATTTACAAGTTTTTCAATATAGAATTGCTAACGCTATCCAACGCCAATTGTTTGGTATGGATTCAAGATAAGCCTGAGTATGAATAAACAAATGTAATTTTCATGGATTATTCGATGGGCACGCGAGGTTGCCAAAACATAAACGTACATACGTTTAACAGGATGTAGTGTTGATCAACATAGAGTACTATGGGCTGATCACCCAGAAGTGCTCGTATGATATGTCGGACTTACGTTCTTAGTGTCGAGTTGTCCTTTTCAAAGAAATTATGAAATGCTCATGGTCTTGAGCCAGAATTGATGTTTTACTGAATATTGGTATTGTAAAACGTTTTGAAGGAAAAGAAATGTTATTTTGAATTATTGATAGTACTTCATAACTATTATCCAGTTATTGAAAATATACGATTCCTATGTTTCAAGCATGTTGTTTAAAAGAAATTATTTTACTTGCTGAGCTTGTTATGCTCACTCTTGCTTGAACCATATGAATGCAATAAAACCGAAGCGAATGAGGAATCTGATAAGGATAATGGCAAGACGAAGAGGAACGATTAGTTTACCTTGTAATAAACTAGTAAGTTGTATATATTATAGTATGATAAACAAAGAATGTAATGGTTATAGAACCTGGGAACGGGATGTAATATTATTAATGTAATAAGAATGTCGTTGATACACACATTTTGATGTCATTTCAATAGAATGAATGTACTGTTATGAGTACTGTGTAACACCATCTGTCGGGTTAAAAGATACCCGGATTTGGGGGCATCACAGGTTGGTATCAAAGCATTAGGTTATAAAACTTAAGGGGGGAAGAACCTTAGGCTAATAACCTCGTTAAGGAAGAAAAGTTCGAAGGAATTAAACTCAAGCTTTACTTCAGTCGAATGAGTTAATAAGGTATTGAGGAAACTCAGTACCGAAAGATTTAAAAGATGGAAAGTAACCCTAAATAAATTAAATGTGATTTGTGCTTATACTATGGTGTGTTATGTACTAATCAACATGTTATGTGTTATTGTAGGATGTCGATCGATTGCTTGATGTATAGAGATATACACGCGGTGAGCGAAGATATTGTGAACATAGTAGAGCATGTACCTATGCCGATGGCAGAGGTACCATTAGTGATTCTAGAGGAGTCGGAGACAGTGGAGTACTTTTCTGAGGAAGACTACTCCGAGGGAGATATGGATATAACGTCATATATTAATATGATGGTCTATGAGGAGGAAGAAATGGAGGTAACATCGGTCAATACGGTGGTACCTACATTAGAGTCAATACCTCTGGATGCAATGAGAGCATTGTATCTGGCAGTGCTTGACAAGAATGTGCAACTGAGTACAGTTGTGCAGAATTAGAGTGAAGAGATTAATTATCTCCATGAAGCTAAGGTGTCTGCAGAAGAAGATTTTGAGTTAGAACACGATAGACAGGTGCTTATGATAGAGCAGGCTAGGTACTATAAGAAGGAGGTCGATAAGCTTTGTAATAAGCTAATTAAGAAAGACCGGAAGATAGCACGAATGTCTTACATCCATGAGAGTGCTCATATGGATTTCAAGCTAAAAGTTGCTTGTCATCCCATGGAGTCAGGGCAAACTCGACATACTATTAGTCGGGATACTGTAGCGAAGATTGCGAATGAGAAACACGAGGACGCTGTTATGAATTATTAGAAATCTAGAGTTATAAATATGTGTGTAGTGACGTAAAACCCTCTTTTGTATAAAAGGGTAGTCTTTTTGTAAATCCCAACTTTTGAGAAGTTCAATTGTGGGATAGAAATGTAATAGCTTCTGGCTATGGGAGCAGAGTGTAAATAGTTTCAAACTATGAAGAAGCATATGAATATAATAAAGTTTTCATTTAATAAGCTTTATTATAGTATGAGTTGTTATATGGCGAATAATAATGAAATAAGTAAATAGATAATAATGAAATTCTATTTAATCAAAAAATGCCGTCAAGGAGAAGATAACGTAGTCTGGAAGCGGAATCAAGTAATGATAATCAAGGGGGGTTAAATTAACCATGTGCAAGAGTTCATTAATTTATTAATGGTTGCATTTAACTAAACCGGGGGTAGAGTACCTGCAGAACCTAGGTTAGCCAGAACGACTACCTTTAAAGAATTTAAAAGTGTAGATCCGCCAGATTTCAAAGGAACAACGGACCCATTAGAAGCCCAGACATGGGTAAAGGAAATAGAGAAGGCGTTTGTTAGTACAAATATAGGTAAGGCATAGAAGACTTCTTTTGCGACTTAAATGATAAAAGGGGAAACCAACTTTTGGTGGGAGGCTCACCAGGGTGGGGCTAGAACAGATATGGTAACGTGGGAACAATTTAAGAAGATTTTCTTCGAGAATTATTTCCCTACAAGTATGCAGGGGAGGATGGAGATTAAATTCTTAGAACTTAAACTAGGGGACATGACGGTTCCCCAATATGCGACCAGATTCAATGAATTGGCAAAGTTTGCTCCACATCAAGTGGACACTGAGGAGAGGAAGGCTAGTAGGTTTGAGCAGGGCCTGAAACCCTGGCTCTATAGTAGGATTTTAGTGTTTCAGATTGTTTCCTATGGGACAAATCTGGAAAAGGTGATTATAGCTGAGGGTGGTAGTGAGGCATTGACTCAATACCACAAAGAGAGAAAGAATAAGAGCAAGGGAGAGGGAGGAACCAAGGTAAAGAATGCCAGTGGCAATATGCCAAAAAGAGAGAATTTTAACTCTGGGAATACTAGAGTGGGACAAAGGGATTCTAAGCGTAAGATCAAAGTGTGTAAGACATGTAGGAAGACTCATCTAGGAGTCTGTCTGAAAGGGATTATAAAGACCTTTAAACATTACGGTAGAGGAGGAGGGAATAACTTTCGTTGATTATATTCGTGGAAATAGTTTCATAAATAATAATGGTAAACAAGTGTTGATAGATAAGTAACGATAATGTTGAGAGAATTTGAAGTAATTCTCGGTATGAATGGGTTAATTAATCATAGAACTTTAATAAATTGTTAGAATAAAAGTTTGCATCTTCGGTTTTCTAAGAAAATCCAAGGTTATAATTTACGGTAATAAAATACCGCGACGCTCTCATTGTCTAACGGTGACGTAAGTTAGGAGGATGTTAAAGAATAGTTCGTTAAGGTTACGTATCCACTATCGTAATAGGAGTAAGTTAGCAATTAAGAATAAATACTCATGGCCTTGGATCGATGATCTATTTGATCAGTTGAAGAGGGCAAAGAATTTTTCTAAGATAGATTTGCGTACGGGGTACAGTCGGTTGAAATTAAGGAAGAAGGAGGAGGTACCTAAGATGACATTCAAAACTCGTTATAGTTATAAAAAGTTTCTGGTCATGTCAATTGGGAAGACTAATGTACGGAAATTAGATTTTTCGTAAGAGGCGCTGAGCAAGTCGGGGGTAAATTGATAGGTACCCTTATGAGGTACTATGATTAAAAGTACCATTAACGTCACAGGTTGGTATTGTCGAAATGGGAAGTGAGAAAAATAATTTTCAGGAACTAAAAAGGGAAGTTAAGTGAGGTAACTGTATTATCCTTATCAGATGATATGAGGAATTTTGTAGTGTATCTCGATGTTTCGCATAGATGACGAGGTTGCGTGCTTATGCAGCATGGCAAGTTTATTAGGTATGAATCATCGCCAGTTAATGGATTATGAGAAGGTCTATCCTACTTATGATCTATAATTGGCAGCTGTAGTTTTTGAATTAAAAAAATTTTGAAGATAGTATTTATATGGTGAAAATGTGAGATATACACGGACTCTAGGAGTCTGAAATATATCTTCACACAAAAGGAGTTGAATATGAGGTAGAGAAGGTAATTAGAGTGGATAAGAGATTTGGATGTTGATATGTTATATCAATCCGGGACAGTTAACGTAGAAGCCGACCCATTAAGTAGGAAGGGTAGGGAAAAGCTATTGATGTTAACAACTCAGAATAAGTTAATAACGGAAATGGCAAAAACAGAGTTAGAGGTTAAATTGTGGAATGAAGTGGTAGAAATGTTATTCACAGCGTGGACTCAATCCACGATACTTGAACGATTTAAGTAACTACAACTAGGTAATGAGGAATGTACGCGAATGAAGAAGAGGATGCATGATGAAGAGAAGATCAAGTATAATCTTGTTTTGAAGGAGGAATTTAAGTTACAAATAATTCTAAGTTAAAAGCTAATGAAAGGGTAATAACGTAATGTGTCAATAAGTATTTAAACTACCAACTCAAATTATTGATAGGAAGTGACAAGTCATGAAAATTAAGATAATACCTTCGATGATGAAGAAGCATTGTGGGAATTTAAAATTTAAAATGATGGAAAAAGTTTCTTCAATGGTGGATGTAATGTTAACAAGATTCTGGGGACAGAATCCTTATAAGGGGAGAAGACTGTAACGCCCCAGAAAATTTGAATCTTTGAGAAGTAATTTTTTTTATTTAATTATGTGGATTAAATGAATTTAATTAAGTATTTATGGGAGTAAGCTAATTGAAGGTCGTTTTATGACCTAGATATGTCAGAATGTCGTACTATTTTCTCTACGTAATAGAATTAAAGTGTTTGAATTTCCAAGACGAAAATAAAAGCTTTCCGAGAAATTTTTCGGAAAACACTACTCACGCATTTCTGCTCGGGAATTATTTTTGAACTTCCAAGAAATACGTAATGATAGAATATCGAGGTTAGATAGAATATCCAATAATATTTCAGTTATGGCAAACGCAGTTTTTCGCCTGTGGACTTGAAATCTAACGATTAGGGAAAATGAATTTCGAGAAGGAATTTAAATATGTAAAATGAATTAAAGCAATGATTGTATAATACGTAAGTATTGTACGAGGTAATGAATATGAGTATAATACAAGGTATTATACGAGAAAGTATGCATGATGGAATGTCGTATATTAAATAAGTATACGAGTTAGAAAACGAGAATTATACGTTATAAGACTTTAAGCCAAATGTATTGAATTTGTAGGAATGTGTAGGAGATTGTAATGTCCAATTGGGATAATAATAAAGCGCTATATGAATTAATGTTAAAGCCCAAATATTTGTAATGTTAGGTCCAATATAATTTAATGAACAAGCCCAAGTGTTTATTTAATTGCAAGCCCAATGTATAAGTTAGGTTAATTAAACCTTAAGCCCAAAATATTAATCCAATGGATTAGGAGGATCCATGGGGCAACCCATGATCATATGGGTGAATTAGTGGCCAAGAATTAAGTTTGATGAGCAAGTAGACTTAAGGGTTGAGCAAAGGATAAGCTAAGCAAACTTAAAAGCTAAGTAAAGTGATTATGTGTGGTGTGCAAGTAAAGTTCTTTTATGTGATTAACAAGTTAACTTAATGGCTAAGTGTTGTGATGACCAAGTAATTAATTTGATGAGCAAGTAAAGGATAAGCTATGTGCTAAGCAAGTATACTTAAGACTTAAGTAAGTGTGGTGGCCAAGTTTACTTAATAGCTAGGTAATGAATAGTAAAGAGGTGATTAAGGAGGTGGAGTGGCTATATGACCATTATACCTTAACTTAGACTTCCCTATAAATATGAAGCTTGGTTTTCATTTTGCTGGTTATTCATTTCATCTAACAAGTTGAGAGCTTATTTGTTAGAGAGAATAAGTGAGAATAAGTTAGAAAAGCTAGAAGGCTAGTCTTTCATATTTCAAGAAGCAAGAAGGAGATTAAAGCTTAGTCAAGTGATTATCAAGAGTAAGAACTTAAACCATAAATCTCTTTCTCTTCCATTGTTAGAGAGGTGGGTAGTGATAGATTATGTATGCTAAGGAATGATAAGAATGATTAATCAATGAACTTAAGTCGTATAAGTCATGAATAAGTAATTCAAACTTAATTAAGTTATGAATTTATGAAGAGCTTATATGAACTACTCATATGTATACCTTAATAAGATTGTATGATAATAAGAAGTAAGAATGGTGGTTAAAAGAATTAATATATAATAAGTCAAGAAAGGAAGTCATAAGTAGTTTATACTTTTATAAGTTATAAAATCACAAAGAACAAGTAATGACTTATCATGTTTATAAGTTAATGATGTATGTATATCAAGATGTTAGTATGATGGATTGAATCCATTTAAAGAAATGATCAAATAGTTAGTAATAAGGTTTTGCCGGAATTCACACGATTGGACGATAATCGTCGAATTCGTGAAATTCTCAGAATGGAAGTTGAATTTTGACATTAAGCTTGGAAACATTGGTTTTCAATGGAGACAAGTTATATTTGGCATTATAGAGTTGCTGACTCGAGAATGACCGAGTTCCGACATAGAACGAAGAAACGAGCGTTGAACATTCCCGAACGTTTATCTTTTTCGTTAAAAGAACTAATTGGTGAATTTTTAGCATACAAAGTCAAATTGATAAAATTCTTGCATGAACGCGTAAAGTATGTAATTTGTGAACCGTAGGCTTTTGAACGAGTCAATTCGGACTTATAAGGAAGAAATTATGCGTCCAGGAGTTTCACAAAATTTCAAAAGCTGTAAATTTTCTAAGGCACAAAGTTGGCGCCGCGACGCCAACCCAACGCCAAATGATGGCGCTACTGACGCCGAACACGATGTCATTGCCTATCGTGAAACTCATGCGGTAGAGAAGAGAGCTATGTGTGAAGTATGGCCAGATCCTAAGTTTTCGACAGACAAGAATGTTTACAAATATTGAATGAAAGATAACTCATTAGCAATGAACTAAGGTATAAATATAACATTGTTAAGGAATTGTTAGACACTTAATGTATGATGATTAAAGGTTAATAATCAATTGAAGATGAACATAATGAGAACAACATAATGTGTTAAGCCGGCTATAGAAATTTGTTGACCAAGTTGATTATGAATCCAATGGTTTGCAATACAAGTATGGGTCATGTAATTACTTAATGAACATGAAAAGACCTTTCCTAAATCACTGTTATAGTAATTACTTTAGGAATTTAATGTTGTTTAATGAGTAATTAAATGACGAATGTAAAGTATAAGGTGAAAGTAGTATGCACACAAGCCAATCATGTTTGATGATAAAGCATATACTTTGTAACAATCTTATTCATTTATTAATAAAAAGTATTAATTTATTAAAGGCTTTTAATTATCTACATGATCTTTGTTTTATAATATGTGATAAACCCATAGTTTTAAGCAATGCTTTTAGAATAATGATGATGATCATTCTAATGAGATCTAAATTCTTAGAAAGCTTAAAACTAAAATAGTTCCCAATCATTGGATTACTAAATTGGGGATTAGTAAATCCGGATAGATTGGTACATACGTTGCTTGCTCATTGGATGAGGATGATTGATCTCATGATCATTTGCGTGGAGACACTAAAGCAAGTATGTAGGTGCTTATTAGAGAATAAGTTCATTTGAACGTGGCTCGCTAAGGAATACCTAATGGAGTTTTATTTGCTGTCAATAGGAATTCTGTAGTGATAGTAAAGACAAGTAATCCTTGGACTTGAGATCATCATAGTATCTTGTGTATGATGAGTTATACTTTGACTTATTCCTTAAGACCCTTAGGGTATATCAAAGGGTATACTTGGGTATAATAAGTTGTATACATGGAGATAATGTATGATCAATAAAGAATCTACCACTTCTAATAAAGAAGAGAAATGTCCTATGTGATTCGATAAATGACAACCCAAAGAGTCCTGGTTAAGGCGAATGAAATTAGAAAGGAGTTTCTAATTTGCATTATTTGAGTTGTGCATTTAAGGATCGAAATACATATAATTAAATAAAATAAGACTTTTGACAAGAATTCCATGTCTTATATTTAATTGGGACATTGTATGGTGGAAGGATTGAATTGCGGTAACTATTTACTCAAAGGTTCTTTTTATGATTAATGTTGAAATCTATATTATCCGGAAAGTCGTTGATCGCTAGGGAGGCTTATCCCTATTGTAGAATAAATATTATTTATTTAAATAAATTAATTGTTTAATTTATTTATTTAAATAAGATTAGAATTGTTCTAATTGATTTATTCACATTAGGTTTAATATGGAGAACCTAAAGGGTCACACCATAAAAGGAAGAATAATTATTTAAGAAGTTAATGGCATAATCGTAATAATATGTTAAGTATATTTAATTTAATCTATGGTGATAGAATAAATTAAATAGCTTAATATTTATTATTTAATATTTTAGAAATATTAAATATAAATTAATAAGAGGAGTCTTATTAATATTATTACAATTATTATTATTTTAATTTCTAAAAGAGTTTAGAAATTAATTTAATATAATTACTCTCATTTATTCCTAATTGGATTAGGAAGGAAAATTAGTTAAAAGAGTTTAATTAATTATCCCTAATAAGATTAGGGAGCTTAATTAATTAAAAGAATTTAATTAATTAAATAAAACTCAATTCCTTAATTGTTGAGGTGGGTTGCCCACATCTATAAATAAGAGGAGTCTTATTATGGGTGATGGGGGTTGTTGACTTTTACAAAGACATAATTCCAATTTGTTGGAGAGTACCCTTTTCTATAGAGATAGAAAACTAGGGGTTGAGCCAAATACACCATCTTCTTGAATTCTTTATTTTTCCTTGGTGGATCACCTCTAGAGGCCAAACGCTTGGGTGGCTAACGTTGATCAAAGGAAGGAACCAAACCCGGTGGATTCAAGTTGAATGCGAAAAGGATTGGAGGTGAACTTGTACCTGAGGAAGCTCGGATCTTCAAGGGTATGTTTGTTCTTCATATCTTTTCGTTTAATTAATAATTGTGCATAAAGGGTGATCCGGGTATATGGTTTGTAAATTTTTTTTAAACTCTGATTTTACACGCTTCCGCTTAATTTTTGCAATTTGATTGCGTTCAAGAATATTACAAACCTAACATAAGGAACGTGAACCGTATTCAATAATGATAAGGCCTATAACGTTTAGAGTTACAATTAAAAGAGTTTAAGTAATACATGAACGTAAATGGTATGCAATAAAGTGTACTTAACAAATGACGATCGAGTTTCGATTAATAATGTAAGGATGTTAGTAAGCCGTGAGGAAGGATGATTAACTAGAAACTAGTTGGATTAATGAAGTAAACCTACATAAGACATAGAAGAGAAAAAAGTTGGTAAGAATAATGTAAAATATAATGGCAAGCCGGAACCAATAGTAACAAATCTAATATATGATTAGATTTAAAAGAAGGGTAAGATTCATTAGGAACCATGTATGTTCATTCATGACCGAATGTGGTATGTTATGTGGTTATGTATTGTAGAGACCGTAAAGACTGAAAGGAAAAGTTATTTTTACTATAGCAGACGCTGAAGGCAAGTTTTCTTAAACGCTTGTCTAACCTTCGTCTTAGCCAAGTTTTCTGTGATTCATTTTATGAGATGAATGAAGTGTTTTACTAAAGGGTCGGTGCCAGTTTTATCTCGGCTAGACTAATCTTGAAGAGTTGATTGATTTATTTACAAGTCTTTCAATATAGAATTGCTAACGTTGTCCTACGCCAATTGTTTGGTACGGATTCAAGGTAAGCCTGAGTATGAATAAACAAATGTATTTTTCATCGATTATTCGATGGGCACGCGAGGTTGCCAAAACTTAAACGTACATACGTTTAACAGGATGTAGTGTTGATCAACATAGAGTACTATGGGCTGATCACCCAGAAGTGCTCGTAAGATATGTCGAACTTACGGACTTAGTGCCGGGTTGTCCTTTTCAAAGAAATTATGAAATGCTCATGGTCTTGAGCCATAATTGATGTTTTACTGAATATTGTTATTGTAAAATGTTTTGAAGGAAAAGAAATGTTATTTTGAATTATTGATAGTACTTCATAACTATTATCAAGTTATTAAAAATATACGATTCCTATGTTTTAAGCATGTTGTTTAAAAGAAATTGTTTTACTTGCTGAGCTTATTATGCTCACTCTTGCTTGAACCATATGAATGCAGCTAAGACTAAACGGACCGAGGAATCTGATAAGGATAAAGGCAAGACAATGAGGAACGATTAGTTTACCTTGTAATAAACTAGTAAGTTGTATATATTATAGTATGATAAACAAAGAATGTAATGGTTATAGAACCAGGGAATGGGATGTAATATTATTAATGTAATAAGAATGTCGTTGATACATAGATTTGTTAGGTTTGTAATATTCAAGAACGCAATCAAATTGCATAAAAAGTGCGGAAACGTGTAAAATCAGAGTTTAAAAAATTTACAAACCATATACCCGGATCACCCATTATGCACAATTATTAATTAAACAAAAAGATAAAGAATAAAATCATACCCTTGAAGATCGAGCTTCCTCAGGTACAAGTTCACCTCTAAATCCTTTCGCGTTCAATCTTGAATTCACCGGGTTTGGTTCCTTCCTTTGACCAACGTTAGCCACCCAAATGTTTGGCCTCTCGAGGTGATCCACCAAGGAATAATAATGATTCAAGAAGAAGGGATATTGGCTCAACCCTAGTTTTCTATCTCTATAGAAAGGGCGTACTCTCCAACAAATTGGAATTATTACGCATACATCCGATATCCGATATAAGACTCCTCTTATAAAGATATCGGTAACCTTATTTAATAAAAATAAGGTATTATTTAATTAAACTCTTTTAATTAAATGGGCTCCCTAATCTTATTAGGGATAATTAATTAAACTCCTTTAACTAATTTTCCTCCTAATCCTATTAGGAATAAATGAGAGTACTTATATTAAATTAATTCCTAAACTCTTTTAGAAATTAAAATAATAATAATTGTAATAATATTAATAAGACTCTCTCTTATTAATTTATATTTAATATTTCTAAAATATTAAATAATAAATATTAAGCTATTTAATTTATTCTATCACCATAGATTAAATTAAATATACTTAACATATTATTACGATTATGCCATTAACTTCTTAAATAATTATTTTTCCTTTTATGGTGTGACCCTTTAGGTTCTCCATATTAAACCGGTTGTGAATAAATCAATTAGAACAATTCTAATCTTATTTAAATAAATAAATTAAATAATTAATTTATTTAAATAAATAATATTTATTCTACAATAGGGATAAGCCTCCCTAGCGATCAACGACTTTCCAGATAATATAGATTTCAACATTAATCATTAAAGAACCTTTGAGTAAATAGTTACCGTACAATTCAATCCTTCCACCATACAATGTCCCAATTAAATATAAGACATGGAATTCTTTGTCAAGTCTTATTTTATTTAATTATATGTATTTCGATCCTTAAATGCACAACTCAAATAATGCAAATTAGAAACTCCTTTCTAATTTCATCGCCTTTGCCAAGGACTACTGGGTTGTCATTTATCGAATCACATAGACATTTTCTTTTTTATTAGAAGTGGTAGATTCTTTATTGATCATACATTATCTCCATGTACAACTTATTATACCCAAGCATACCCTTTGATATACCCTAAGGGTCTTAAGGAATAAGTCAAAGTATAACTCATCATACACAAGATACTATGATGATCTTAAGTCCAAGGATTACTTGTACTACTATCACTACAGAATTCCTATCGACAGCAAATAAAACTCCATTAGGTATTCCTTAGCGAGCCAACGCTCAAAGTGAACTTATTCTCTAATAAGCACCTACATACTTGCTTTAGTGTTCCACACAAATGATCATGAGATCAATCATCCTCATCCAATGAGCAAGCAACGTATGTACCAATCTATCCGATTCATTAATCCCCAATTTAGTAATCCAATGATTGGGAACTATTTTAGTTTTAAGCTTTCTAAGAATTTAGATCTCATTAGAATGATCATCATCATTATTCTAAAAGCATTGCTTAAAACTATGGGTTTATCACATATTATAAAACAAAGATCATGTAGATAATTAAAAGCCTTTAATAAATTAATACTTTTTATTAATAAATGAATAAGATTGTTACAAAGTATATGCTTTATCATCAAACATGATTTGCTTGAGTGCATACTACTTTCAATCTCCCACTTGCACTAAAGTCAATCGTCATGGTATCTTATACTCTTCTTCTCTAAGTGACGATTATCCTGCTGTTGGATAAGCTTTAGTTAATGGATATGTAATGTTGTTCATGAGAGTCCACTATCTCTATAGTGATTTCTCATCTTTCAATGATTCTAATAATCAAATGAAAGTGCCACAACATATGTTTAGATCCAAGATGAGACTTAGGAACTATTCCTAGTTCTCAGAATGAACTTTTAATCCAAACAATCAACTTTCAAACTTCATTTATAGCTATATACTTTGTCTTTATCACTAAACCAAAGAACTCTTTCTTTGTTTGGAACCTTTCCAATTTCATCGCACCAATTGCTCAAGATAACGCTTTACTTTAAAGTGGATTTTTCTGTCGTCTTGGTCTGTCTGAAAAACTTGAGTCTATTAAGCCCTCTAGTTTTAATTAAGATCCACCATGAATATGATCACATCCTTAGTGTCGGTTAAGCACTTTAAGATATTTTTCACTAACTCATAGTGAACTTCTCCATAATATGACTGATCAACATCAGGTCTCGTACATTTCATTGCATACATGATTGTCACTCATGCGACCTCTCTTTTCAGGAGTCTGTGGGGACTATTAAGAGAAATACACTCCATAGCTCATCGACATGAGATATCTCTTGGAGTTTGCCATGCTAAACGACTTTAGCATCAAATGAATATACGTTCCTTGGGTTAAGTTGAGCATCCTTTTAAATCTATCTATATAGATTTGCATCCCCAATAATGATACTCTTCCCAAATCATTCATGGAGGATTGTTTAGACAACTTTATCATTACTAATTGTAGCATTAGTATGTCATTCCTTATCCGTAGTATATCAACATATAATATTAGGAATGTCACGACGCCCCAATCGTCCCTTTTGTACACACTAGAACTCTTACCTCATCGTATGTAACTGGATCATCATCTTCTATGATGTGTACCTCATCATCATCATCTATGATGAATTCATACCTCCTAGGTATCTTTGGTACTATTCCGATTTACGAGGATTTGTGTGTACAATAGGTCTATCTATAGGTTCCTCTTATTTGACTTATAGTGTTTTGTGGTTCTTGAACTCTTCAAGATCTATTATCCTCCCACTAGCCCCTTCAATAATAAACACCTTTATCTTAGAAGGCAGCGTGTTTCGTAACAAACACCTTTTGCTAAGTAGAATTATAGAACATATACCCTAAACTTACTTTAGGATGTCCCACAAATCAGACTTGTCAAATCTTGTCCCAAGCTTATCTTTTGAAACCTTTTCACATAAGTTGGACAACCCCTTATCTTAACATACTTAAGATTAGGAATCCTCCTATCCATAACTTTTATGGAGTCTTGAAATGGATTTTGAGGTTACCTTTTCAGTAGATATATGTACCATTTCTAGGACATGATCCTGAAGGATCTTTGGAATGTCGGTAAAATCATTATGGACCGCACCATGTCCAACAAGGTATGATTTTTCCTTTCAGATACACCAATCAATTATCATGCGTATCAAGAGGCGTCCATTATGAGAAAACCATTTGAGATGATCTAGAACTTATATTGCACAAGTATTTATTCCTTGATCTAATCAAAGAATCTTAATACTTTGTCAATTTGTTTCACTTTTTGAATTCTTTGAACCTTTCAAATAATTCACACTTGTATTTCTGCAAATACACACATTCAACTCTTTGAATGATCATCTCCTTTTCTTATACTAGTTTGTTCAATTTGCAAAATATATTTTTCACGTAAGTCAAGTATACAAAATTTATTAAGTAATATTCCAGTTCTATACAAGACATTATTATTATAAATAGAACAACAATTGTTCTTAATTATAATACCAAAGATTTCATTGTCCAACAATAAAATGGAAATAATGTTTTCAACGAGAACCGGAATACAATAACAACTTATCGACTTAATAGATTTGCGGTAAGCGATGCTAAACTATAAGTTTCTATGGCTAATGTTGCAACCTTTGCTTCATTTCCACACATAGGATTACTTATATTTGTTTAGCTTTCTACTTCTATTTGGTCCTTTCATAAATCTATATTTATGATAACCAAAGTTGGTATCCAATACCCAAGTAGAACATTGACTTAAAGAAAAATTTATTTCAAATCATGAACAAATTTGTATTTGTAAAATCAAACTTCACTAAGCTTCTTTGGTTAACCTCTCGCAAGATGCTTCTCATGATTTCTTTCCGGTGTTCGCTTATTGCAAGTGGAAGCAAGCTCCTTTGCTATCCGTATCGCTTTTGTTCTTATTATCATTTGTTTATGCCTTTCTATTTACCTTCTTTGAATCATTCTTCTTTCGGAAGATCCTTTGGCCCCTACCAAGAAGACTTGATCTTTATTGGTTGGAAAGTGACTCTCAACATTTTTCAATATGTTAAGCAAATCGCCAAAGTCGATATCTAGCTTGTTCATATGAAAATTCACAACAATTGTGAAAGGAGTCCGGAGTGAGTACAAGATCAAATCTTGGCTCAACTCTCCATCCATGACAAAACCGTTGTCCTAATTGATCAATTAAATTGATAATGTTAAGGACTTTTATCCATCATCAGAGTGTCATCGGTCATTCTAGATCGGAAGAGCTCCTTAGATATCGATATCTATCGGCCCCTACTTTCCTCACCATCAACTACTTGGCGTGCGGGAGTATAAGAGAAGTATCCATAGTTTCAGTCGACGTGAAGCTTGTTACTCATGGATACGAGCATGATGCATTGAGCTAATCGTGCATCATCTTGCCACTTTCTAAAAGTAGCAATCTCTTCCTCGGAGGCATTGTCTACAACCATTGCAGGATAGGCGATTAATGACATAAGATAGTCGTTTGACTATGAGAACTATTCTCAAATTCCTTAACCAATCCGTTTAATTTTGATTCGATTAATTTAGCATCTAATATGCTTCGCAGTTGATAGTAATTTTAGACATTGTAAAATTACAGTAAATGAATTTGTAATTAACAACATTTTAACATACATTCTATTATTAATTACCAAAATAAATTAGGTCTTGTTTTAAATTGGTATCTCCCACTATTTTCTTCAAACTATATTACCTCACTTATATAGTTCGGCAAAATCTAATTAAAGATCCGCTAGTGAGAATAAGGATCCCATTTCAAATGTATATAGCCTTGTGGTGACACAACAAACTATATATAAATAAATAGGTAGACAACTTTTGTCAATTACATCAACTATGCAACTCCTTGTATTTTGCCTCTTAGATTATTTTGATCAAGTGGTGGCACATCCGAATCAAAATTATCCAAGTTAAGTCCAACCTAGCACTCCATATATTCAAAAAGAAAAATATCATCCTTGTGGTGACACAACAAAACAATATTGTTCAATTTTCTTTATAAGCATCAAATGTGATAAATTAACATCTTAAATACTTAATACTTGCCTTGTGGTGACACAACAAACTCATATTAAATATTTAATACTCTATTAATTTTATCATGCTAGAAGGCTTGACGTTCGATATTCCAAATATCTTTGAACGCTTAGGACTTAATATAAAAATTGAGGGGTTTGTTATTAATTTGTCTCATCTTGTTTAAGCGTATTTTATATATATATATAAAATCGCGTTATATTAATGAACATGCGAAGCATGTTTGCATAATATATAATATATATAGTATAAGCATGCACATATAGAATACTATATTCTACGGATTGATTATGGACTTTTATTCTAGTTTGGTTCACTAGAGCCACCAAGTGAACCAAAAAAGGTCAAACCTTAGGGGTGCAAGAAATAATATTTAAATATAACTATTACATTTAAACCAGGGCTCTATTACAAACGGTCTTCAAGCGCTTCTTGTCCCTTGATCTCTAATTCTTCAAAATTAATTGAAATATTCCTATTACAAAACTATTTTAAAATAAATAGAAACCTTGATCGTGATCGAGGGAAATACACATAGGAGAGAGATAGAATTTACATTAAGAAAAATTAGAGAAGGCGAATCTGTGCAGACCCCATTTAATAAAACCCATACATTCATGCCTCCAACTAAAATAAAATCCAATCACATTGGTCAATAGTCCATAATCAATCCCATTTATTATCATACACATCATCATATGCATCAATAAATAACATTCATCCTATGAATAATAAATATTTAATATATATATTGATATCATTTAATGGGCAAATTTAGTTATATAAAATCTATTTTGAATCAAAATAAACTCCTTTATTTTAATCCAAGTATAAATCAAAATAAAACTATTTTATTTTAATTTATCCAATTTTGAATAAAATAAACTATTTTATTTTAATCAAAACTTTAATCAAAATAAACTCCTTTATTTTAATTAATTATGGAATCCAATTCCATGTAATAAAAAAAATCTTTAATTATAATAAACTCTTTTATTTTAATTAATTATGGAATCCAATTCCATGTAAAAAAAAATCTTTTATTAAAGGAAACACGGATATTCTTTCCTATTCACAAATAAACTTCTTTATTTTGAATAATATGAAATCATATTTCATATCTAAATAAACTCCTTTATTTAAGGAAATTAGGATTCTCTTTCCTATTCACAAATAAACTCTTTTATTTTGAATAATATGAAATCTATTTCATATCTAAATAAACTTCTTTATTTAAGGAAACATATAATCCAATTTCAACTCCAATTAGTTATCATGGAATCCAATTCCAACTCTAATTAGTTAGCATGAAATTTAATTTTAAAATTAAAATAAACCTTTTATTTTAAGATTAAAATAAACCTTTTATTTTAAAATTAAAATAAATATTTTATTTTAATTATAAAATTATTATATATATATATATTACTTAAATATATATTATATATATATAATAAATCCGTGATACCAAAAAAAAAAAAATTATATCTTAGTCCCATATTATATATATATTATCCATTCTTGATTCTCATGAAAACCAAAAAGTGATCAATATATATATAATATAATATACAAATAGGATATTTATATATATAATTAAATGAGTCACATGCTTCCACGTTTTTTTTTTTTTTTTATATCATGGTCATGATTACTTTAATCATTACATGCTAATGATTACTATAATCATTACAAGCTAATGATTATTGTAATCATTAAGGTTTTTTTTTTTTATAACATGGTCATGATTACTTTAATCATTACATGCTAATGATTACTATAATCATTATAAGCTAATGATTATTGTAATCATTAAGGTTTATATCATATATAAATTTTGTTAAAAAAAAAATTTCCTGTTGCCTAAAAAAAAAAATCATACTGCATCCGTGATTCTGACTTTGATTACCGGTTTTTTTTTTTTAAATAAATTTTATACAATAAATTATGCCCAATTAAATTGTTCTAAACACATATCAATATACATATCAAATTAAAACAATTAATAATTCGCATAAAGGTTTGGCTCTGATGCCACTGTTTGGTTTGTAATATTCAAGAACGCAATCAAATTGCATAAAAAGTGCGGAAACGTGTAAAATCAGAGTTTAAAAAATTTACAAACCATATACCCGGATCACCCATTATGCACAATTATTAATTAAACAAAAAGATAAAGAATAAAATCATACCCTTGAAGATCGAGCTTCCTCAGGTACAAGTTCACCTCCAAATCCTTTCGCGTTCAATCTTGAATTCACCGAGTTTGGTTCCTTCCTTTGACCAACGTTAGCCACCCAAATGTTTGGCCTCTAAAGGTGATCCACCAAGGAATAATAATGATTCAAGAAGAAGGGATATTGGCTCAACCCTAGTTTTCTATCTCTATAGAAAGGGCGTACTCTCCAACAAATTGAAATTATTACGTACATCTGATATCTGATATAAGACTCCTCTTATAAAGATATCAGGTAACCTTATTTAATAAAAATAAGGTATTATTTAATTAAACTCTTTTAATTAAATGGGCTCCCTAATCTTATTAGGGATAATTAATTAAACTCCTTTAACTAATTTTCCCTCCTAATCCTATTAGGAATAAATGAGAGTACTTATATTAAATTAATTCCTAAACTCTTTTAGAAATTAAAATAATAATAATTGTAATAATATTAATAAGACTCCTCTTATTAATTTATATTTAATATTTCTAAAATATTAAATAATAAATATTAAGCTATTTAATTTATTCTATCACCATAGATTAAATTAAATATACTTAATATATTATTACGATTATGCCATTAACTTCTTAAATAATTATTTTTCCTTTTATGGTGTGACCCTTTAGGTTCTCCATATTAAACCGGTTGTGAATAAATCAATTAGAACAATTCTAATCTTATTTAAATAAATAAATTAAATAATTAATTTATTTAAATAAATAATATTTATTCTACAATAGGGATAAGCCTCCTAGCGATTAAACGACTTTCCAGATAATATAGATTTCAACATTAATCATTAAAGAACCTTTGAGTAAATAGTTACCGTACAATTCAATCCTTCCACCATACAATGTCCCAATTAAATATAAGACATGGAATTACTGTCAAGACATGGAATTACATGGAATTAAATGCACAACTCCAAATAATGCAAATTAGAAACTCCTTTCTAATTTCATTCTGCCTTGGCCAAGGACTACTGGGTTGTCATTTATCGAATCACATAGGACATTTCTCTTCTTTTATTAGAAGTGGTAGATTCTTTATTGATCATACATTATCTCCATGTACAACTTATTATACCCAAGCATACCCTTTGATATACCCTAAGGGTCTTAAGGAATAAGTCAAAGTATAACTCATCATACACAAGATACTATGATGATCTCAAGTCCAAGGATTACTTGTACTACTATCACTACAGAATTCCTGATGACAGCAAATAAAACTCCATTAGGTATTCCTTAGCGAGCCACGTTCGGTGAACTTATTCTCTAATAAGCACCTACATACTTGCTTTAGTATCTCCACACAAATGATCATGAGATCAATCATCCTCATCAATGAGCAAGCAACGTATGTACCAATCTATCCGGATTCACTAATCCCCAATTTAGTAATCCAATGATTGGGAACTATTTTAGTTTTAAGCTTTCTAAGAATTTAGATCTCATTAGAATGATCATCATCATTATTCTAAAAGCATTGCTTAAAACTATGGGTTTATCACATATTATAAAACAAACATCATGTAGATAATTAAAAGCCTTTAATAAATTAATACTTTTTATTAATAAATGAATAAGATTGTTACAAAGTATATGCTTTATCATCAAACATGATTGGCTTGAGTGCATACTACTTTCAACATTTTGATGTCATTTCAATAGAATGAATGTACAGTTATAAGTACCGTGTAGCACCATCTGTCGGGTTAAAAGATACCTGAATTTGGGGGTGTCACACAATCACTACTCACGTTCACGAAAAGTCCTACACATACCATATGTATTGGCAATACACATTAGTTACACTAATATTAGCTTTAAGAGTTTCTTTCTCACTTTTAATATTGCTCACTAACTAAGTTTAAGTTTAAACATCACATTTTAGCTTTATCATAACTACTTAAGTGATCATGTCATTGCACCATATACACATTAACAACATGATACACATCATATTACATGTCCAACATGTTATCATTAGGTTATACTAATACACAAAGGATTACACTTGCATTCGCGCATTCCGACGCCCTCTGATTGCCTCCAAATGCACAACAGTCCTACAGATAGCCATTTTTACCCTTGATAACGATTTCAAATGGAACACCTTAAAGAATAAAAGTTATAGGTCTACTCGTCCTCGTTCGGATCATCTTGAATCGCATCAATCGAAGTTCATATGAAAACGTTATGCTCATTTTAGTAAAACATGTTCGATCAATTTATTTTCCAAATATTGGCTAGGCAGACTACCCCCTAGTGGGGCGGGGGTTTTTGTACTAGGGGGCCCGCCGAGGCGGGGGTCCCTTCTGCGATTTTATGATTTATGCTCTAGAACACTATGGAAAGCCAAATTAGGCTTACAAACTCCTTTCTATCAACCATACCAACCTACCCAATGTGTAATATGTTTACAGAAACATCAACTAATGTTTTCTAACATGTTTCTAACCACCTAAACAACATAAACATCAAGATTACAACCTTTAATTTTCACTATTTTTGCTAAAACTTCACTTTTTGAAAGTTTCAGTTAAAATCATCACTATGATTTTGTTTTTCAACCAAAACAGTTAATTCAACATACTATGTTTTAGTTGCTTCATCTTCTTTCAAAATCAATTGTCAAATTATATGTTATACAAAGAATTAAATCTCAATTTTTTACTTTAAACTAAGTCATATTCACATATATTCATACCAATTCATTGTAATAAGATTTCCTTCATAAATAATTACATAACATGAATTAATTCATCTATAAACTTATGCAAACAATTTTATAACCACCAATTTATCATATAAAACTATATATAACAAATAATTCAACCTCTACAAAGATTTTACAGTGTATTTTAGAAGAGAATAAAATTATAACTTTTTAAAAAAAAATTAAAAGAGTAAGATGATACCTTAGTTTTAGAAGATGATGACTATTTGTTTAAAGCTTTCTCTTCCCCAATTTCTCTCTCAAATTTTCTAACCTTCTCCCAACTCTCTCTCAATTTTCTTTCTCTACAACTCTTTCTTCTCTTCTTTTTCTTCTTCTGAGTTCTTCCTATCTAACTATAACTTATGTACTAACAAATATAACGTAAATAATAATATAGGTATTAATTATATAATATAAATATATCTATAACTGACATCGGTTATTTTTATTTTTTGAAAATCAAAAGCCAAAAGGCTTGTTTGGCTAACTACATTAAAATTAACCAATTAATCCATATGCCTTCTTTGGTAAAACATATTTAAATTAAAGACTTAACATTCATTAAGCCTTGTTTGGAAAAACTGAATTAACCACTCTTCACTTATTTTAATAGCTCCTTTATAATATAGTTTATGGTCACACTTAATTTAATTAATTCTAATAAAAATTTATTAAATTAGTTTACTGCGCATAAATCAATACAACAAAATAATAATTTTCTTTATAATTATAATTTTATTTAATAAATTAACACATCATTTTAATTATAAAATTCAAACTAAAATATCATTATAATAATTCATTTAATCATTATAAGCTCTTTAACTTAATTATTAATTTAAATTAGAATATTATCTCATGATAATTAATTTCATTAACTCATTAATTATTTATTTAATAAATAATTAACTAAATCAAATCAAATTAAACAATTTTTTATTCAACAATAAACACATCCATTAAATATTTATATAATTCAATAAATTTTTAAAAATTACAATTTAAAATTTGGGATTGTTACATCCTTCCCTCCTTACAAAGATTATGTCCCCAGAATCACAACTCAAGCAAATTATTCTTCACAGTTGATAGGAAGAAAGAAGAGGATGTCTCCTAGGTGCTGCAAGGACAAATTCAAAGAGGCAATCAAAACTTGCCCATTCAAAGGAGACACTATTCCCCTTTTCAAGCACAATCCTCAAATCCTCTATTGCCAAAAAGTGGAGAAGTCAGTCGTCCAAGAGTATTCACACGCTTAAGGGACTCATTGGAAAACATATTCAAGCTTCTGACAACGCTTAAGAAAATTGTTCATCTCCTTCCACCAGTCAATCCAAGTGGAAAGAATTTCAATATAAGCATAAACTATGTTTATCATTTTGGAGCTCCGGGTCACGACACCCAATATTATTGAGCCCTCAAGCACAAGGTCCAGGATTTAATAGATAGTGGTGAGATCATGGAAACAAAGCCTAAAAAATCACATGTTCAAGATAACCCTCTCCCTTAACACAAGAAAGAAGATGTCAACATGATCAACAGAGGGAGTGGAGAAAGTTCTAATTACCTTAGATATGTGGGTGGTTCTCCCCAAACCATCAATGATAATTCCTTTAAGTGGGATTATTCAAAGTTCCAATTTATGATAGAACGGGAGATGAAGTCTATCAATGAACATGTTAATCAACTGGCAGAACTGGTGATACATCAACACCAAGTCACACGACAGTTGTTCAGTTAGCAGCATGCAAGTGTCTTCTCCCTTATCACAAAAAATCAACAACAAGCCCAAGAGACTGAAACCTTGGAAGAAAAGCTTGTAGGAAAAACAAGATCCCAAACCCGTCGGGACTATGCTAACTAAAGGGAGTTCACTAATTTGGGCCAACCGATGGAAGAAATCTAGCAGATGCTGATCAACGAGGGAAAGATCACAACACTACTACCCCCAATTAATCCACGTTCAAAGAGATTTGATGCTATCGGGGTCTGTCAATACCACTCCAATACTCGTGGTCATAGCACTGAAAGTTATTCGGCACTTTGTCATCTCATCCAAAATATAATTGATAGCGGTGACCTGCAAATGGCAGATAATGACACCGTATTTCCTGAGAGTGGGAAGACATTTCCTCCAGGAATGCAAAGATGGAGGGAAGTCATAGCAGTCATATCCTCTGAGGGAGAATTTCCTACAACACCCCTTAAAATTCAAGAAATCAAGCTAAAAGCAGTTAAAAAACCTTTAAAGGTGGCTGCATCGGAACATCTAGTATTGCCATTCAGACCATGGTATCCTATCACCAGCCTGAAGAATGTCCCACTGAATTATGGGGAGGGTGAGGGATCAATGTCAAATACAATTGCTACGGTATCCAAAGAAAACCCGTTGTATCTCCCTCAACGAGTGATGAGGCTAATCTAAGGAAAAAGTGCCCAAGGAGAAAATCAAAGAATTCCTCTGCAAGATGGGACATAATGAAGCCAAGGTGGTGCGAAGCTTGAAAGAAGAACCTCAATAGATATTTACTCTGGATTTTGTATTCTCTTCTGAAGATCATCACAAGGTATTAATGAAGATAATGGAAGAAGCCCACCTGCCAAAGATGGTGGATGTTGAAAAGTTTCATCATCTGGTAGATCACATTTTCAACAGTAATGTGATATCTTTCACTGATGATGACATACCCCCCCCCCCCAAGGGACGAGTTATTGCAAGCCGCTACACATAGAAGTGATGTCTTCCAGATATGTGGTCGGAGGTGTGCTAGTAGATGGAGGATCTTTCCTGAACATTTGCCCTTATACCACATTGGAAAGAATGAAGATCAATCCTAACCAGATCTGAAGTAGTCACATAGTCAATCATAAGAGCCTTCTATGGGTCTCGACAGAATGTTGTAGGAGAGGTTGAATTATCGGTGGAAATCGGTCCACATACCTTCTACATATCCTTTCAGGTGCTCAACATCACTACATGATATAATTTACTATTGGGAAGACCTTGGATTCATATGGCGGGAGCCTTTTCATTCACTCTCCATCAACAGGTTATGTGTATTATCAATAGTAATCTAGTCACTATTAATGCTGAACTAGAGTATCATGTTCATGTCCAAAGTGATATGCTTCTAATCAGTTTCAATGAAGGAGTTAAGCCTATCAGCTTCCAAGCCCTTGAGGAGAGTAACACTCACTATTAACCTATCGGGGCTCCAGCTTTGAAACCCAGAGTTTTTGCCGAAGTAATGTCAGCTAGTCAAGAAATGATAACCTTGGGTTTCTAACCTGGACAAGGATTAAGAAAAAATTAGCAAGGAATCAAAAGTCCAATTCAAATTCCCAGCCAGACAAGGAAGGCTGGATTAGGCTATTCCTCTGGATCAAGTCACAGGAACCTACACAAGAATACATCGATTCGTTTATCTATAATTCTATTACATAACCCTACAGATGCAGATTCTGTACGACCTTTAAGGAAAATTTTGATTTTCGTGGCGGGTATGCTATTTCCTAAGCCCAGACTGACTAGTGGGAAATAAGTCCTAATTCCAAATATAGTAATCAAAGATGTACTTCATGTTACATACCTAGGGTCTAAACGAGGATATCTATGATTATAACTGCTCAGAAGATCAGATCCTGATCCCTCGCATCAATAGGGCTAAGGAGAATCGGTCAAAGAAAAATATTGACCCTAATGTGACATCAGTCATGGTCATCATCCAAGAGGAGGATGAAGACAACTTCCCCTTCATCACAGTTGTACACTAGGATTTGACCCTAGGCAATTGGAACAACACTCATTGCATTTGCCAAAAATGGTAAAAAGGGCAGAAAATCCCTCTGCCTTACTCTATAGATATCATTAACTGCTTACTTTTATTATACAGTACTAGAAATTACTTTTGTCATGCCACGCTAACACTTTGTATGATCAAATGGTTTAATTTATTAAGTGAAAGCATTTTGTTTTTAGGACTCCAGTGTTAGGTTTGTCTAAACTTACTGATGGAATGCCAAATCTTCACAATGATTGCAACTTTGATGTAAAGTTGGACTTCAGGTTGATGGGGATTGAGCAAGAGGACTATAAGGTGCCTGAGGAGATCAAATAATGGGTCGAAGATAAACCCAAACCAAACCTTGATCAAACCACCTCCGTCAACCTTGGAACCTTAGAAAACTCCAAACAAATCCATATTGGCATGGACCTTACCCCAAGCCAAAGGAATAACATGGTTACTTTATTGGCCAAGTTCCAGGATGTATTTGCATGGTCTCATGAAGACATGATTGGTTTGTCAACTGATATCATCATTCATCGCCTGCCCATTAAAGATGGATTCAAGCCAATCAAACAGAAGCTCAGGCGATTGAAACCTGAGTGTAGTTTGAAAGTCAAGGAAGAAATTGTCAAACAATTCATAGCCAACGTCATAATACTGTCAACATACTTTGAGTGGCTATCCAACATAGTTCCCGTACCTAAGCTCGGAGAGAAGGTGCGAGTGTGCGTGTATTATAGGGATTTGAACAAAGCTTATCTCAAAGACAATTTCTTGATATCATTTATCCACATACTCATAGACAACACAGCTTAGTATGGCATGTACTCTTTTATTAACTACTTTGATGGGTACCACCAGATCATGGTTGCTGAAGAGGACTGGAAGAAGACAACATTTATCATTCTCTGGAGAACCTTTTGCTATAGACAATTATTATTCGGCCTCATCAATACCGGTGCTACCTATCAGCGAGCCATGATGTCTCTTTTCCATGATTTAATGTTCAAATAAATAGAAGTCTATAAGGAAGACATCATCATCAAATCCTAGAGGGAGGAGGACCACATAGACCATCTCAAAAAGCTTTTCAACCGGGTGCACAAATACAACATGAAGCTAAATCCAGTTAAGTGTGCCTTCGGCGTCAAGTTAGGCAAGTTACTGGGATTTCTAGTTAGCCATAAAGGCATTGAGTTGGATCCTGCCAAAATTGAAGCCATCACTGAGATGCCCATGCCCTAGACAGTGAGGGAAATATAGGGATTTATGGGGAGAATAAATTTTATCAGCAGATTCATCTCCCAACTCACTGCAACTTGTGAGCCCATCTTCAAGTTGTTAAGGAAAAACTCCTCCAAGAAATGGAATGAAGAGTGTCAAAAAGTTTTCCTTTCAATTAAAGAGCAATTGGTCAAATCTCTTATCTTGGTACCTCTAAGGGATGACATTTTCCTGTTTATGTACCTGTCAATCAATGACAATGCCATGGGCTGCATACAAAAAGACGATAGAGGCAAAGAAAGATCTATCTATTACCTCAGCAAGAGATTTAACAGCAACGAGCACAAGTAGTATACATTGATTGAAAAGGCTTGTTGTGTACTAGCATGGGCCTCCATGAGATTATAAAATTATCTCCATGGTGACATAACCCATCTCATATCCGCATAGATCCTCTAAATTATGTATTCAGTAAACCAATGTTGAATTATCGACTATCCAAATGGCAGTTGATCCTCCAATAATTTAACATCATCTATGTGACCCAAAAGTCTATCCAAGGTCAAGGAATTGCAGAAACTGGCCGCAACACCATCAGGGGATTTCAAACTCTTGGAAACATATTTCCTCAATGAAAGGGTAATGGCAATTCAATAAATCCATCAGGAGGATACAGTCCGATCGTGGAAGATGTATTTTGATTGAGCTGGAAACATGGAAGGTGACAGAGTAGGGGCACTTCTGGTGTCTACTTTGGGAGAACAATATCTCGTTGCTATCAAGTTGTAGTTTGTCAGCACCAATAATAAAACTAAGTATGAAGGCTTTATAATGGAGTTAAAACTGGCCCAATCCATGGGTGTCAAACGGTTAACTATCTTTGGAGATTTTGAGCTGGTAATCATACAAACCACTGGGGTCTATCACACCAAAGAATTGCATTTGCTGCCTTAACATCGAAAACTTATCAAGATGGCTATAGAGTTTGAAGAAATATCCTTCCTTCACATTCCTTGGAAAAGGAATGACTTTGCGGATGCGTTAGCAACTCTGGCCTCCTTCATAAACATATCTGAAAGGGGATGCATTCCAAATATCAAATTTGCAAGCTAGAAGGCACAAACCTATGGAAATTAAATTGGAAAAGTATCAGATAAACTACCTCTCATCTAACACCCTTGGTACCATTCTATCAAAGAGTATCTACGAGATGGATCTATGCCCACTGGGATAAGCCAAGCTGAAAGAAAGTGGATCCATAGAATGGCCATGAAATTCTATCTAAGCAGAAATGCACTCTATAAAAGGGATACGGGACTAGGCCTTCTAAGATGCCTAGATAAAGACCAAACCCAAAGACTCATGGATGAAATCCATGGTTGAGTATGTGGCCCACACATGAGCAGTCCTCTACTTGTCAAATGGATCTTAAGAATAGGGCATTACTGGATCTCTCTCAAAGTTGATTGTGATAATCACGTCAGGAGTTGTTATCAATGCCAAATTCATATAATTGTTATCCATGCTCCTCCAAGGGAACTCCACAATATGAGTTCATCATGGCCCTTTTTATTGTGGGGAATGGACGTGATCAGGCCAATCGAGCCTAAAGATAGCAACGGTCGGCGGTTTATCTTCACCATGATTGACTACTTCACCAAGTAGGTAAAAGTGGCCGCTTTTCCAAGATTTAACAAAAAGGTGATCATTGGTTTAATCAGAAACAATGTCATTTGTCGATATGGACTATCGGAGGTGATCATATCAGACAATGCCAAAAACATCAACAACTAGATGATGGAGGAATTATGCAGCAAATTCCACATCAAGCATCTCAACTCCGTCATCTATCATCCAAATATGAATGGTGCTGTTGAAGCAGCTAATAAGAACATCAAAAAGATCATGCAAAAGATGTCCACTAATCACAAAGGATGGCCTGACTTGTTACCTCTAACTTTATTAGCCTACAGAACGTCATTGCGCTCTTCTACTGGGGAAACCCCCTACTCATTAACCTATTGCATGGAAAGAGTACTCCCCATAGAGTTAGAAATGGAATCCCTAAGAGTGTTGATAGATGCTCGAATGGAGGAAGACCAATGGTTGCAAGATTGGTACCACCAATTATCTCTAATAGACGATAGGAGGACCACAACCATTTTTCACGGTCAATTATATCAACAGAGGATCGCTCAATTTTATAACAAGAAAGTCATGTTATGTAAGTACAAAGAAAATGACTTGGTCTTGAAAAAGGTCATTGAAAATCAAGATCAATTTAAAAGAAAGTTCGCCCTAAACTAGGAAGGCCCTTTTATAGTCAAGGAGGTATTGATTGAAGGAGCCCTCAAATTGCAAGAAATGGACGGTGAAGAATTTCCCCAGCTTATCAACTCAGACACCATAAAGAGGTATTATATCTAAAGTTACCTGCAAACCAGCATCCTAGTTTTGGATCATCAATCCATCCATCAAGTGAATTCAGGTTTTCAAAACCTTTCCAACCGCATCAGTTCTTTCTGAGGTGAGAACTATGAAAACCAGATCTCCCCTCATCAATGGGAGTACGTAGGCAGCCATTTATGATGTTGTCTAACATCTGCGAAAATCCAAAAAACCCTTCACCACATACAACCTTTGAACCTTTTCACGCAAGATTCGAACTACACAGACCTGATCTCTCTTCATCAATGGGAGTATGTATGCAACCATTTATGGTGCGGTCTAACCTCTACGAAAATCTAAATCGCTTCAACTTTGTCAAACTTTCAAACCTTTTCATGCCAACTTCGAACTACGTAGACCTAATCTCCCATCATCAATAGGAGTACATAGGCATCCATTTACGATCGGTCTTAACCCTGTAAAATCACAAAACCCTTTCAATGGTTCTGTGATTATCCATTCAACTTTGAACCTTTCAGGCCAAACCACAGAGCAGGAACTACCTGGTCTCCCCTCATCAATGGGAAAAAATTAGCGACCTGTTGTCATATGGGCAAACCATATCTCATTGGCTTAGACCACAGAGATAAAACTACCTGGTCTCCCCTCACCAATGTGAGAAAAATCGATGACCATCTATACTGTGGTTGAATCTTCAAAGAGAAACACCAATCCACAAAGATGGAACTACCTGGTCTCCACTCATTAATAGGAGACAATCGACGACAATCTGTGATACATTCACCCTCAGAGAGAAAAGCCAAAATCCTCTCCTCAAACCATAACCACATTTATAAACTAGTCCCAAAACATCAAAGAGTTGGGAAACCCAAAGATCAACGATCCATTCTGAAAGATCTTGAGACATCTCAATGTCCATCCACCAAGGAGGAGTTCAGAATACATCAAGATTTCAATTCTTGGAGAAAAGAAAACTATCAAGAAAGTAACAAGATATATCTCAAAGGGAAGTGAATTAAAATATATTTCCTTGCTATATAATATTGTTTGATATATACAATGTGTCTTGTACATTACAAAAATTGCTAACCTAGTCTATGCAGGAAAATAAAAGCTAATCTACAAACCCATAGATAAGCGAGCCATCAATTCCAACATGGCATCCCTCTCAATAGATGGAGGTGAATCTATGAGCTCCTACCCCAAGGTGTCCATGCCATCTAGGAGATCTCGGGTAGCTAGAGTCTCATCCCGCTCAACAACAGCTGCATCCCAAGACGATCGAGCCTTATCCCGCTCAACAACAGAGGTATCCCTACTAGCTAGGGAATCATCCCTCTCAATAATAGTGGAATCTTTACCAGAAAGAGCTGGAAACATCAAGGCCCTAGCTTGATCCCTCTCAAATGTCATTAGATGCAACCTCTGCTCCAAATACTCTACAGAAGGTGGAGCCATAGCAGTGGGAATTCTTGGGGAATCAACCAGAGTTGTTGTCAAACCAGTAAACAACTCATCCTCGATGGGAGAATCAAGGTCCTCCATAGGTTCCCCATCATCAGAATTAATACCCAACTTTGAGGAAATAACCCTAGCTGATGCAATATCTACCTCCAATTATTTAGAATACTCTGAACAACGACCTGGATGACTAGTCAAAAAGTTTGCCCTCTCTCGATAAGTCCAACAGTCATAAATCCTAGTCGAATCCTCTACTGACATAAGCTGAGATGACAATCGCTAACCCACTGCCCTGTCAAAGGGATGAATATCCTGAAACTGGTCAAATTGTCCCATGACAGCCATGGGATGATATGTGGTTACCCCCTCAAACTGGCTAGGGGAAGATAATCCATGCCGACTGCATGAGTGATAAAGCTATAGGGAGAGATGAGTCCTGAACATGGCAAAATAGCAAATGGGTCCTTGATCCTAGACAAGAAAGCCAACCAAGATGTCGTGTCTATACACTTAGTTGGGTGAAAGGAATAGGACATGGCTATCTAATGGTAAAAGCAATACCCATAACGTCTGAAGCTGCCAATCGATCTCAAGTGTGTCATAAACAATACGTATAACAAGATAACACTGCTCTGAAATCCCTATAGAATGGGTATGGAAAAACATGGCCGACCTCAAGGTCTCTGCCAAAATCATCGATAAGATGGTATTACCCTCCCTAAGAGCATGGAGTACCATAATCACGCTGATATTTAGATGGTCCATGTATAACGGCGTGTATAGTTAGGCCACAATACACATCAAGAATATATCTACATGGGCGACATGCCACTCACCCTCAAAAATGGTGAAGTCCCCGGAATATCACAAATAGCTATCCAACAACCCAAATCGGTCAATCAAGAAGTCTATGGACACCGCATGCCCCAATGTAATCTTGTCTAGGCCACCTCTGTGCCTCAAGATTATCAAGGTCATAAATCACCAACAACCATCCGAGTGCAAGGCCGATCCAAAGGAAAGTCTGTAAGATGCTCATACTCCTCCAATGTAAGAGTCAACCCATGGGTATCAAATCTGAACACATGTCTCTCTGGTATCCAATGATCAAGCACGCACTCTATAAATCCTGACAGAACCTGAAATGTCAAGAGGGTGATGGAGTGCCTTAACCACTGATCAACTGTCACCAGATCTAGGGAAGACAAACTGCCATACCAAGATCTCAAAGAAGAGGCCACCAACATGGGTGTGCTCAATCCGCCTAACAGTGAATGAAGAAATTTGTAGAGCTGTATCATAAGACAATCCAGGGGTCAATGCTAAACTCACCTCTAGGAATGCATATCCTTGACATAATGCATGCATAATAAATAACAGATGACAATATGATGTAGAGAATAGAAAGCATTATACATACATTCCAAAATACATCAACATCTAATATATCATCTTTGTATACAACTGGAAAGTAAAAGCATAGAGAAATGGGGCTCAACTACCCAACATCTAATAGAGGGCTATCAAAAGATATAACGAGAATTGGAGCACAGCCGCCCAATATCTAACAGAAGCCTATCAAAAGAAATAATGAGAAATGCATCAGAAGAAATCAATGATGTCTACGTCATCCAGTTTATCCATCTAATATAACTCTTCTTGAGTCACTGAGTCTCTACCAAAAGGGATATCAGGTTGATATAATAGAGGATTTGCACTAGTAAAACCATTATAATATGGGCCACATGAAGGGCCAGCTCCAGAACCAGAAGGATCAAAAGTATTCCCCTCTGATGGATCTCTGACAAATGCGGGATAAAGAAATGTGCCCGGTCCAACTGATGGGTTAAACTCTCAATCTGCTTCAAATGAGTAGGCTCTCAGACATAGACAATCTAATATGTCATCATGACGGAGCCAGGAACCTTACCTCCTATAAATTTTGTGTCGTAGGTTTGAGCACCAATGGTGCGAAGGAACCAACAGCGGCAAAAATTCTTCTGAGTGAAGGGACCTTCTAAAAAAGTAATGCCATCTATGTCCATCAAGAGGATCTTAGTGATCAGCTAAGATAAAGGGCAATGACGATTAGCAGGAGGAAAGAACAGAATAAGTATCTCTCTCATGTGGTGCTCCTAATAGCACGCTCTCCCAAATAGAGCTCCCAACCTCTATCAGTATGGAGAGAAATCCGACGGGTGGAAAATAAATACTCGACACAAGTCGGGAAACAACCCTCAAAGACAACTGTCAAGTGATCCTCAGAGTAAGAAACCCATGTAATGACATCTGTGGTCAATAACTCCAACTACAGGAACCTCCGCTAGAGTGGAGTAATGTCATTATTGTCCCCGTGGATAGGTGTCTAAACATAACATGCTAATGGGATGAAGACTTGAGAGTCTCTCGTAGGCCCAAAAATATGAATGCAAGGATCAAATATCTGCGTTCAGGCAAACTGGAAACCCAAATAAAGGAAATCAAAAATTAAGATAATATTCTCACTAGCAAGAATGGGTAAAACCCTAACTAAGCCTCTATCACGCCCTTTGAGCGTAGACCCATCCCTCTGAGGAAGTGGGCAAAGGTGTGGGAGCCCCAATCAAACTATCTAATATGGTCCACTTCCCGAGTGGCGCTAACTAAAGCGAATTATACCATTGAAGAGTTATCCACCAGGAAATAACCCCTAAGGATGATCAGAAATAATCGACACATGATGCGATCTCTAACCCTCCAATCATCGGGAAATGGCTCAGTCAGAGCCCCACTCATGAGATCTACATTCAAGGGACCAAAATGGACAGTTCGGCTCTTAAGCGACGTGGCCGAGACTCCCAATAAGGATCTGATGGTAGTCGGGGAAATGTCAGCTACTAAAGGCATTGGCGCCCCTGAAAACTCTAATCCAGTGATGAATCGCCAATCCATCGGTGTCATCTTCACCTCACAATCCAATAAGTGGAGAGACTGGGTCTGGTGAAACCAGCGCTCAGACAAAGACATGAGATAACCCCAAGGACAACGTCGGGATGGAAAGAAAGCCTCGATGCTCCATGCATGAACAATCTCTCGGTACTATAGATGAAGAGTCTGGTACAAAGAATGTATGCTAAACTAGTTCCCTCTGTGCTATGTAAAGCCAGGAACCTGCATCAAATTGCAAATCATGATCAGAACCCTTGCCCCCACAAATGTGAAAAGGAAGATGGAAACAACTATTACCTCGTTCGCATGGATATAAATCAAAGGGTGATGACTCAAATCATCCAGAAGGTCTGGAATCGTCACATTTATAGTTGGAAGCTTCCTGCAGGGAATGGAAGAAGAAGGAACATGATCCTCAATGGGTACGTCCTCCTCCTCATCCTCGACATTCGTTCTCTCAACCCGGATAGGGCGAATCACTGACTCAGTCAATTGATGACGTTGTCGGGCTGGGCGAGGTCGAGGGACATCTGAATCTCTCCTCCTCACACCTGAAGAGGCCCTACGAGAGCTACTCGGCTGGTCTAGATCCATAAATCTGAACAAAAGTCATCAAATCATCTTAGAAAGGGTGAGGTAAATGCTAAACTAAAGCTCATTAAATCCAAATCATAGCTTCATGCATACATGTATTGTTTTAACATATGTCTATAATAGAGTTAAAAATGCATGCTCATTCAATGCCCAGACTCGTGAATTTTTTTTGCCAGAGTCTCCTTTGTAAAAAGGACGGTCCACTGATAAGTAGGTTTTTAACCTACGATTTGATCTCATTTAGCTTGATATATTATTTGTTTTAAGGATTATTTATGTTACTTTTTATGGATTTTGTTATTTGTGAAGGAGAATAGGTTGATGATGGTTAAGAACTAACATTGGAAGAAATTGCAAGAATTTCTCTCATTCTGACCACCCGGCGCGGGGTGCGCCATGGATGCAAAGGAGACATCGTGGGGCACGCATCTTGAGGACGAGAAGCTGTTGTGATGGCGTGCATGGGCGCAGAATTGAATTTAAGTACTGCATGGCATGGTAGCGCCAAATCAGACAAGTCAATCATGTAGATTTTGTTTTGTAACAATCCAAAATTTTAATTATAATTTCAAATATTTATTGAAGTAAATAAATATTTTAATTGATGTTTTATTATTGAATAAATATTTTTTTAATTTGATTTGATTATTTAATTGTTAAATAAATAATTTATGAGTTAGGAAATAACTTAATTAAGGTGAGATTTTAATTAAGTTGATAATTAATATTTTAAAATTAATTAAAATAAAAGAGTGATGAATTAAATTTTATGAGATAATATTCTAATTTAATTTAATAATTAAATTAAAGAATTGATAAGGATTAAAAGAATTGTTATAAAGTTATTTTAATTTAAGTTAATAATTAAAGTGATGTATTAATTTATGAAATAAAATTATAATGGAAATTATAATTTTGTTGTATCGATTATGTGGCAAATTGATTTAATAAATTGTTATTAGCTTTAATGTAATTAAATTTGAATATTAGAATTTAATTGAATAGAGTGTAACAATTAAATTATATTATAAATGAGTTATGAAAATAAATTAAAAGAGTTTTAATTTGGTTTTACCAAACAAAGCCTTAGAGCTTTTGAAATTCCTATTTTAATCTTGTTTTGGCCAAACAAGGCCTTTTGTATTTTGAATTTAAAAAAGATAATAATAATAATAATAATAATAATAATAAATAAAAATAAAACATAACTGAAATACAATAAAAGAAGGGAGTTATATTTTGTAAGTTATATACGTTTACGTATATCAGTTAGTATTTTGTTCCTACGTTAAGTTAGAAAAAGAGAGAAAGAATAGAGAAGAAGAGAAAGAAGTGAAAACATAGAGATAAAAGAGAGAAGAAAGTGTGAAGCCTTAGAGAAATTTAGAGAAAATCGAAAGTTTGGAAGCCAAGAAGGGATTAATAAAATAGCCTTCATCATCTAAACAAAAAAGCAAAAAGGTATAATTCTTATTTTAAGAGTTTTTTTTTGTTTTTATCAAAAGTTCTCTGTAAATTGGATTTTTGTTGATAATTGATGGAATATATAATTTGTATATATTAGATTATGTATAGAAATTGTTTTTATGCGCTTTAGTGTTAACTAATCCATGAAAAACATGCAAATTATGAAGAAATTAAATTATAGTGAAATATGTATATGAATATGGCTTATGTGATATTAAAATTGATGTTTAATTCATTGTATAAACCATGAATTGACTATTAATTGTGAAAATACATGAAAAAACGAAAATAAAGTAATTTAAATTAACTGTTTTGGTTGAAAAATGAATTCACAGTGATGAATTTCGCTATGAATGTCAAATGGGTGAAGAAATAGTAGAAATAATGAAATTAAAGGTTATAATGTTGATGTTTATGTTATTTATGTAGTTAAAAACATGTTGAAAACCTTAAGTTATTTTTTCTGTAAGGTTTATATATTTTATGTGTGCCAAATTTGTTGTTAGAAAGTAGCTTGTAAGCCATTTTGTCTTTATTTTGTGTTCTTCATGAACATCATGCACTCGAATCATGACTTTAGTTGCAATACCGCTACCAGTAGTACAATTCCAAGTGTTGCAATTACAGTCGATCTCGCAACGCCAATTATAGGCCTTTGTCTCGCGTCGCAGTGCTAGCTTAGTGTCGCATCGCCATTCCTAGTGCAAATTGGGGCGCTACAGTTAACAGTTTTGGCCAAAAAATTTATTTTGATTATACAATTCTATAATTGTTGATAAAGAGTAATATTATGACTGTTAAAATGTGATTTTGTCTTATTATGGTGTTATAGTACTAAGTATGAAAAATAGTATTAGCAATTAATGAATTATGTGATATATTTAAGAGTCATGGTTTGACCAAGTAGTTGAACCTAAGACTACAAGTCGTGCATGAAATAGATACTTAATTATGTACTGAGTACATGTAGTAACTAATTATGTCATGATGACATGTGTATAGGATATTGAGAATCAAGTATGCGGTTTAGCTTATACGCAAGGCAAGTTTTCAAACCCCAACTTTTATTTGAGTTATTCTATCTTACTTATTTTTTGCAAGTTTTCGAACTCTAACCTCTATTTGAGTTTGTTCTATCTTATTTACCTTTATATTGAGCAAGTAATTCCTAATCCTACTTATATAACTTAATTATATTCATGCATGCTCTTTACCCTAACTTTTACTTTGAGAAGGTTTCCTATCTTTAACTTGTTTCTTATTATGAAAGTTTTTAAATTCTGTTATTCTTATGATGAGAAAGTTTTATTGTTCAAATTGCTATCAATTATTTATGTTCAATAACTTAATTCTTTTACTAAACAAAATTCTAGCCTTAGCTTAATATTGTTTAAGCAAAGTTTGTTATATTATTAAATGCTTATGCTTTTTAGTTCATTTCTAAGCATGACTTCAATATACAATGTTGATTCATTTTTGACTCATTCCATAGCATATTGTTATTACATTTTTAATTTAACTAATCCTTAGTTGATGTTCTTTAAACTCTAAATTACCCTTGAAGCTTATCCAAACCAAACTTACTTTGGTGCGAACTTGTATTCTAAATATTGAGATGAACAACCCTATTACAGGGGATAATTTATGCGTTTAGATGTTTATGCATAATACATGGTACAAAGGGTTGATCACCCTAAGTACGAGAAGTCCCTACAGTCTTATGACTATTTAGGTTTAAGTTGAAAGAATACTTATAACCTTGGACATAGTTTGTGGTCTTTTGACCCTCAGATATATCGTAAATTCTATTTTTAGATCTTAATTGTCATCGGTAGAGAATATTATTCAGTCCTATTGAGTCTATTCATTTGGCAGTTATTATGATATTATTATTCATTGCCATTTCAAGTGAGCATTTGTTTTACTCACTCTTGCTTATATATCCATTATAGCTAAATTTGAGAAGGTCGATGAACCTACCACCAGTAAAGGGAAAGGAAATATGAACAAGTGTTGAAGACTTGTAAATTTGTTGATTTTTATATTGTCAAACTTTGTTTTAATTGTTGAGATGTAATTATTTATCTTTTCGCATATGATGAATGTTTAAGGTTAGAAAACATGGGATTTTATTTATGATGTAACCCTTTATTGGGAAAGATTATTGTTTAAATTTTATTATATTTGAGTAGATAGAAAGAAATGTTTAGTCAATGAACACCAAATCTTATGGGAATAAAGTACCCAGATTTGGGGGTGTCACAAGTTGGTATCAAAGCTTTAGGTTATGAATCTTAAGTGGGGGGAAAGCCTTAGGTAGTAACCTTATAGAAGATTGAAAAGATAGAGGTGATCAACTCTTATTGAGTTTTAAGAAAGAAATAATAAAACACTCTATGTGTTTATGTGGTTGCAAACTATCTGTTCGTGAGTGTCCAATAGTAACAATTAGTAATTAAACACTTAAAATTTTGTTTTTCAGGATGGCTAATGTTTGAGAATCCAGTCAGGCTAGGAAGTAGAGACCTCAGATGCCTAGAGAAGAGGAGCCTCGAGATATTCAGGTAGTATGGGAACAACTATTGCCAAAAAAGTCATCTCCATTGGTCACAGTGGTTGAGCAAGAGGAGGGAGTACCTGATGAGGATGATGTGATAGCGTTGGATGAGGAAAACCCCGTTGAGTTGCCACAGACGAATGAGGATGAGGAGAAAGAGGAAGAGTTTCCACCAAACTCTATCGCAGCTCATATGTACGATAAAGTATCCGACCACAACATTGAGCTTCAGGATAAAGTTGAGGAGTTGGAAGAGCTAGTAGTTCAATGTCAGACTTCGATGGCACAAAAGGACGATGAGATCCAGGATCTGGTCGAGCATCTGAGTAATGTAGAATGGAAGATGATTCACACTGAGGAGAAGAATGAGAAGCTGATGGAGGAGATTGTGAAGCGAAAGGACAAATTAAAAGAAGAATCCGCCAAGAGAACAAGAGGTGAAGACGCGTATGAGGAATTCTCAGCATGTAGTAGTAGCAGAGGGGGAAGTACAAGCAACGAAGATCAAGATGGAGGTGATGAATGGCATTTTCAACACTGTGATAAATCGAGCTCAAGACTGAGTTATATATTATCTGATTCAGTTCGAGACGCTGCCATGGTACATGTTAGATCACAGAACAATGTTCTGTATTATGGAAGAGGTGTGACACCCCCAAATTCGGGTTACTTGACCCCCGAGTTTGGTGTTCACGATCCACAATATAATACAATCTATCTACCCATTCATATAGAAATTGTAATACATATCACATTAACATATATTGTTAATACATTTGTCCCAAGTCCGCTAACCTTAACATTACAAACATACCCCTTAGATATACCCAAAAGGGTTTACAATACAACATAATAATAATACTAATAATGTTCATTATACTAATTTATCACTATGCCTTTTCCTTTACTCTTCACTACACCTTCTGCCACTTCGTCCCTAGTTGAAAAGTTTTATTTAGCAAGGGTGAGCAACAAGTTTGCCCCGCAAGTTAAGACATACGATAAATGTATAGGAATAAATAATAAGTCTTCTCGCATTCTACGCAACAATAATCTGATAATGAAAGAGTACAACGCTTTCAAGGTTTTCTACGATATTCAAATGAATAATCAAGAATTAATTCTACGAAATAGCAAAGTGGAATGTTTTCCAGATTTATGCTGAGCGATCCATTGGATCTTGAACTTCTCTTCTCGAGTAACTATCAAAGATTTGACTTTGATATACCTAGGTGTATCAAATAACCATAAAGATTAAATCATACCCCTCTGCAAGTATATAAAGTGATCAGCTTTATTATACCCTATATTATGCATAATACTTAATCGCGCGCAAAGGCTGAATATACGACCAATAAAATGTTCCCTTTATATAAAGGTTGTTCTTCTCAGTCTCAGAATTAAGATTTTGATTTAATAATGAAATACTATGATTTCAATTTCTAATTACTTCTCGATCTAGCCAAAATAATTGGCATCAATCTGTCAATAATAATTGAATTCTCTTCTCGAACCTATCAAGTTCTAACAAATGTTCGTCTAGCCAGAATAATTGGCTAAGATATTTGTCAACATAATTCGACAATAAACAGAAATTATATGTACTGTAAATACTAGCTTCTACGGATATGAATATCCAACAACAGTTATTCTACGAATGTATATTTTCCAAATCAGTAATTTAATTTGAATTATTAAACATGCACTAACTGCGAATAATCAACAATAAATTCTTGGGCGTGGTATAATTAACAATAATTAATCACTATATAATTGAATGAATATAACTCAAGGTTGCGTTAGAAAACTTGTCTCTTCCGCTTATTACAGCTACACAATAAACTTATCTGCTTTCGAAAGACATATAACCAATAATATTGGTCTCACAATTAGCACAATAATTTATAACACATAACACTGTATTTTACAGTCAAACTTCTCCTAGGCACATTACCACATAGCCACATCAGTGTTTATAACCTATATAAACACTTATCAAGTCTAACTATTTCGGTCTAGTTGGACTTTGGTCTCATCTCGGTGTTCTAGTCACCCTATCTGACAATTAACAAAGTTATTGTCAAGTAAATTTGGTTTCAAAGCTTCAATATTATTTTAGATAAGTCAATTATCCTTTATAATATTTTTTGGAAGCTTTTAATAATTAATAAACAATTATTATAATTTATAATAATTTTTCAAACACTTATATCATTTTTAAATGATTTAATTATTAAATAATCTTATCATCATTAATATTTAATAATATAAAAAATATTAATTTTATACTTGTCAAAATATTAAAGTTATTGTCAATAACTTAAAATATTTTTAAATCATCAATATTCTACTTAAATGGCTTTTAAATTAATTCAAATCATTTTTAAATCATCACTATTAATATTTAAATATCAATGGAATTATCATTCAAATATTAAAAGTCATTAATTATAACTTCAAATATTTTTAAATCATTTTTCTCATTTTTAAATGATTGTTAAATCAATAGAATCATTTTTAATTCATTTATTTAATATAATAATTAAATAAATCAAATATTATTATTATTATTAATTTATTAATGAGAATTCTCCAAAAATATAGAAAATTATATTTGGTAATTCATAATATTTTCTAACACTTTATTCGCATTTAAAATAATTTTTAAATCAATAAAATCATTTTTATCTTATTTATTTAATTCAATAATTAAATAACTCTAATATCATTAATATTAATTTATTAATAAAAATTCTTCAAAAATATTAAAAGTTATATTTTATAACTCAAAATATTTTTAAACAATTTATTCTTCTTTAAAATAATTTTTCATAATATTAAATCATTTTTCTCTAATTTATTTAATATAAAATTAAATAAATTACATATCATTAATATTCAAATAATTATAAATATTAATGAAAAATATCACAAATAGTCAAAAAATTATTTTTCATAATTTAAAATAATTTTTAAAACCATTTTTGGTAATTCTTATAATTTATTTCTATTTTTAAATATTTTTTGGAAAATCAGAAAGTAATTATATTAAAAACCGTCGCTATAGGCCTTTAGCGACACAAAGCGTCGCTATTGGTGTTCTTGAGCCTCAAGAACACTGACAGCTTAGTGTTTAAGGTCCTTAGTTTGACCACATTTTAATCTCGATTCTTGCATCTTCTGTCCAATCTAAAACTTAGATATTGTAGTGTTGATGTAAATATACATGTTTCAACTCTAAGTGTGATCATACAACAACATAAAAAGATGATATGTACCTTTAAAGTTCTTGTCAGACGGTTTCTGGGTTTGCCCAGAAACCCAGCAGTCCGAGTGACCACTTTCTAGATAAATTTTCTCTACGTTCCAGTCATGATTCATGTAATATAATGGTTCAAATATGAAGTCCTTATGTCATAGAACATTCCCAAAGCAACATATTAGTTTAACAACAACAGATCCATAAGATATGACTCGGTCAAACCCTGTCAGAGGGCTGTTCATCCGATTTTCTGGAAATTCCAGAAAACGGCTATCATGGTCGAAGAAACTACTTTGACCACTTGCTTCATTCGATATGTTTATTGTTTACATGATCTAAAGACATATATTTAAAGTACACATAACAGGCTACAAGTTGATTACAAAAACATCATCAAACGACATGAAATCTGTCAGATTTGGGCTGTGCAAAAGGTTGTCAGACTCTGTTCATGGCTTTTTGGATTACCCAGATTTGGCCCGGTCATGCCCGGTCAACGAGTTTTGACCGTTAATAACTACAAATCTAGACATCCAATGACACTGATTCCACTTGTAGATTAAAGACCACATGACAAGCTACATATAACAACTTTAAAACATCAAAAACCATAAACGAACAAGAATATGTGGCTCCTGACATTAGCTTGTCAGACCACAAATTTTGTTCTTTGACAGTTTTAAAAAATAACTCGATTTTAAAGCAATTTGATGCTATGAATCCATGATGGATCAACATAGATCATCTAAAAACATCACATAACATAAGATCAAACACTTAAACAAAAATTTTTACAAAGCATACAAGATCAAAATAGGTTTTAGGTTTATACCACTCTTGACCAATCTTAGATCTCCTTATCTGATATTGGTGTTTCTAGAGGTGATTTGGTGACTTATATACTTGCTATTTTTGGATGTCTTGGTGAGAGAGAGTAGGTGAGAGCTTGAGAGCAAAATGGCTAGTTTTTGGGATTTTCTCTCTCCCAAATCTATATATAATATGATAGGTTGCTTAGATCTGATACAAGGAACTGGTATTGCTGGAGATTTTTGTCCCAAAGTCAAATTAGTTAGTGAACAACTAAAGGTCTTGGCAAATATTGCAAGTTACATAATTAAAAATCCAAAAAGGGCATTTTGGTCTTTTTCCTTCCAATTTTAATGGCTTACATAGAATTTACCAAACCCTTAGGTTTTAACCCTAAGGTTTTAACCCTTAACTAGGTTTTATAACACTAACTTTTTAGGATTTTCTAATTATGGTTTTCAAATTAGAAAATTAAAAGTTTAAAACTAAAATTAGGGTTTCCTAAATAAATTAGGTTTTCCTAATCATATTAGTGTTTAATAAAAACATTATGCTCGCCAATTAGGATTAGGGTTTCCTAATTAGGGTTTAGGATTCTCGGATAGGAAATTAGGGTTTCCTGGCTATCGATTAGGGTTTCTAACTACTCGTTAGGGTTTTTAATCCTGAGATTAGGGTTTCTAATCTCTTATTAGGGGTTATTAATTTTAAACCTTATCCGATCAATCATTGATTAAAATTTCTATACAGTACAAACGCATACTTATTAAAATAATTATTTTAATTATATTTTCTATCGAATCCCTATACAAAAATTAGGGCTAGGGTTTCTAAAGCTGTTAAGCACAACTCTACTCTAATTTCTCAATCAATACACAAATTAAATAATTCTCGAGACTTGTATCACAGATACACAGTACAATATTAATAGTCAATATTAAATAAAAAAAATTTATTCGTGAAATTTGGATTATTTAAAATCTCAAGTTATCACAGTCACCCCTCCTTAAAAGGATTCTGTCCTCAAAATCACCGCTTTCTTATTCTCTACAATCATTTAAAGTTGTATCATCAATTCATTTTATCAACACAATATTAATTTGTGTTACAAATTCTAACCTGTGACTTGAATCTATAAAAGAAAACAGTTCACAGAAGTATCTAACTCATAATTCTTGCGTAATTAAATTTCTAAATGAAATTGTTACCTACTACCACCTCCTGAGCAGCCACCGTATCTTGCGTCGTCATGTTGAATGTACAGGCGGTTGATCTTCCTGGTTGTGCATGTCCTCGAATTGCTAAGGTTCCACCACCGGGTCCCTTGTTGACACTTTCCTTCTCTGCATTCCTCTTCTGACGAGCTTCACATATATGATCGATCCGATATAAAAAAAACCTTGAATTTTCTTCGCACTGGGGTAATTGGGTGACATGTGCCCCTCTTGCCCGCAGTTATAGCAGACTCCTTTCTTCTTCAGATAAACACATGCATGGTTCTTCCCGCAAATCGCATATGGCTCCCTCCCTTTCCTATTCTCTTCAGTCTTGCTACCCGATTGGGTATTCTCACTCCACTTCCTTTTGTTTAGGTTACTACCACCATTGCTTCCTCCATCACTTATCTTTTTCTTCTTCTCCTGATGAAATCAAGATGCCAGCAATTAATGATTTCTCCAGTAAACCCGCGAACGTATTGATCTGCAATACTGCTACCTTGTTGAATATCCCTGGCTTCCATCCATTCTTGAATATTCTCGTTTTTCTTGCTTCTGTGTCCACCTGATGAGGTGCAAATCTCGCTAATTCATTGAATTTAGCAGCGTATGCAGAAATAGACATATTCTCCTGCTTCAGTTCCAAGAACTTAACTTCCATCTGAGCTTGCATACTCGGTGAGAAGTAGTTCTCAAAGAACAACTCCTTGAATCTTGTCCACATCACCACCGCTGTACCAACTCTTACCTGATTAGTCTCCCACCAGTAATTAACTTCTCCCTTCATCAAGTATGTAGCGAAAGTTGTCTTTTACTCTTTTGCTACTGTAGCGATTACGAATGCCTTCTTCATCTCCTTCACCCAAGTCTGGGCTTCAATCGGATCCGTGGTTCCCTTGAATTCAGGCGGTCCTACCGCTTTAAAGTCCTTGAAATTTGCCAATCTGTCGATTGACTGATTCCTTACTCTTCCTCTTGCAGCTGGAGATCTATTTTTCATAGCTTCGGCTATCATATTTGCAAAGTTTTGCATCGGGTCAGCTTGACCTCCTTCATTATTTACTGACTGTTCTTCTCGTTGATTACGATTTTGTCGTCTAGGCGGCATGATCTGATTTAAATAAAAATCTTACATTAATTTTCTTTCTCTATACAAATTCTTAACACAATAAGAATTTAATACATAGTTCTCATGTAATCGCATATTTATTCAAATAACACATAGTACATTGAGTACTTAACACATATTACTATCCCTTTTAATTTTTTTTTTAGGATTGACATACTCAAATTTACAAAAAGTTGCAATTCTCGAACTTTACACAAAAAGTTAACCTTTTCCATTTTCACATCACTATTTCTAGTTCATCAAACTTACCACACTTATGAGTTCAGTAACTTGCCACAATTATATGAGTGTATGAACTTATCGTAGTCAGACCTTTGGTGTCCATTCGCTGAGGGGTTCAAAACATTTCATATAACCACGAGTCATGAACTTACCATAAGTATGTGTTTTAAGAACTCACCACTTAATCTTAATCTTATATTTATATAGAAAATAAAGATTTCATTCATAAAAACATATATATTTACATATGCTTATACATCATTCTCGATATTACAACACTTAATATCATAACCTTTTACCAAAAGATATTTTCACTTATATCTAAGTTGTCTAACGACTACTCCCTTCACCAGTCTTCTTCTTGTTGGGACACTTGTTGAATCCGTGACGTTCTACCACATGAAAAACACTTTCTCATATTCGGCTTAGGACAATGCAAAGAAATATGTCCTTCCTGCTTACAATTGAAACACACGTTCTTCCACATCACGCATTCTCCCACACGAGTCTTCCTACACTTATTGCAAGCTTGCCTCTTCTTCAGGTTTGAATTTTCAGAGTTATCGCTGTCTTTTTACCTCTTTCTCTTATTCTTGCCCTTCTTGTTGGTTCCTTCAGAAGATCCACCACCTTCATTCTTCATTCTTTCTGTTAGGTTTGTAATATTCAAGAACGCAATCAAATTGCAAAAATAAGCGGAAACGTGAAAATCAGAGTTTTAAAATTTTTAAAAACCATATACCCGGATCACCCTTTATGAACAATTATTAATTAAATGAAAAAGAAAGAACAAGAATCATACCCTTGAATATCCAAGCTTCCTCAGGTACAAGTTCACCTCCAATCCTTTTCGCGTTCAACTTGAATCCACCGGGTTTGGTTCCTTCCTTTGATCAACGTTAGCCACCCAAGTGTTTGGCCTCTAGAGGTGATCCACCAAGGAAGAAGAAGGATTCAAGAAGATGGGTATTTGGCAAAACCCTAGTTTTCTATCTCGCATAGAAAAGAGCGTACTCTCCCAACTATTGGAATTACGTCTGTTGAGAAAAAGTCAAAAACCCTCCCACCCATAATAAGACTCCTCTTATTTATAGATGTGGGCAACCCTCCTTAACAATTAAGGAATTAGGTTTTATTTTAATTAATTAAATTCTTTTAATTAATTAAGCTCCCAATCTTATTAGGAATAATTAATTAAACTCTTTTAATTAATTGGCCTCCTAATCTTATTAGGATATTCGAGAGTACTTTTATTAATTAATTCCCAAACTCCTTTAGGAATTAAATAATAATAATTGTAATAATAATAATAAGACTCCTCTTATTAATTTATATTTAATATTTCCAAAATATTAAATATTAATATTAAGCTATTTAATTTATTCTATCACCATAGATTAAATTAAATATACTTAACTTATTATTACGATTATGTCATTAACTTCTTAAATAATTATTCTTCCTTTTATGGTGTGACCCTTTAGGTTCTCCATATTAAACGGGTTGTGAATAAATCAATTAGAACAATTCTAATCTTATTTAAATAAATAAATTAAACTAATAATTTATTTAAATAAATAATATTTATTCTACAATAGGATAAGCCTCCCTAGCAATAAAGCGACTTTCCGGATAATATAGATTTCAACATCAATCATAAAAGAACCTTTGAGTAAATAGTTCGTGCATAATTCAATCCTTCCACCATACAATGTCCCCATTAAATATAAGACATAGAATTTCTGTCAAGTCTTATTTTATTTAATTATATGTATTTCGACTCTTAAATGCATAACTCCAAATAATGCAAATTAGAAACTCCTTTCTAATTTCATTCTGCCTTGGCCAAGGACTATTGAGTTGTCATTTATCGAATCACATAGGACATTTCTCTTCTTTTACTAGAAGTGGTAGATTCTTTATTGATCATACATTATCTCCATGTATAACTTATTATACCCAAGCATACCCTTTGATATACCCTAAGGGTCTTAAGGAATAAGTCAAAGTATAACTCATCATACACAAGATACTATGATGATCTCAAGTCCAAGGATCACTTGTACTACTATCACTACAGGAATTCCTATTGACAGGCAAGTAAAACTCCATTAGGTATTCCTTAGCGAGCCACGTTCAGTGAACTTATTCTCTAATAAACACCTACATACTTGCTTTAGTGTCTCCACACAAATGATCATGAGATCAATCATCCTCATCCAATGAGAAAGCAACGTATGTACCAATCTATTCGGATTTACTAATCCCCAATTTAGTAATCCAACGATTGGGAACTATTTTAGTTTTAAGCTTTCAAAGAATTTAGATCTCATTAGAATGATCATCATCATTATTCTAAAAGCATTGCTTAAAACTATAGGTTTATCACATATTATAAAACAGCATCATGTAGATAATTAAAAGCCTTTAATAAATAAATACTTTTTATTAATAAATGAATAAGATTGTTACAAAGTATATGCTTTATCATCAAACATGATTGGCTTGTATGCATACTACTTTCAATCTCCCACTTGCACTAAAGCCAATAGCCATGGTATCTCATACCCTTCTTCTCTAAGTGACGATTATCCTGCTATTGGATAAGCTTCAGTAAATGGATATGCAATGTTGTTCTTGAGAGTTCACTATCTCTATAGTGATTTCCCATCTTTTAATGATTCCTATAATCAAATGAAAGTGCCACAACACATGTTTAGATCCAAGATGAGACTTAGGAACTATTCCTAGTTCTGTAATGAACTTTTCCATCCAAACAATCAACTTGCAGCTTCATTTATAGCTATATACTTTGTCTTTATCACTAAACCAGCAACTCTTTGCTGTTTGAAACCTTTCAAATTCACTGCACCACTATTCAAGGTAACGCTTTACCTTAAAGTGGATTTTCTGTCGTCTTAGTTTGTCTAAAAACTTAAGTCTGTAAAGCCCTCTAGTTTTAATTCAGATCCACTATGTATGATCACATTCTTAGTGCCAGTTAAGCAATTTAAGATGTTTTGCACTGTCTCACAATGAACTTCTCCAGAATATGACTGATCAACATCAGGTCTCGCACATTTCATTGCATACACGATAGTTACTCGTACGTTCCTTGGGTTAAGTTGAGCATCCTATTAAATCTAACTATATAGATTTGTATCCCCAATTAAGATACTTTTCCCAAATCATTCACGGAGGAATGTTTAGACAACTTTATCTTTACTGATTGTAGCATTGGTATGTTATTCCTTATCCGTAGTATATCAACATATAATACTAGGAATATCATGACGCTCCCACTGACCCTTTTGCACACACTAGTTTCATTCTTGTTTTGATAAAATCAAACTCTTTTGATTGTCTCATCAAAACGAATGTTCCATTTTGAGAGTGTCTACAACTCTTACCTCATCGTATGTAACTGGATCATCATCTTCTATGATGTGTACCTCATCATCATCATTTATGATGAATCCATACCTCCCAGGTATCTTCGGTATTATTCCAGATTTACGATTTGGTTGTGGTACAATAGGTCCATCTACAGGTTCCTCTTATTTGACTTATAGTGTTTTGTGGATCTTGAATTCTTTAAGATCTATAATCCTCCCACTAGCCCTTCAATGATAAACATCTTTATCTTAAAAGGCAGCGTGTTTCACAACAAACACCTTTTGCTAAGTAGAATTATAGAACATATACCCTAAACTTACTTTAGGATGTCCCACAAATATGTACATGTCAAATTTTGTCCCAAGCTTATCCTTTGAAACCATTTCACATAAGTTGGACAACCCCTTATCTTAACATACTTAAGATTATGAATCCTCCCTGTCCATAACTTTTATGGAGTCTTGGGGCCGGATTTTGAGGTTACCTTTTCCGTAGATATGCAACCATTTCTAGGACATTATCCCAAAAGCATACTAGAATGTCGGTAAAATCATTATGGACCGCACCATGTCCAACATGGTACGATTTTTCCTTTCAGATACATCAATCAATTATTGCGTATTAGGAGGCGTTCATTGTGAGAAAACCATTTGAGATTATCTAGAAACTTATTGCACAAATATTTATTCCTTAATCTAATCAAAGAATCTTAATACTTTGCCAATTTGTTTCACTTCTGAATTCTTTGAACCTTTCAAATAATTCACACTTGTATTTCAGCAAATACACACATTCAACTCTTTGAATGATCATCTCCTTTTCTTATACTAGTTTATTTAATTTGCAAAATTATTTTCTCATAAGTCAAGCACACAAAATCCATTAAGTAACATTCCAGTTCTATACAAAACATTATTATTATAAATAGAACAACAATTGTTCTTAAATATAATACCAAAGATTTTATTGTCCAACAACAAAATAGAAGTAATGTTTCTAACAAGAACTGGAATACAATAACAACTTATTAACTTAATAGATTTGCCCGTAGGCATTGCTAAACTATAAGTTTCTATGGCTAATGCAGCAACCTTTGCTTCATTTCCCACACATAGGTTTACTTATATTTGTTTAGCTTTCTACTTCTGTTTGGTCCCTTCATAAATCTATATTTATGATAACCAAAGTCGGTATCCAATACCCAAGTAGAACCTTGACTTAAAGAAAAATTTATTTTAATCATGAACAAATTTGTATTTTTAACCGAAACTTCACTAAGCTTCTTTGGTTAGCCTCTGCAAGATGCTTCTCGCAGTTTCTTTCCAGTGTCCAGGCTTATTACAGTGGAAGCAAACTCTTTTGCTATCCGTATCAGTTTTGTTCTTATTATCCTTTGTTTTTGCCTTTATATTTATCTTCTTAGAATCGTTCTTCTTTTCAGAAGATCCTTTGGCCCCTATCAATAAGACTCGGTCTTTCTTGGTTAGAAAGTGACTCTCAACATTTTTCAACATGTTAAGCAAATAAGCGAAGCTGATATCTAGCTTGTTCATATGAAAAATTCACAACAATTGTGAAAGTAGTCCGGAAGTGAGTGCAAGATCAAATCTTGGCTCAACTCTCCATCCATGACAAAACCCATTGTCCTAATTGATCAATCAAATTGATTATGTTAAGGACTTTTGTCTGTACTATAGTGTCATTAACCATTCTAGATCGAAAGAGCTCCTTAGATATCTGATATCTATCAGTCCTACTTTCCTCGCTATCAACTACTTGATGTACAGAAATATAGTAGGAGCATCCATAGTTTCATGCCGATTTGAAGCTCGTTACTCGTGGATGCGAGTATGATGCATCGACCAATGTGCATCATCTTGCCACTTTCTAAAAGTAGCAATCTCTTCCTCAGAGGCATTTCTCGCAACCATTGCGCAGGATAGGCGTATTAAGGACATAAGATAGCTTTTTCAAACCATTTAGAACTATTCTCAATTCCTTAACCAATCCGTTTAATACTGATCCAGGTTAAATAACATCTAATATGTTTAGCGATGAAGGATAGTAATTTAGACATTGTAAAAATCAGAAATGAATATGTAATTAACAACATTTTAACAAACATTTTTTATTAATTACCAAAATAAATTAGATCTTGTTTTAAATTGGTATCTCTCACTATTTTCTTCAAACTATATTACCTCAATATATATAGTTTGGCAAAATCTAATTAAAGATCTGCGCTAGTGAGAATAAGAATCCCATTTCAAATGTATATAGCCTTGTCTTTGACACAACAAACTATATATAAATAAATAGGTAGACAACTCTTGTCAATTACATCAACTATGCAACTCCTTGTATTTTGCCTCTTAGATTATTTTGATCAAGTGGTGGCACATAAGAATCAAAATTATCCAAGTTAAGTCCAACCTAGCACTCCATATATTCAAAAAAGAAAAATATCATCCTTGTGGTGACACAACAAAATAATATTGTTCAATTTTCTTTATAAGCATCAAATGTGATAAATTAACATCTTAAATACTTAATACTTGCCTGGTGGTGACACAACAAACTCATATTAAATATTTAATACTCTATTAATTTTATCATGCTAGAAAAATGACGTTCGATATTCCAAATATCTTTGAACGCTTAGGACTTAATATATAAAAAATTTGAGGATTTATTATTAAATGTCTCATCTTGTTTAGCGCATTGCGCATATATATATAAAAATACGCGTTATATTAATTAACATGCAAAGCATGTTTGCATAATATATAAGATATATAGTATAAGCATGCAAATATAGAATACTATATTCTACCCGGATTGATTATGGACTTTTATTCTAGTTTGGTTTACTAGAGCCACCAAGTGAACCAAAAGGTCAAACCCTAGGGGTGCAAGAAATAATATTTAAATATAACTATTACATTTAAACCTAGGGCTCCATTACAAACGGGTCTTCTAGCGCTCCTTGCTTGCTCCTTGATCTCCAATTCTTCAAAATTAATTCTAACTATTCCTATTACAAAACTATTTAAAATAAATAGAAACCTTGATCGTGATCGAGGGAAGTACATAGAGAGAGATAGAATTTACATTAGAAAAAATTAGAGAAGACGAGGTACGCAGACCCCATTTAATAAAACCCATACATTTATGTATCCAACTAAAATAAAATCCTATCACATTGGTCAATGGTCCATAATCAATCCCATTTATTATTATACACATCACCATATGCATCAATAAATAACATTCATCTCATGAATAATAAACACTCAATATATATATATTGATATCATTTAATGGGCAAATTTAGTTAGTATAAAAACTAATTTTGAATCAAAATAAACTCCTTTATTTTAATCTAAATTTAAATCAAAATAAAACTATTTTATTTTAATTTATCCAATTTTGAATAAAATAAACTATTTTATTTTAATCAAAATATTTAATCAAAATAAACTCCTTTATTTTAATTAATTATGGAATCCAATTCCAAGTAAAAAAATCCATTTATTAAAGGAAACACGGTTTTCTTTTCCTATTCACAAATAAACTCCTTTATTTTGAATAATATGAAATCTTATTTCATATCTAAATAAACTCCTTTATTTAAGGAAAGGCGGATTCTCTTTCCTATTCACAAATAAACTCTTTTATTTTGAATAATATGAAATCTTATTTCATATCTAAATAAACTCCTTTATTTAAGGAAATTAGGATTCTCTTTCCTATTCACAAATAAACTCTTTTATTTTGAATAATATGAAATCTTATTTCATATATAAATAAACTCCTTTATTTAAGGAAAGATGAAATTCAATTTCAACTCCAATTAGTTATCATGGAATCCAATTCCAACTCTAATTAGTTAGCATGAAATTTAATTTTAAAATTAAAATAAACTTTATATTTTAATATTAAAATAAACTTTTATTTTAAAATTAAAATAAATTTTTATTTTAATTATAAAATTATTAAGAATATTATATAATATATATATATTAAGTGACCATGCCTCATTAAAAAGCACACTAACCGTGTATTATTAAGTAACCATGCTTCAGGATTCATGAATCTACCTGGATGGTTTCTTATATTTTATATATATATATATATATATATATATATATATATATATATATATATAATAATAAGTATTCAAGAATTCCTTGAAACCGTGATTCAAATGAAAGCCATGAATTCAGTAAAAAAAATATTAACGGGGATCGCGAGTACAGTATAACATGTTATACTAATTGTGAATCACGGAATAAAAAATTGAAATCATACTGCTACTCAACTGCAAATAATATAATATTATGTAAACCGAAGGAACATGATGCAGCTTTTGAAAACATTCGTCATTCGCAGCGATTCTTATGAATTAAATAATGATTCATGAGCTTTTTGATTTTCATTTTGTTTTTTAAATTTTATACAATAAAATTATGCCCAATTAAATTGTTCCAAACACATATCAATATACATATCAAATCAAAATAATTAATAATTCGCATAAAGGTTTGGCTCTGATACCACTGTTAGGTTTGTAATATTCAAGAACGCAATCAAATTGCAAAAATAAGCGGAAACGTGAAAATCAGAGTTTTAAAATTTTTACAAATCATATACCCGGATCACCCTTTATGCACAATTATTAATTAAACGAAAAAGAAAGAACAAGAATCATACCCTTGAATATCCAAGCTTCCTAAGGTACAAGTTCACCTCCAATCCTTTTCGCGTTCAACTTGAATCCACCGGGTTTTGTTCCTTCCTTTGATCAACGTTAGCCACCCAAGTGTTTGGCCTCTAGAGGTGATCCACCAAGGAAGAAGAAGGATTCAAGAAGATGGGTATTTGGCAAAACCCTAGTTTTCTATCTCTCATAGAAAAGAGCGTACTCTCCCAACTATTGGAATTACGTCTGTTGAGAAAAAGTCAACAACCCTCCCACCCATAATAAGACTCCTCTTATTTATAGATGTGGGCAACCCTCCTTAACAATTAAGGAATTGGGTTTTATTTTAAGTAATTAAATTCTTTTAATTAATTAAGCTCTCAATCTTATTAGGAATAATTAATTAAACTCTTTTAATTAATTGGCCTCCTAATCTTATTAGGATATTCGAGAGTACTTTTATTAATTAATTCCCAAACTCCTTTAGAATTAAATAATAATAATTGTAATAATAATAATAAGACTCCTCTTATTAATTTATATTTAATATTTCTAAAATATTAAATATTAAATATTAAGCTATTTAATTTATTCTATCACCATAGATTAAATTAAATATACTTAACTTATTATTACGATTATGTCATTAACTTCTTAAATAATTATTCTTCCTTTTATGGTGTGACCCTTTAGGTTCTCCATATTAAACTGGTTGTGAATAAATCAATTAGAACAATTCTAATCTTATTTAAATAAATAAATTAAACTAATAATTTATTTAAATAAATAATATTTATTCTACAATAGGGATAAGCCTCCCTAGCAATAAACGACTTTCCAGATAATATAGATTTCAACATCAATCATAAAAGAACCTTTGAGTAAATAGTTACCGTACAATTCAATCCTTCCACCATACAATGTCCCCATTAAATATAAGACATAGAATTTCTGTCAAGTCTTATTTTATTTAATTATATGTATTTCGACTCTTAAATGCACAACTCCAAATAATGCAAATTAGAAAATCCTTTCTAATTTCATTCTACCTTGGTCAAGGACTACTGAGTTGTCATTTATCGAATCACATAGGACATTTCTCTTCTTTTACTAGAAGTGGTAGATTCTTTATTGATCATACATTATCTTCATGTATAACTTATTATACCCAAGCATACCCTTTGATATACCCTAAGGGTCTTAAGGAATAAGTCAAAGTATAACTCATCATACAAAAAGATACTATGATGATCTCAAGTCCAAGGATCACTTGTACTACTATCACTATTGGAATTCCTATTGACAGGCAAGTAAAACTCCATTAGGTATTCCTTAGCGAGCCACGTTCAGTGAACTTATTCTCTAATAAACACCTACCTACTTGCTTTAGTGTCTCCACACAAATGATCATGAGATCAATCATCCTCATCCAATGAGCAAGCAACGTATGTACCAATCTATCCGGATTTACTAATCCCCAATTTAGTAATCCAACGATTGGGAACTATTTTAGTTTTAAGCTTTCAAAGAATTTAGATCTCATTAGAATGATCATCATCATTATTCTAAAAGCATTGCTTAAAACTATGGGTTTATCACATATTATAACATAGCATCATGTAGATAATTAAAAGCCTTTAATAAATAAATACTTTTTATTAATAAATGAATAAGATTGTTACAAAGTATATGCTTTATCATTAAACATGATTGGCTTGTATGCATACTACTTTCACTTTCCACCTGCGCCTTCAGCTCATTCTGTTCTTCAGTCATTTTGCGTAATGCTCGCTTTGTCTTCATAACTCCTCCAAGAGAAATACTTTACTCCGGAGTTCCTGGACTTCTGCAGATAGTTGATCTTGTTCTCCAACTTTGATCTTATTCTTTAACTCCACCATAGCTTCTTCAGACTCCACCTCCTCGTCACCACTTAGATACATCTCGGGATAATCATCATGATCACTCCCGAGATTGATCATAGGTTCATCTTTTCCCACTTCTTCTACTGACTCGCTTTAAGTTGGCACCTCGGCTACTGGCACTGGTGCAACAGCCGCTGGCATCTCCGTACTCATCTTATCTTCTCCCGACATCCTACAATCAGTTTAAACGACTTGATTAGTACATCACTAGTACAAACTTCTCACACTATGTGTCCATTTTTCTCACTATCGATACATGTTAGCAATCCCTCACTTAGTACTCTAAATGAGTATTCTCTATCTCACTCATGGTTATAATCCTAGGGTTTCTCCCACCCCACTTAAGGTTTATAACCTATAGCTTTGATACCAACCTGTGCCACCCCCAAATCTGGGTTACCTAACCCCCGAGTTTGGTGTTCACGATCCACAATATAATACTATCTATCTACCCATTCACATAGAAATAGTAATATATATCACATTAATATATGCTGTTAATACATTAGTCCCAGGTCTGCTAACATTAACATTACAAACATACCCCTTAGATATACAAAAAAGGGTTTACAATACAACATGATGATAATAATAATAATAATAATAATGTTCATTATACTAATTTATCTCTATGCCATTTCCTTTAATCTTCACTACACCTTCTGCCACTTCGTCCCTAGCTGAAAAGTTTTATTTAGCAAGGGTGAGCAACAAGTTTGCCCCGCAAGTTAAGACATACGATAAATGTATAGGAATAAATAACAAGTCTTCTCGCATTCTACGCAACAATAATCTGATAATGAAATAGTACAATGCTTTCAAGGTTTTCTACGATATTCAAATGAATAATCAAGAATTAATTCTACGAAATAGCAAAGTGGAATGTTTTCCAGATTTATGCTGAGCGATCCATTGGATCTTGAACTTCTCTTCTCGAGTAACTATCAAAGATTTGACTTTGATATACCTAGGTGTATCAGATAACCATAAAGATTAAATTATACCCCTCTGCAAGTATATAAAGTGATCAACTTTATTATACCCTATATTATGCATAATACTTAATCGCGTACAAAGGCCGAATACACAACCAATAAAATGTTCCCTTTATATAAAAGGTTGCTCTTCTCAGTCTCAGAATCAAGATTTTGAATTAACAACGAAATAATGTGATTTCAATTTCTAATTACTTCTCGATCTACCCGAAATAATTGGCATCAATCTGTCAATGATAATTGAATTCTCTTCTCAAACCTATCAAGTTCTAACAAATATTCGTCTAGCCAGAATAATTGGCTAAGACATTTCTCAACATAATTCGATAATAAACAGGAATTATCGGTACTGTCAATACTAGCTTTTACGAATATGAATATCCAACAACAGTTATTCTAAGAATGTATATTTTCCAAATCAGTAATTCAATTTGAATTACTAAACATGCACTAACTGTGAATAATCAACAATAAATTCTTGTACGTGGTATAATTAACAATAATTAACCACTATATAATTGAATGAATATAACTAAAGGTTGAGTTAGGAAACTTGCCTCTTTCGCTGATTACAGCTACACAATAAACTTATCTGCTTTCGAAAGACCTATAACCAATAATATTGGTCTCACAATTAGCTCAATAATTTATAACACATAACACTGTAGGCATATTACCACATAGCCACATCAGTGTTTATAACCTATATAAACACTTATCAAGTCTAACTATTTTTGTCTAGTTGGACTTTGGTCTCATCTCGGTGTTCTGGTCACCTTATCCGATAATTAACATAGTTATTGTCAATTAAATTTGGTTTCAAAGCTTCAATATTATTTTAGATAAGTCAATTATCCTTTATAATATTTTTCGAAAGCTTTTAATAATTAATAAACAATTATTATAATTTATAATAATTTTTCAAACACTTAAATGATTTAATTATCAAATAATTTTATCATCATTAATATTTAATAATATAAAAATATTAATTTTATACTTATCAAAATATCAAAGTTATTATCAATAACTTAAAATATTTTTAAATTATCAATATTCTACTTAAATGGTTTTTAAAATAATTAAAATAATTTTAAATCATCACCATTAATATTTAAATATTAATGAAATTATCATTCAAATATTAAAAGTCATTAAATATAACTTCAAATATTTTTAAATCATTTTCTCATTTTAAATGATTTTTAAATTAATAGAATCATTTTAATTCATTTATTTAATATAATAATTAAATAAATCAAATATGATTATATTAATTTATTAATGAGAATTCTCCAAAAATATAGAAAATTATATTTGGTAATTCATAATATTTTCTAACATTTTATTCTCATTTAAAATGATTTTTAAATCAATAAAATCATTTTTATCTTATTTATTTAATTCAATAATTAAATAACTCTATTATCATTAATATTAATTTATTAATGAAAATTCTCAAAAATATTAAATGATTACATTTTATAACTCAAAATATTTTTAAACACTTTATTCTTATTTAAAATGATTTTTCATAATATTATATCATTTTTCTCTAATTTATTTAATATAATAATTAAATAAATTACATATCATTAATATGTAAATAATTATAAATATTAATGAAAAATATCCCAAATAGTCAAAAATTATTTTTCATAATTTAAATTAATTTTTAAAACTATTTTTGGTAATTTTTATAATTTATTTCTATTTTTAAATAATTTTTGGAAAATCAAAAAATAATTATATTAAAAATCGTCGCTATAGGCCTTTAGCGACACAAAGCATCGCTGTTAGTGTTCTTGAGCCTCAAGAACACTGACAGCTCAATGTTTAAGGTCCTTAGTTTGACCACATTTTAATCTCGATTCTTACATCTTCTGTCCAATCTAAAACTTAGATATTGTAGTGTTGATGTAAATCTACATGTTTCAATTCTCAGTGTGATCATACAACAACATAACAAGATGATCTGTGCCTTCAAAGTCCTTGTCAGACGGTTTCTGGGTTTGCCCAGAAATCCAGCAGTCCGAGTGACCACTTTCTAGATAAATTTTCTTTACGTTCCAGTCATGATTCATGTAATATAATGGTTCAAATATGAAGTCCTTATGTCATAGAATATTCCCAAAGCAATATATTAGTTTAACAACAATAGATCCATAAGATATGACTCAGTCAAACCCTGTCAAAGGGTTATTCATCCGATTTTTTGAAAATTCCAGAAAACAACTATCATGGTCGAAAAAGCTACTTTGACCACTTGGTTCATTCGATCTGTTTATTGTTTACATGATCTAAAGCCATATATTTAAAGAACACATAATAGGCTACAAGTTGATTACAAAAACATCATCAAACGACATCAAATCTGTCAGATCTGGGCCATTCAAATGGTTGTCGGAATATTTGTTTATGGCTTCTCGGGTTACCCAGATTTGGCCGGTCACGCCTTGCGGTCGGCGGGTTTTGATGAATTAATAACTACAAATCTAGACATCCAATGACACTGATTCCACTTGCAGATTAAAGACCACATGACAAGCTACATATAAAAACTTTAAAACATCAAAAACCATAAATGAACAAGAATATGTGGCTCCTGACATTAGCTTGTCAGACCATAAATTTTGTTCTTTGACAGTTTTAAAAAAACTCGATTTTAAAGCACTTTGATGCTATGGATCCATGATGGATCAACATAGATCATCTAAAAACATCACATAACATAAGATCAAACACTTAAACAAAAATTTTTACAAAGCATGAAAGATCAAAATAGGTTTTAGGTTTATACCTCTCTTGACCAATCCTTGATCTTAGATCTCCTTATCTAATATTGGTGTTTCTAGAGGTGATTTAGTGATTGATATACTTGCTATTTTTGGATGTCTTGGTGAGAGAGAGAGTAGGTGAGAGCTTGAGAGAAAAATGGCTAGTTTTGTGATTTTCTCTCTCCCAAATCTATATATAATATGATAGGTTGCTTAGATCTGATACATTTTAAACATGCATCATAACATTCATTACATTGCGATTTACGATTTGCGATATGCGAAATGTGATGTGCGAGTTACGAAGTGCGATTGGCCAAAAGAGAAATGCGAAGTGCGAAATGAGATGTGCGATTTGCGAATTGCGATTTGTGAAATCATTTTAAACATTCATCATCACATCCACTACATTGCGATCTACATCATTAAAAATACATTGTCATGTTTCAAGTGTCTACTAATCTTTATCATGTCCATTCCATTGCATTACATGAACATGATAAAGAGGGGCATCTGTAGACACTCGAAATTTTCTTTTCCTGTTACTAACTGTGCAGGAGGGAAAAACGACTTTTTCACACTCCAAAGTTAATCCTGGAGGACCACAACATCAATTCCAACCTCAGAGATAACCCTGAGTACATTCTGATTCAACAGCATGACCATCTCAGAGATAACCCTGGGAAAAACCCACTACAACTATGCAAAAACCGGAGGTAACCCCGGGAGGGGCAAAATGGTCATTTTGTTAACTTAACTTCACTTCAAATCAAATACACTCATGTCAACTCAAATTGATTCAAAATTAGTCCCACAAGACTCATATCTTAACTTCGGAGCGAAAACTACGCGAAACAGCTCACCGGATTGCCTGACGGGAACCCGGGAATGCTATTTCGGTCATGGACCCATATTCCTGAAATAAAAAGGGCAAATCCCATGTCATTGTGTAACTCTCGACAAAAGCAGTCCGAAGATTGTCTTGTACACCTCGTTCGGATGCTCAGATTGAAGTTCTGCAAGTTTGAGCGGACATTATATTGCACGAGTACACGTACTTCGAGACGACAAGACCCGCGGAACCCTAGACAGTTGGCTTTGTACACCCCCATATTGAGTGTTTGCCCTTTTTAAATACCGGTAGCCCATATACAGTTATATATTTACCCGCGGGAGCTGAGTGTTTGTCCACATAGAGTCATAGAAGTCTACTTTGGCAACCCTGTAGGGATTTCGGCACAAAAACGCAGCGGAAATAAAATAATCAAAGCAATTTCCGAAACCCAACACAGGATCCATGCGAAAAATCAATTAATTCAGAGGTTTAGATATTATACCGAAAATGAAAGTGTTTCTGAAACGGCTTCGAATCCTTAACGCAATTCGTCACAAAACTACGTCTCTATGTTATCCACACGAACGCCGCACGAACCGTCGAACGATTCTGCAATAAGAGGGACTTGCGGTACTAGCCACCAAAGGAACCTTTATGAAAATGTACGTTTTCTCTCTAGTCTCTCTCTAAGAGCGGCTAGGGTTTTCAAGTTATGATCTAACCCTAAGTAGTTGCTATATATCCTATATATAGTAGTTAAATGGAATTAATCAAAACCTAATTTCATAAAATCCGAATTTATATATATATAACTTAATTAAGTCTTAGTTAATTAATATACATATATAAAAACTTTTCTTTTAATTTAAATTCGTGATTTAAATACTATTAATCATATTAATATATTTAAATCCTTAAATTTAAATTTATTTCCTTTTAAATTACGTTCTATGTGTATGACCCTATAGGTTATTATCACGTTGGCAATAATTTTAAAATCATATTATAAAATTATAAACAGTGAAAGGCATCTAGTAATGCATCACTGCTACCCAAGTAATAATAAGATCGATGATTCGATGCAACCTTTTAGTGACCAATGTTTCAATGTAATTTAATCCTTTTAACCTTAATATCCTAGATTAAACTCGAGTCATGGAATGTGTCATACTCTTCATAATTTAATCTGAGTTTTCTTGATCAATGAGTAGACTATATGAAACAAATCACTATTTGAGCATGGCCATGCATTTCATAGTCCTACTCAATAAAGAGGCCTATGGATATCACCCCTAATATATAGGAGTGTTAAATTCCATCTAGATCACTCATATTCCTCACACGATTCATGATGTACCCAATAATCACCTTTATAGTCCACCCTATTAAAGGTGACATTTGATGATATCAAAGTACATAAATTCCCGTGTAGTAATATAATGATTTTAGGTCAGAGGACCATTACATCATTATTACTATGAGAATTTCTAATGACACTTCACATAATGCTCCACATAGAATTCTCATGGTGGGTCTGTCCAGTACATCGTTCTCTAACATGTACCTATGCATTGACTTAATATCTCATATATTTATGACCAATGAGATTTGGTCATCAGTCAATCCACATACTCGTCTCAATGCATCAATGTTGTCCCATCAACAATGATACTCGACTAGGGACATTTAAGAACAATAATACTAATTGTAATTATATAATCTCATGTTCAAGTCACATACTTGAAACCATATAATTTGTATCATTATTCTAAGGAATTTTATTATGTTAACAATTATATAACGCAGTAAATAAAACCATAATAAAATCATTCATTTATTCAATCATATATAATATCAAAACGTTAAGCAATTATATCAAATAATTGGTCTCTAGGGCATAAACTCTAACAGTCTCCCACTTGCACTAGAGCCAATCACTCATGTATCTAATACCCATGGAACTAGTGTGGCACCGTGTTAGCCTGCTCGTTGCGACAAAGCCTTGGTCAATGGATCTCGCAACATTATCATCGGTTGGCACTCTTCCTACATGTACATCTCCTCTATCAATGATTTCACGGATGAGATGGTACCGCTAAGTATATGCTTGGATCGTTGGTGAGATCTCGGGTTCCTTAGCTTTCAGTAATGGCTCCATTGTTATCACAAAGATAGCTTAACCGGATCAACAATGGTTGGAACAACACCTAGTTCGATGATGAACTTTTTAATCCATATAGCCTCCTTGCCGCACTTTAGAAGCAAACAATATACTCACTCACATTTGTAGAATCGCCATCGTCTCTTGCTTGAACTCTTCCACTAACAAAGACCACCATTAAGGCAAAATACAAAACCTAATCGAGACTTATAATCATCATTATCGATGCCCGAAACTAGCATCCGTGTAACCCTTTACCGCTAGTTCATCTTCACCTCCATATACCAAGAATGAATCTCATGGCTAGTATACATGGAGTCCATTTCAGATCTCATGGCTTCAAGCCATCTCTCAGAATCTGGTCCATTCATAGCTTCTTGGTAAGAAGCGTGCTTATCCCGATATATGAGCATCACATCGCCTCATTTTTGAGTCACAAGATATCCATAATATCTCTCGGGCTCTTGGCGTGTCCTACCGTGATCTCTTAATTCCTTGTGTAATTTGAGCAGGTTCACTTTCCACAACATCTTGTGGTTCCTACTCACGTTCCAACTCAGGTTCAATGATATTCTGTGGTTCTCGAATTTCTTCGAGTTCTACTTTCCTCCCACTGTTTCCTTTAGAGACAAATTCTCTTTCTAGAAAAATACCAGTTCGAGTAACAAACACTTTGTTCTCGGAAGGGTTGTAGAAATAATACCCTTTTGTTTCTTTTGGGTATCCCACAAAATTACATTTGTCAGATTTGGGTCCGAGCTTTTCAGAATCCAGACGTTTTACAAATGCCTCACAACCCCAAATCTTCATGAACGACATACTAGGACGTTTCCCAATCCACATCTCATATGGAGTCTTTTGAACCATCTTTGTAGGAACACGGTTAAGTGTGAATGCAGCTATCTCTAGGGCATGACCCCAGAAGCTTATTGGAAGATCTGCATGACTCATCATTGATCGTACCATGTCCAATAAGGTTCGATTCCTCCTCTCAGACACACCATTCCATTGTGGTGTTCCAGGTGGAGTGAGATGTGATATAATACCACACTCCTTTAGAAGGTCATCAAAGTCTTGGCTTAAGCATTCACCTCCTCGATCGGATCGAAGGGCTTTTATGCTTTTTCCAAATTGGTTTTGAGCTTCATTCTTGAATTCCTTGTACTTTTCAAAGGATTCGGATTTGTGTCTCATAAGATACACATATCCATATCTACTGAAGTTGTCAGTAAATGTAATGAAGTAATAAAACATAACTCTTGCTAACGAACTCATGGGTCCACATACATCACTATGTATAAGTCCCAATATATCGCTAGCCCGTTCACTGTGTCCAGTGAAAGGGGCTTTAGTCATCTTGCCTAATAAACAAGATTCGCATTTTTCATATGATTCAAAATCTAATGAATCCAAAAATCCATCTTTATGGAGTTTTGATATGCGTTTCTCATTTATATGGCCCAAACAACAGTGCCAGAGATATGTCGGATTTGAATCATTTGATTTAAATCGTTTTATATTTATGTTAAAGATAGGCATTTCCAAATCAAGAATATAAAGACCATTAAACAATTATGCAACACCATAACATATATCATTTAAGTAAAACGAACAACGGTTGTTCTTTATTATAAATGAAAAACCTTTCTTATCCAAACAAGAAACAGAAATAATGTTTTTGCTTATAGCAGGCACAAAATAACAATCTTCTAATTCTAAAACTAGCCCAGAGGGCAAAGATAAATGGTAAGTTCCTACGGCCAGTGTAGCAATTCTTGCTCCATTCCCAACATGTAGGTCAACCTCTCTTTTTGCCAAAGTCCTACTCCTTTGGAGTTCTTGCACATTAACACAAATGTGAGAACCACATCCAGTATCTAATACCCATGATGTAGAAGTAGACAAGTTAACTTCTATAACATATATACCTGAATCAGAAGTCCCACTTCCTTTCATTTTCTTCACTTCTTCCAAATGAGCAAGACAATTCCTCTTCTAGTGTCCAGGTTTTCCACAAAAGTGACAATCACCTTCTTTAGCCACCCCACCTTTAGGTTTTAAAGCCTGTTTGGTTTTGGATTTAGGTTTGGCACCAGAATTAGATCCTATCTTCTTCTTGCCTTTCCATTTTCCCTTAGCATTCCCCTTTGGCACCATCATTATGGGAGCGGGTCCTGCCTTTTTCATGTTGTTCTCGGCAGTTCTTAACATGCTCAACAACTCAGTAAGGGGTTTCACAATTTCATTCATAAGATAATTCATGACAAATTGAGAATAGCTGCTGTTCAAGGATTGCAAAACAAGATCTTTTTGGGCCTCCGGAGTGATTGGAAAACCCAACCTATCAAGGTACTCAATGTACCCAATCATTTTTAGCACATGTGGACCAACTGGATCACGTTCACCCATCTTGCAGTGATACAACGCCTTGCTTGTATCATACCTCTCATGTCGAGCATGCCCTTCGAACAATTTCTTGAGATGCTCGATCATCTCATAAGCATCCATCAACTCATGTTGCTTCTGAAGCTCAGCGTTCATGGTTGCTATCATGAGACAACTCACGTCCAGAGCATCATCTTGATGCTTCTTGTAAGCATTATGCTCTTGATCGGTGCAAAGATGTACCGGTGTCTTTGCAGGAATGGGCTTTTCAATGACATATAACTTGTGCTCTTGTTTGAGGACAATCCTCAAGTTCCTATGCCAGTCAAGGAAATTAATTCCACTCAGCTTGTCCTTCTCAAGGACTGATCGTAGTGAAAGACTACTTGTATTGTTGTTGTTTGCCATTGATATCTATAATTTATAAATGCAAAAAAAAATAATAAGTCAAATTGCAGAGTTGATATTATGTAATTGATAATAGTACATTCAAAATATACCTCCCACTATTTTATTCAAATTAATAGCCCTCACCATTAATTCGGAAAGCATTTTTCAATTAAATCTTTCTAGTGAGCCAAGATCCATATTTCATTATGCCCTAAGTTAGTTTTGGCTAATCTCTTAAAACACAATTATTTAGGTAGACAACCCTTTTGTCAATTATATCATATATAACTCTTGGATAGTTTGGTAAACAACAATTGTTTCTAGTCCATCTAATGGTACCTACCAAACTCTATGCCTCTAAGTCCACAATCCTATTGAGATAACTTAGTTAAAGTCGGAGCCCAATGATTTTAACGGTTTGATATCACAATTATCCTATCGCATCTTATCTAGATAAATAGGGTACTTTGCTTTGGCAAACCTACATCTATTGATCAAGGTCTTGATGAGTGTTATTCATTGGAAGGCATCTGATTTAGACTTAATAATTTAATTAGGGATTTTATTAATAAATTTAGATATCACCAATTTTAATCTTATTAGGCATGCACATTATTTATCATATCATATCGCATACAAGCATAAATAAAGTGCAAAATTAAATGTGTCACAATTATGGCCCAATCCACTGTCAATCTTTTCAAGCTAATGAAAGATTGAAGGTCAATCTAAGGTGGTAAAAGATCTTAAAATAAATAGCTTCCTTGGATCTTCCTCAAGCATGTGCCTCCTCTCCATCATCATCTTTCCATCGTGTCCTTCATCTTTTCATCTTCATCGATTACAGATTATTACATGACATAAAGAAACCTCGAGTTACATTCGAGGGGATTTAGATGAGAAGAGAATTTTACATTAGAATTTATAGAAAAGCACACTATACGCAAGCCGTATTTCAAAACCAAAACCACTAACCTATGGGTCAAAAGACCATAACTGTGCACCATGCATATCACAATAAGCATATGACAATTTATATAAAATTAAAGAAAAATATATATAACAAATTGGGGTCACGACCATCGTGCGCTACAATCTGTATTGCAGAATTTTTCCAAATGATTCTCTGAAATAGTTTCAGAATCACGTATTTTAATCCACGCGGTATACTCATAATAACAATACACCTAGTTTATATCATATATGTCCAGTTTCAATTAATCATATTAAATCAAATTTTCATGCCTCTAATCCAATTAGAATGTAATTTGTATATATCGTTATTACGCCCATACAATTAATGTAACTTCAGATACATGCATATCTACTATCGATATTCATAATACCAGATTATGTCGATTATAGAATATCATATACTCAATTAATAGAACATTATATACATGCATATCAATTACTGATATTCATAATACCAAAATATATCGATTATGTAATATCATATACTCAATTTCGATTCAGTAAAATTGTATCATCATATATCATATATATCGAAAACGATATAATCAATTTCAGATCGGTAAAATTGTAACATCATATATCAAATATATCGAAAGCAATAAAACACGTAATCTGAATTAATCATTTAGCAAGTAGCTCGATAATTAATCGTAGGGATTTCTAACACAAAACGCAATGGAAATAAAATAATCAAAGCAATTTCCGAAACCCAACACAGGATCCATGCGAAAAATCAATTAATTTAGAGGTTTAGATATTATACCAAAAATGAAAGTGTTTCTGAAACGGCTTCGAATCCTTAACGTAATTCCTCACGAAACTACGTTTCTATGGTATCCACACGAACGCCGCACGAACCGTCGAACGATTCTGCAATAAGAGGGACTTGCGGTACTAGCCACTAAAGGAACCTTTATGAAACTGTACGTTTTCTCTCTAGTCTCTCTCTAAGAGCGGCTAGGGTTTTCAAGTTATGATCTAACCCTAAGTAGCTGCTATATATCCTATATATAGTAGTTAAATTGAATTAATCAAAACCTAATTTCATAAAATCCAAATTTATATATATATATAACTTAATTAAGTCTTACTTAATTAATATACATATATTAAAACTTTCCTTTTAATTTAAATTCGTGATTTAAATACTATTAATCATATTAATATATTTAAATCCTTTAAATTTAAATTTATTCCCTTTAAATTACGTTTCTATGTGTGTGGCCTTATAGGTTATTATCACGTTGGCAATAATTTTAAAATCATATTATAAAATTATAAAATGTTGAGTGGCATCTAGTAATGCATCATCGCTACCCAAGTAATAATAAGATCGATGATTCGATGCAACCTTTTAGTGACCAATGTTTCAATGTAATTTAATCCTTTTAACCTTAATATCCTAGATTAAACTCGAGTCATGGAATGTGTCATACTCTTCATAATTTAATCTGAGTTTTCTTGATCAATGAGTAGACTATATGAAACAAATCACTATTTGAGCATGGCCATGCATTTCATAGTCCTACTTAATCAAAAGGCCTATGGATATCACCCCTAATATATAGGAGGGTTAAATTCCATCTAGACCACTCATATTCCTTACACGATTCATGATGTACCCAATAATCACCGTTATAGTCCAACCCTATTAAAGGTGACATTTGATGATATCAAAGTACATAAATTCGTGTAGTAATATAGTGATTTCGTGTCGGAGGACCATTACATCATTATCACTATGAGAATTTCTAATGACACTTCGCATAATGCTCCACATAGAATTCTCATGGTGGGTCACATCGAAAGACATCGTTCTCAATATGTACCTACGCATCGACTTAATATCTAATATATTTATGACCAATGAGATTTGGTCATCAGTCAATCCACATATTAGTCTCAATGCATCAATGTTGTCCCATTAACAATGATACTCGACTAGGGACATTTAAGAACAATGATACTAATTGTAATTATATAATCTCATGTTCAAGTCACATACTTGAAACCATATAATTTGTATCATTATTCTAAGGAATTTTATTATGTTAACAATTATATAACGTAGTAAATAAAACCATAATAAAATCATTCATTTATTCAATCAAATATAATATCAAAACGTTAAGCAATTATATCAAATAATTGGCCTCTAGGGCATAAACTCTAACAAGCCCACTGTAAGCCTTCTTACATTCTATAAAGCTTTCTTCTCATATTATCACACACAGTTGTACACGTTGAGAGTCGTGTGAGTGTGTTTTCCCGGACTTCGGTCCGTGGTTTTTATTTGTCTCTGTATATATATATACTTATATATATGTATATATTTTTATACGGACTAACATTATCGAGTTATGCCTCGATTGAGCCTAGACTTCGGTCTGGAGCATTTATTGGCTTATATATATATAATTATTGTCGGACATATCCGATGAGCCTGGATTCACATCCAGTGCATTTACTGCTTATATATACATTTATACATATATATATATATATTTACATTTCTGTCAGGCCTGGAGTTTACTTCGTGGCCTTTTATAGCTTTATTTACATTTCGTCCTGCATGGAGTTTACTTTGTGGCAGTTGATCGCTTTTACAGCTTTATTTACATTTTGTCTCACCTTAAGTTTACTTCGTGGTGGTTGATCATGTCCATATATATATATATATTTACCGCTTTTATATATTTACATTTCCGATCCCCCATGGAGTTGCTTCGTGGTGGTTGATCATGTCTGTATATATATATTTCTGACTTTATATATATATAATCGCATACTTCTTTCCATACAAATTGTAAAGATCATGTGAGCCTAGGAATCATGTGATCACAGATTCATCTCATGAATCTAGATTTGGTTCGCATGATGGACATTTTTCAGTGTGTAGCGACTTGTACATTATTTTACAATGTCGAATTTCCTCGATGGTTGTCATGCCTATGAGGAGTTCTAAGATTATCAGATATTATTTTCTCGAAAATGTTTCGCAGATCTCGAAAATAAAAGCAAATGTTTGGGACATTTAATAATAAAATGGAAGTATGAAAAGGTCTCAATTCCTATTGAGCACAAGGTTTGAAAAAACCTCTTTTACAAAACTTCTTTGCTAAATCTTGGTTAAAACTGAATTTTCCTATAAAATTCAAACCTTGTGTATATAAGTACGAACGAGGCCTCGCACTACTTTCAAATAATTGCACATTAATCCACACACTCACACATTCATATAACAATTTTTTTGAGAAGTGGCCGTCACCATGGTAACACGGATGTCGAGGGGTGCCTAACACCTTCCCTCCGCATAATCAAGCCCCCGGACCCAAAACGAATCTCGGTTTCACAGACTCGTTTAGCAGTGTCAAATCACTAGGTCAATGTGCAAATCGTTTCGGTTGCGTTGGTGCAACCAGTTAAATACACCAACTGGTGACTCTTAAAGTCCAATCATCAACATTATACATGTCGGACCTTTTTCACTTATTTTTTCAAACAAATCTCACATTAACATGAGAACACCAAAGAACAAGTAACGAAAAGGTACACTAAAAAATCCCGACGTCGACAGGTGGCGACTCTGCTGGGGACTCTAGTAAGAGGGCTTAAGCCGCTATTACAAGCTTTTCAAAATTGTTATATGCTTGTGTGTGAATGTTGCATTTGCATTTATGATGAATGTGTACGAATGCATCTTAATTACTGCACTGCTAAATATCTATCTGTGATATTAGTGCTTCGCACATGTCATCATTTTGCATAAACGGTGGGACACGTTGTATATGAATGTATGTTGTGTGGTCCCTCCACCAGGAGGCTATCCTGTCGGTGTTTGATTATTGGACTCGTGGGATGAATAATTCCCCGGGGGTCAGGAAAGGCACCACTCAAATTCGCTCCAGTTGAACGACCGGATTAACTTCCCGTCAAGTAGATTGCGATGATCTGGGAACCTTCATGCCAAAAAGCCGCGAGAGTAACCTAAGATAGGTCAGCCTCTGATAAACCAAACGCAAAGGGAAGTCTCTTCATACTTTCACATTTTAAATTCCTTATAATTTCAATTACTTGTCAATCTCAATGTAATGGAAAATATGAAGAAAATGTGTAAATGCATACAAAGGCTTGACATGCTATCAAATGACACCCATTTTACAGGATAATATTCTTAAAATGGACACATTATGATAGCATGTAAAATTTTAATATATTCCCTAAAGCTAAACTACGCAAGTCTTTTTGTAGGGAAGCAATTGATCCTATTTCTCGTTCAAAGTCCAAAAGGGCATTAAGCCCATAGTCAGACATGGATAAAAGTGCCCAACCTGATCCAACTTCATCTTCTCGCGAAGATCGAAAAAAAAGCTTATCAAATGACAGAGTTGGTTGTTATGCTCAAAGAACTACACCAATCTATTCAGGGTCCACAAGTACCCATCCACACAGAATCTCCTGCACATGGAGGAACCCAGGGCTGAACAATGCCTACTCAATCCGAGTCATTCATACCAGGGGCATTCAGGGTATTGGCAAAAAGATGGAAACCCAGATACCTAAACCTCATTTCAATAAAGAAATCACAAATCTCAGGGATGATCGAGAAACTGGGGATCTAAGAAAGTAAGTCCAACAAATGGAAGAGACCATCCGGTCAATCAAATGGACTGGAAATTATGGGAGTGTCACCTATTCAGATCTCTGCATATTCCCAGGGGCTCGATATCCTACCAAATTCTAAGTCTCAGAGATTGAAAAATACAATGGGTCAGGCGATCCCTACACACGTCTGAAAGTATACATTGGTGAACTGGGGTCTTATGCTGAAGATGAAAGCCTCATAATGCAACTTTTCCAAAAGAGTCTCACCGGAGAGGCTAAAGCCTGGTATGCCCGACTTGACAATGCCAAAATCCATAATTGGGAAGAATTGGCCCATGCCTTTCTAAATCAGTACAGTTTTCAGTCACAAATGGCACCTGATCGATACCAAGTGACTAAAGTCAAAAAGCAAAGAACTGAATCTTTCCGAGAATATGCCCAAAGGTGGAGACATCTCGCAGCGCAAGTCATCCCAGCAATGACGAAAACTGAGATGGTAATGACGTTTATTGATATCCAAGAGGCTCCGTACTACGAAAGGATCCTAGCAGGCATAGGAAAGCCCTTCTCGGAAATGATCAAACACGGCAAAATGGCAGAGATGGGCCTGAAGGCAGGCAAGATTAAAGACTTCACTGCCTTGGAAGCAGTCGCCAAGAATATATAGACTGGCAAGTATGAGAGTGATCCCAAGGGGGTACCCGATAAAGGCACTGAAGATGTATTCCTTGTTGTACAGGGGCAATCTAGTAGACTAACCTTCAGTCCCCCCATTTGGAAAAAGCGAGACAATCTGCCATTTCAACAACAGGCTGCATTTAACCAATTCCAAGACAGGAAAAGAAAATTTGAGAGAACTGAAAATCGGGTGTTCACTCCACTAGGCGATTCTCTTGAAAATATTTTGGCGATATTGTTGGATCATAAGCAAATTACCGAACTGGCTCCACCTCTGGAACCAGGGAGCAAAAGATACAATCTAAGCCAGAGATGTGCTTACCACTCAGGGTCTCCAAGACATGATACGGAAGATTATTGGTCCTTAAAGCATAAAATTTAAAATCTGATCGAAAGTGGCAGTATTGTGGTCCAACAACCTGATCAACAAAATGTCAACACCAACCTTCCGTTGCAGCATGATACGGAAGAAGTAAACATGATTGGGTCAGGAAGCGCTGAAATATATCCAATTCGTAAGTGCATAAAAAGGATAAAGGACTATCCCCAAAGGCACAGAGCAGATGTCCTAAAATGGGAAAACTCGAAGGAGGGTATGATAGTAATGCAAAAGTTAGAGACAATCCAAAACCAAGTAAATCTGCTAGCTAAGCTGATAGTGCGCTAACATCAGGATACGAGGCATTTCTTCACTCAACTATCAGAAGGCCAAGAAAAGGGGGATGATAAAATATCTAACAAACCTCGCCAACAGAAAAATCTCTCTGGGGAATGCGAACTCTCAAAGAAGAAAGATCAAACAACCTCCACAAGAATCCAAAAATTCACCCCTCTAAGCAAATCCAATGAAGAAATGCTACACTTTCTAATGAGCGAAGGAAGGATTACTGAGTTGTTACCTCCTGTAAATCCGAGGATAAAGAACTATGATTCCACCAAGATATGTCTCTACCATTCTAACTCACTTGGACATACGACTGAGGAATGTTGGGCTTTGCGACATAAAATCCAGGATCTCATTGAAAATAGAGAGCTGGAGATAGAAATTCCCCATGACCAAAAAAAAAGAAAAAAAAGGCAATAAAAAGCTTAAGATGTCCACTTGAGACAGGCAGCTCAAATGAGGTGAAGGCTATGAGCGATAATCCTGTCAGAACATAAGATGGAGCGATCCTAATACAGGAAATGATAGAAGAGACAAGGGAATCCCTGAAGGAGGTTCCTCCGCCAACATCAAACATCTTCTGGTCCAAAGATATCAACCACGTTCCTGATTTTATCACCTTGGATGATGCGGAGCAAATACTTATCCTTTCCAAAGAAGAAAAAGCAAAAAAGGAAAATTCCTTGCAAGAAATGCGACGATAGTTCGAGGCAGATTTCATGGTCGAATCCTCTCAAGCCCAGGAAAAGCGTAAAGGAATAGATGAAGGAGAAGGTGGTGAGGTTGTCGGGGAAACCAACCCATCAAAGAATCAAGATTTCATACCTTTTTGCGATGGGTCCAGCTCAAGCATCCCTAAAGAATGTATTGAACTTGGAAGCGATCGAGTTATGGCCATAAGTGAAGACATTCAAAACCAAGAAGTAACCTCTGTCGCGAGCCTTGAAGGCAACACAGCCACTGACGACTAGACTATCAGGCCTGAACTAGCCAAAAAGATGTAGATCCAGGGGATAAAGTTGAAAGTTCCAGAAGATGTTGGGACGATATCACTTCCTTCGTAGTATGCTTTTTATTTTCGATGCATGTATAGAAAAAAAAAAGAGAAGAAAAAAAGATTTAAAAACAAGAAAGAAGAAAAAAAGAAAAAAAATCAAAAAAATCAAAAATCAAATCATTCAGGTTTCTGCTCATCAAGCCTAAACTACGAAAGACCTGATCTCCCTCACATACAGGAGTACGTAGGCAGCCATTTATGGTGCGGTCAAACCAAACAAAAACAACAAAAACACTTCTACCCTTTTCTCTACATAAACAAAAATAACAAAAACACTTCTACCCTTTCTCTACATAAACAAAAACAACAAAAACATTCCTACACCATTCTACATTATTCAGCGTTGAACCTCTTACACCAGGTTCAAACTACGCAGACCTGATCTCCCTCACATACAAGAGTACGTAGGCAACCATCAGTGGTGCGGTCTGAATCTCAAAAGAAACATCCAAACCCAAACATCAATCCCAAGTCTACGCCCAAGAACAACCCTCCAAGTCAGTGACCCATGTGGAGAAGACCCAATAACACTTCAATGTCATTCCATCAATTTTTGTAGAAATCCCAGAAAGGAAGAAATAGCGATACACTAAGACAACCAGCAGCGAAGACCTTCAAAGAGTTGACACCCTCAATCACAAGTCTTCATCAAACCAGAAGAAAGTCATCAAAGCCCAACTCCACTGCTATCTGTTCACCATCTAATACAAATGTAAAAGCCTCTTGCGATCTTAACATCTTAGCAAAGCAACTATCCCAGACAATAAGCAAGGCTGGAACAATTTCAACAATAGCCACAACCCGAGATTGGGACCCTTACAACAAGATTAGGGCAATCTCAGAAATGGTGACTACTCAATAGTGGGGCATTTATCAACCATCCTAAGGAGGAAAATGCACCAGTCAACACCATCAACATGGTCCATCATCATCAGAGCTTCCCTCATATTATCTCACTGGCGATTCGGATATTGTTCACTCGCGATTGGTCAACAACAAGACTTTCTCGTATGAATCCCTAACAACAACTTGCGAAAGGACAGGAGAATTTTCCGATTCCAGGAAAGCGAAAGATTTTTAAGGCGGGATCAGGCCTCTCATCAAAAGAAGGAGAACTCTTGAAAGAAATCATGGCGACATTTGCTTGCCCCTACAAAAGAAGGGGAAAATTCTCAAGAAAGTTCTTAAGAGCAGAAGCCCAACGACAAAGGGTCTTGTGAATGAAATCTACACCATCAAACATATTAATTTACATCAAATCCTCATAAGTTGAGGCCTCTACACTAAAGTTCAAAGTTCGACAGCGAAAGAGCGAGCTGCACCCTCCAGAGATATCAGCGGCATTCAACTCATTAATTTAGCTGGGTTGCGAATCAAATGTTCATGGAAATGGGGCACAAGCACTCAACAGCGAAAGAAAACTACAAAGGGTGAGACGTTACATCAACATACATCTCTATCCAGCTTAACATCAGGCAGAGTCTAGCGAAGCAAACCTTTGAATATTACTTCAGCGAAGGTATCGAGAGATCCGATATTCAAAACCATTGACATCAATTCAGTGCAACATCAAGACAATTCAGTGATGAAAGCTTTGTATACCACCGTCCGAGTGGGAACCAAAATAGTTGGCCGATGTCAGCATATTCAACTACCAGCAGGGTAGGATCTGTTATCAAACTACCATCAGGGTAAGCATCATTGTAAACTACCAGCGTATGCATCAACGATATCTCAATTTCTCTTCATCAAACAGGGATTAGCGACATCGACAAAAAGCCAAGCCGTTGTAGTCAACACCATTATAGGCATCAGCAATCCCCGGTAAAGATAAAGCGATTTATGAAAACATTTTAAACATGCATCATAACATTCATTACATTGCGATTAATGATTTACGATATGCGAAATGCGATGTGCAAGTTGAGAAGTGCGAAATGCGATGTGCGATTTGCGAATTGTGATTTGCGAAAACATTTTAAACATTCATCATCACATCCACTACATTGTGATCTACATCATTAAAAATACATTATCATATTTCAAGTGTCTACTAATCTTTATCATGTCCATTCCATTGCATTGCATGAACATGATAAAGAGGGGCATCTGTACACACTCGAAATTTTCTTTTCCTGTTACTAACTATGCAGGAGGGCAAAAACATCTTTTTCACACTCTAGAGGTAATCCTGGAGGACCACAACATCAATTCCAACCTCAGAGATAACCATGAGTACATTTTGATTCAACAGCATGACCATCTCAGAGATAACCTTGGGAAAAACCCTCTACAATTGTGCGAAAATCAGAGATAACCCCGGGAGGGGCAAAATGGTCATTTTGTTAACTCAACTTCACTTCAAATCAAATACACTCAGGTCAACTCAAATTAATTCAAAATTAGTCCCACAAGACTCGTATCTTAACTTCAGAGCGAAAACTACGCGAAACAGCTCACCAAATTGCCTGACGGGAACCCGGGAATGCTATTTTGGTCATTGACCCATCTTCCTGGAATAAAAAGGGAAAATCCCATGTCATTGCATAACTCTCGACAAAAGCAGTCCAAAGATGGTCTTGTACACCTCGTTCGAATGCTTAGATTGAAGTTTTGCAAGTTCGAGCGGACATTACATTTCACGAGTGCACGTACTTCGAGACGACGAGACCCGCGGAACCCTGGGTAGTTTGGGTAGCCGCATGTGTAATAGAGGCTGCTGCAGGTACACCTGTGGCAGTCAGTTCTATAAATATGGGGCTTGGGCTAGCCATTTTGGGAAAAAAAATAGCGAGGGAACCTTGTCCAATTGGCTTTGTACACCCTCATATTGAGTGTTTGCTCTTTTTAAACACCTGTAGCCCACATACAGTTATATATTTACCCGCAAGAGCAGAGTGTTTGTCCACATAGAGTCATAGAAGTCTACTTTGGCAGCCCACTGTAAGCCTTCTTACATTCTATAAAGCTTTCTTCTCATATTATCTCACAATGTTGTACACGTTGAGTGTTGTATGAGTGTGTTTGCCCGGACTTCGGTCCGTGGTTTTCCTTTGTGTCTGTATATATATACTTATATATATATATATGTATATATTTTTATACGGACTAACATTATCGAGTTATGCCTCGATTGAGCCTGAACTTGATGCGGAGCGAGCGCTTTTTATATATATATATATATATATATATATATATATATATATATATATATATATATATATATATATTATTTTTTATATATATATCGATGAGCACGGATTTTACATCCTAGAGCATTTATTCGCTTTTATATATAAATATATACTTATATATATATATATATATATATATATAATTATTATTGGGACGATTCGATGAGCACGGATTCACATCCATCATATATCGTTTACTACTTATATATATATATATTTGTACATATATATATATATATATATATTTATATTTTCGTCAGCACTGAGTTTACTTATTGGCCTTTTTACGCCTTTATTTACATTTACGTCTCCGCCTGGAGTTTACTTGTGGCGGTTGATCGCTTTTGACTTTATTTACATTTTGTCCCACTGAGTTTACTTGGTATATATATATATATATATATATATATATATATATATATATATATATATATATATATATTTATTCATTATATATTTACATTTCGATCCCCATGGATTTTCTTCGTGGTGGTTGATGATCGTCAGATATATATATTTACTGACTTTTATATATATAATCGCCATCGCTTTCCATACAAATTGCAGATCATGTGAGCCTAGGAATCATGTGATCAAAGATTGATCTACTAAATCTAGATTCTTGGTTCCCATGATGGATATTTTTCAAATTGTAATCGGCTTGTACATTATTTTACGTTGTTCGAATTTCCTTGGATGGATGTCATGCCCATGAGGAGTTCTAAGATCGTATATATTATTTTCTCGAAAATGCTTCGCATCTCGAAAATAAAAGCAAACAAGCTGGACATTTAATAATAAAATGGACGTATGAAAAGGTCTCAATTCCTATTGAGCACAAGGTTTGAAAAAACCTCTTTTACAAAACTTCATTGCTAAATCTTGGTTAAAACTGAATTTTCCTATAAAATTCAAACCTTGTGTATATAAGTACGAACGAGGCCTCGCACTACTTTCAAATAATTGCACATTGATCCACACACACACACATTCATATAACAATTTTTTTGAGAAGTGGCGGTCACCGTGGTAACACGGATGTCGGGGGGTGCCTAACACCTTCCCTCCGCATAATCAAGCCCCCGGACCCAAAATGAATATCGGTTTCACAGACTCGTTTAGCAGTGTCAAATCACTAGGTCAATGTGCAAATCTTTTCGGTTGCGTTGGTGCAACCAGTTAAATACACCAACTGGCAACTCTTAAAGTCCAATCGTCGACATTATACATGTCGGACCTTTTTCACTTGTTTTTTCAAACAAATCTCACATTAACATGAAAACACCAAAGAACAAGTAACGAAAAGGGACACTAAAAAATCCCGACGTCGACATTCTAATTATTGTCTAATAAAACAAATAACTTTATTAAAGTATTCTGTTTTATATAAAAAGATTTTACTATGCAAAACACTATGCATAATAGAATATAATATATTCAATTTATAGTCTAATAAAACAAATAACTTTATAAAAGTATTCATTTTTATATAAAAAGCTTTTCTCGTTTTATTACATTAATAATACTAATAAAACAAATTTTTATATATATATATATATATATATATATATATAAACTTCCGTGACTCATAAAAAGATACCTCAATATATTTAACAACATTTATCATCATTATTATAATTCACAATATTAATCGACTGTGTCGTTCCTGTGAAAGAGGGCTTTCAATAAGGATTTCTCCCTATCAGGCGCGCAATTAGGTGACCAAACCTCTCCTTGGTAGATCTTCTAGGCATTGTTAATATTGCAAATAATAATATTAATAATTACATCATCTCAATTATTGATTTAATAATATATAAAATATCGACAATAATTGAATCAAATAACGTGAGATACTATGCAACAACCATCGTAGCAATAATTGAACAAAACCGAGTGACTTCTCACGTAAGCATCAATAATCAATACCGTGTGCTACTATGGAACCAACGCCAGACATCGCATTTCTTTACTACCGAGTAGTTCAACAGTTTTAACGGTAAAACTTCCGCCGTTATTTTCATAAAATATTTTTGTCGTTTTCTCAATCTGACAATAATTCCGTGTTGGGGTCCGCCAATGATTGTGCCATCGTACGAATATTCCCTGATAAAAATAATATTCCCCGACCAATCAAATATAATACAACAACTTGCATACTTTGCAAAATTTATAAATATTACCCACAACTATAACATTTTATCAAATCCACACCATAATATTCATAAAAAAAATATTTCGAGAAAATTAAATCTTTATTCGTAAAATTTGGGGTTTTACAATCTCCCCTCCTTATGAAATTTTGCCCTCGAAATTTACGTATGTACTCGGTATGCCGAACAGATGAGGATACCTCGTCAGATTCTAACTCTTGAGATATAACCTTTGAGTGTCGAATACATTCCAGGATTTTAATAGGTACATCTTCATACGTTAAATTATCCGCTATCTCGTCCGGTTCTAAATCAATAATGTGGTTTGGGTCGTCCACATATTTACGTAACATCGATACGTGAAAAACGTTATGAACACGCGGCATACTTGGCAGTAAAACTAGTCTATAAGCCACAGTTCCTACTAGATAGAGGATTTCAAATGGGCCAATTAAATCGAGGGTTGAGATTTTAGCAACTCTTGCTATTTAAAATAACGCCCTCTTGAACCTTCTTCTTCGTGTTCATCGGATTAAAGATGCGTAGCTTGGCGGCTTTTAACTTTTATCGATTAAAGTCGATTCTACTCGTATATTCGTTATCTTCACGTGGGTCCCTATAGTCTTTAACTTTATCTTTATCATTTGTAAGTTATACAAAATGGATTTTTGTGTTAACAATGTCACACTCGTAATCGCATACGATCTTCTACTCAACGCGTAAGCTACCATGTTCGCTCTTCCAAAATAATATTGAATGGTATAATCGTAATCTTCAACAGCTCGAGCCAACGTCTTTAGCGCATGTTACGTTCGTTTTAGTTAAAGAAATATTTAAGGGTTTTAGAAATGAGGTTTTGTACTGGGGTCAGTACAAAATTCGATTTCACGCTCTAGGGGTAGGCTAAGAAGTCTTCAAGAATACGTCAGGAAATTTATTAACAATAGAAATATCATTCAAAACTGTGACTCTTATCCAAGACTTGGATAGTATGTCACATTAATAGCTATCAACTTGTCATCGTCATTCACGACGTCTCCTACGAAAAGTCTGGCTTCGGTGCATTCCACACAAGGAAGTCAACAACGAAAGGATCGGGGCTCTTTACTTATGGCTTGATATGACAGTGATTGACTTTAGTGGTTTGGTTGCTTGAATTCTCATAATAGGTTGGTTAGGAATATGAAAGCTAACAACCTTACGAAAAGCATGATAAGTAGTTAACCAATCGATTCCTAAAATCACATCAAAGGAAAGTATTTTCAAAGAGATAAGATCGACAGGTAACGTGAAAGTGTCGATTTGAATCAAACAAGATTTATAAATAATGGATGTAACAATGGTTTCTCCTAACACAGTTTTAACAGATAAGTCAAAGTCTAATTTCTCAATAGCCAAGTTCAAACATTGAACACAACTAGGTGAAATACAAGAGTGAATAGAACCGGTATCGAATAAGATATAGATTTCGTAAGCGTTTATGATTAACTTACCCGTGACAACTTCGTTCGGGTTCCTCGACAAACACTCTCACTTAAACTAACAGCTTTGACTTGTCTGGGACATCCTTTGGCGTCACCATCCCAGCTAAACTTGACTTCACCATATGACAAAATCGAGCTATATGACCTTCTCTTCCGCAATTAAAACACGCTTTGGATTGCTGCGTACAGTTTGGACGGATGTGTCCCTCCTGTCCGCATTTGAAACATACGACCGGTGGTCATTCTTCTTCATTTGAAATGGGTGCTGGTACTGCTGTCTTTCCATCATTATTGAACCTCCTCTTCTTGAAATTTACAATTCTATTATCTTGGCCATGATTACCACTGAAGTGGTTACAATTCTTGGCATGATAATTTCCCCTACAACGGTTATCATTGTTCCGATGACCGTTGCCACCGGTATGATTATTATCGTGTTGTTGGTCGTTGCCTTTTGGTTGTGTTGACTCATTATCGCGCTCTAATAACTGAGCCCTATTCACAACATCTAAATATAAACAAAGTTTGTGAAAAATGAGGTATTGACGTATATTGGGTTTCAAACTTCTTAGAAACATTCGCGTCATTCGCTCCTCATTATCGACCAAATGGGAGGCAAACCGAGACAACTCGGCAAACTTAGCCTCGTATTGCGACACGGTCATATTTTTTTGCTCCAGCTTGATGAACTCCACCTCCTTCATGTGACGAATACTTTCAGAAAAGTACTTGTCGTTGAACAATTCTTGAAATTTCTCCCAAGACATCTTGAGTGTGTCAGGCTGAGTACGTTTTACAGATTCCCACCAATGATCTTCTTCTTCACGCAACATAAAGGTGGCGAATGGAACTTTTTGCTCCTTTGAGCATTCCAAGACATCAAATATCTTGGTGATCTACTTAATCAACGTCTCTGCCTTAAGTGGGTCTGGCTTTCCCAAAAATCCGGTGGTTCCAGCTCCTTGAACTTCTTAGCGGTGACCAACCGTGGGTTGCCATTTTTTCCACCTGCATAATGAATAGGAGTCTCTCTCGTTTGGTGTTGCATGAATTCTAAAAAGCTCCTAAACGTACCGTCGTTCATCATTTGATCAGTGTTGTTGATTACAAGAGGATTATCGCCTTCCTGTTGCACATTATTCTGGCTATTAATCAGCGGTGACTCAACAGTCTCATGTGCTCAATTTCTTACCTCAACATTTTCTGATGCCATTTTCAAATACTGCCACAAAACAAGGGTTAATTAACAAATCACATATTATCCCTATACTCTGACCGACCAATTAAATACCAAATAAACTTAGGTAGGTCAGACTAGCGAAGGAATTCCCGGTCTCTCCCCTCTTAGTTCTTGTCTCACATCTCAGCCAGGGATCATATCCCTAAGCTTTGATGCCAACTATGACGCCCCCAAAAATAGGTATACATCACCCATCTTAAGTCGCCAAATACATGGTACAAAATTCAAATACAACTTAATTATACAACAATCGTGTAAAATACGACAAAGCATATGTTGTGAGTTTTAATACAAATATTGTCATCTAGACAATATCCACACTCAATTGAGTCCTCATTACATTTATTATCACACTATTTAACAGAAGAGTGAGGACTACTAATGCTATTATCTAGACCGTCACTCCATTCCCCGACTCGTCCCAGCTATATTCTCATTACCTGAAGAAAATAGTGAAAGAAAGGGTGAGCTCAACTAGCCAGTAAAAATATTATGACTAAGATAATGTAGAATAAATTATCTTTAGTCTTCAACAATGTTAAACTGATAAAATATAATAGACATCAAGTCTAACTGCAGCGGAACAAGCAATCCATTAAAAGAGTCAAGTAGAGAATAAAATCTACTATCTTTTATGATTTAAAAAGTATTTCATCACTTTTATCGTTGGGATTCAGCTTAATAAATAATCCACATCATCAATTCATCCCTGCACTACAGGCCAAGGATATTATTTAGTATCACGACCACGAATTATCCATGCACTACGGGCCAAAGATAATTGTGTTTTCATCAACGGTTCTGATCATGCCATAAAATAATTCATCTTTTCTCCCTTGGCCGAAGAGAATCCATAGCCATAAGCATACCAAAAACTGTCCATCAATGCACTACGGGCCAATAAGGACTTTTTCCACATCATTTGTAACATTACGGTCATGATTATACCGAATAATCCCTGGTCATAATCATACCAAGTCCATCTATGCACTACAGGCCACAGATGACTTTTAACAAAATATAAACATGAGGATGATGACAATGATATAAGAATTCAATAACACAAGTTCAAGAATTAAATTATCCAGGAACTAATAAAGTCCAAATTGTCAACATGATACTTCTTTGTAGAGTAAAATTCAAGAATGCTCAGAAGAATATTTCCATGAAAAGATACTGGATGAAGCGCAAATATTAAGGATATTTTTCTAATTTCATGGAGTATAGAAGTTAAAACTTTAACCAACTGAGTATAATAAAGAATGGAATAACAAAAGAAATCACCATACATGCGGTACTTCTCATAGATGTGTTATTCCAATGTAATAATAAATAACTAAACCGGTCGTAGATTTAATACGCACCGATGTGATATTCCAAATGTAATAATAAAGAATAGAATAACAATGAAAAATAGCCATGCATGCGGTACTTCACATAGACAAAGTTATTCCAATGTAATAATAAATAACGAAACCAGTCCCACAGAAAAACACGTAGACAAGATATTCCAATGTAATAATAAAGAATGGAATAACAATGAAATCACCACATATGTGGTACGTCACATGTATGTAAAGTTATTCCAATGTAATAATAAAAGACGGAACCAGGTCCGGCGTAAAATGCACAGACAGGATATTCCAATAGAATAATAAAGAATGGAATAATAGAAGAATTTCACCAAGAATAGGGTAGCCAGCAGATATCAAAGTTATTCCAATGTAATAATAAATAATGGAATAACAGAAGAATTTCACCAAGTATAGGGTAGCCCGAGTATACAGGTTATTCCAACAAAATAATAAATAATGGAATAACAGAAGAATTTCACCAAGTATAGGGTAAATCGCGTATACAGGTTATTCCAACAGAATAATAAATAATGGAATAACAGAAGTTCTCTTCATGAATATGAAAGAAATAATACCCCTTACGAGTACAACAAATAATATCCCTTACGAGTATTGAAAGAAAATAATTCTCTTCATGAATACGAACGAAATAATACCCCTTACGAGTATCACAAATAATATCCCTTACCTTAGAAGAAACTGGATATAGGAGTAGTGAAGTAGCAGAATACTTTTCTTCTTTCTCTCTATAATTTCTCTCTCTAGAGTTTCAGTGAATTCGTAAGAAATAATGAAGGAATGAGCTTCTATTTATAGAGAATGGAATTTGAATAGTAACTAATTCATGAACAATCCAGATTGATTTACTTTTTAAAAGGACGGTCCATATTGATTTACTATAAAGATTAATAAAATATTCTAATAAAACAAAATCTTTTAAATAAAATATAATATATTCTATTTATAGTCTAATAAAACAAATAACTTTATAAAAGTATTCTGTTTTATATAAAAAGATTTTACTATGCAAACACTATGCAGGCACTATGCAAACACTATGCATAATAAAATATAATATATTCTAATTATTATCTAATAAAACAAATAACTTTATAAAAGTATTCATTTTATATAAAAAAATTTACTATGCAAACACTATGCAGAGCACTATGCAAACAATATGCATAATAAAATATAATATATTCAAATTATTGTCTAATAAAACAAATAACTTTATAAAAGTATTATGTTTTATATAAAAAGATTTAATATGCCAAACACTATGCATAATAGAATATAATATATTTTATTTATAGTCTAATAAAACAAATAACTTTATAAAAGTATTCTATTTTATATAAAAAGCTTTTTTGTTTTATTACATTAATAATACTAATAAAACAAAATTTATATATATATATATAAATTTCCGTGACTTCATAAAAAGACACCTCAATATATTTAATAACATTTATCATCATTATTATAATTCACAATATTGATTGACCAGGTCATTCCCAGGAAAGAGGGGGCTTTCCAATAAGGATTTCTCCTTATTGGCGCGTAATTAGGTGACCAAACCTCTTCTTGGCAGAACTTCTAGACATCATTAATATTGCAAATAATAATATTAATAATTCTGTCATCTCAATTATTGATTTAATAATATATAAAATATCGACAATAATTGAATCAAATAACGTGAGATACTATGTAGCAATTACTGTAGCAATAATTGAACAAAACTGAGTGACTTCTCACGTAAGCATCAAAAATCAATACCGTGTGCTACCATGCAACCACGCGTATTACTGTACTTTTACTACCGAGTAGTTCAACAGTTTTAACGGTAAAACTTCCGCCGTTATTTTCATAAAATATTTTTGTCGTTTTCTCAATCTGACAATATTTCCGTTGTGGGGTCCACCAATGATTGTGTCGTCGTACGAATATTCCCTGATAAAAATAATATTCCCCGACCAATCGAATATAATACAATAACTTGCATACTTTGCAAAATTTATAAATATTACCCACAGCTCTAACATTATATCAAATCCACACCATAATATTCATAAAAAAAATATTTCGAGAAAATTAAATCGTTATTCGTAAAATTTGGGGTTTTACAAAATTTATATATAGTACAAACACATACTTATTAAAATAATTATTTTAATTATATTTTCTATCGAATCCCTGTCCAGAAATTAGGGTTAGGGTTTCTAAAGCTGTTAAGCACAACTCTACTCTAATTTCTCAGTCAATACACAAATTGACTAATTCTCGAGACTCGTATCACAGATACACAATACAATATTAACAGTCAATATTAAATAAAAAAAATTATTCGTGAAATTTGGATTATTTGAAATCTTGGGTTATCACAAGAGGAGGGTCGTAAGGCTATGCATCATTTTAGTAGGTAATCATAGAGAATGTACTTGATATGTGATTAATTATATAATAAATAAGATGTAAATCCTAGGTTATATGTAACCAGTGGGATGTGATGATGGTGTTATCTTAAAACTTTTGTAGTTCAGGAAAAGTAATGTAAATAACAGTGATGTTATTGTTATTTTGTTTTTTTTTACAAAAAAATAATGAATGAATAAAATTTTAATATTTATTCAAGATGTTATGTGTTTTGTGGTGATCTTTTAGGATGTGCAAGTGAAGTATAAAATACTTAAAAGATTGAATAATTATCTAATAAGTGTATTTTAAACAGAAAATACCTCCAAGAAGACGTCAACCATGACAAAGAATCCCTGAGGGGTCTACCAACAACAACAACGCTGATGCTAACCCAATTTAGCAATTGATGACACTTTTGATGGGAGCGTTGCAGAATCAACCGCAGAATCAAGCTACAACTTTCAAAGATTTTAAGGTGGTTGGACCACCAGAATTTCGTGGAACCATGAATCCGGTTGAGGCTCAGACCTAGATCATGGAAATAGAGAAAGTTTTTGATGTTGCTAGAGTAGGTGAGGATCAGAAGACTGCTTTTGTGATATTTATGTTGAAAGCAGAGGCCAATTATTAGTGGCAAGCCAATAAAACCCGAGGAGGACAGGGAGTGATGACTTGGGATAGGTTCAAGGAAATATTTTTCGAGACCTATTTCCCAGAGACTTCGTAGAATCAGATGGAGGTGAAGTTTTTAGAACTGAAGCAGGGCACAATGATAGTGTCAGAGTATGCAGCAAGGTTCAATGAGTTGGAGACGTTTGCGCCATATTAAGTTAACACAGATGAGCGCAAGGTGAGGACATTTAAATAGGGACTGAAGCTCTAGTTGTACAACAGAGTCTCCATGTTTCAACTAAAGACATTTCTGATGAGATCGAGAAGGCGATTATTATTCGAGGGTGTCATGCGAAGGTCGTGATTTAAATACAACCAGGAACAAAGAAATAAGAAGAATGAGAGTGGAGGCAAAAAATGGTGGTAGAAGTGGTGGAAATAATAATAATAACTTGAAGAGGAAGTGGAATGCAAGTGTTGATGCTGGAGCAGAAAAAGAAGTTTGAAGCATGTGTTACATGCGAAAAGAATCACACTGACGTGTGTTTAAGGGGTTAGCGAGTGTGCTTTAACTGTGGCCAAGAGAGTCAAAGGATCATTTTGCTCACGATTGCCCTAAGAAGAAAGCTGGAGAGGCAACTGGAAGAAAAGGAGGTGGTAGTGGATGAACATTGGCTATTGTTGGACCAATGACATCAAACAGACCCATAGTCAGAACCTTCAACATGACTGTGCAGGATGCGGTGTAATCAAAAGATGTTATGTCAGCTATTATCCCAGTCAATGATATAGATGCTTATGTATTATTTGATCCGGGTGCTACTTGCTCGTTTATATTTGATGAATTTGCTAAGAGGTTAGGATTGCCTAGTGAAGAATTGAATTTCCCTTTAAACGTAGAAATTGCAAATAGGGATGTGATTCCTGTTAAGTCTGTATACAAGAATTGTAGGGTGAATATTAAGGGGAATGTTATGATAGTAGATTTAATCCCAATTAAACTTGGACAGTTTGATGTTATATTCGGAATGGATTGGCTATTCAATTATGGAGCAATAATTAATTGCCAAAAGAAAAGTGTAAACCTTATGAATCCATCAAAGGTAGTCATCTTTGGTAGCAAATCGCCTAGACAAGTAAGATGTCTAACGAATATGCAGGCCAAGAAGTTGTTGAGTCAAGGCTGCGTAGGATATTTAGCTTACATAGTCGATACTCAGAAGAAGGGTGTGAAACTGGAAGAGATACCTGTTGTTAGGGATTTTGTGGACATATTTCCAAAGGATTTGCCAGGACTTCCGCCTGATAAAGAGATCAAGTTCGTTATCGATTTAGCACCAGGGACTACTCTATTATCGAAGGCCCCGTATAGTGTCGACGTCGGGATTTTTACTGTCCCTTTTTTGTTCTTGTCTTTTGATGTTCTCATGTTAGGATAGATTTGTTTGAAAAATCAAGTTGTGAAAAGGTCCAACATGTATATGTCAATGATTGGACTATAAGAGTCGCCAGTTTGTATTTCTAAATGGTTGCACCAAATCAACCCAGAAAAGGTTTGCACATTAACCCAATGATGTGACACTGTCTAACAGGTCTGTGAAACCGAGATTCGTTAGGGTCTGGGGGCTTGATTAATCATGGTGACCGCCACTTTTGAATTAAACTGTTATATGAATGTGTGTGTATGTGTGGGTCAATGTGCAGTTATCTGGAAGTAGTGTTATACCTCGTTTGCACCTATATTCAAAGGGTTTGAATTTTGTATAAAAGTTCAATTTTAACAAGATATAGCAATGATGTTTTGTAAAGAAGGTTTTTTCAAACCCTTATGCTCAATAGTAATTGAGGCCTTTGATACTTCCATTTTATTATATGTTCGGCTTAATTGCTTTTATTTTTGAGATGCGAGGCATCTTCTAGAAAAAAATATATATAGCAGTGCCGAACTCCTTATGGGCATGAGAGCCATCTAAGGAAATTCAAACACCGTGAATAATGTATAAGCTGATTACAGCCGAAAATGTCCATAACAGGAACATAATCTAGATTCAGGAGACTGAATCTGTGATCACATGATTCCTAGGCTCACATGATGTAGCAGTTTATATGAAATCTATAAGCAGTTATATATATAAAAGCTGTAAATATATATATATATATATATATATATACAAACGATCAATCCCCACGAAGCAACTCCATGGGGGATTAAAAATGCAAATATATAAAAGCTATAAATATATATAAGAACGATCAACCGCTACGAAGTTAACTCCAAGCGAGATGAAATATAAATAAAGCTATAAATGGCCACGAAGTAAACTCCAGACTTGACAGAATATATATATATATATATATATATATATATATATATATATATATATATATAAGAAGTAAACATCCGAATATAAATCCAAAGCTCATCAAACAGAGTTCAACAAAAGTTTTATATATATATATATATATATATATATATATATATATACAAAAGAAATAAAAAGCCACGGATCGAAGTCCGGGCATACGCACATAACACGACTCTCAACGTGAATAACTGTGTTTGCAAAAAGTGGAGAAAGGCTTTAAGAAATGTAAGAAGGCTTACAGTGGACTACCAAAGAAGACTTCAATAGCTTTAAATGGATGAACACTCGGTTCCCACCAGTAAAATATAGCAAAATAGAAGCTCACAAGTGTTTAAAATGAGAAAGCACTCAATTTATAGTGTGTACAAAGCAAATTGGACAGGGCTTCCCCGCCTATTTTCTATCAAAAATGGCATCCCCAAGCCCTCTATTTATAGAGGAGGGAGCCACAGTTGTACCTGTGACAGCCACAGATGCACCTGCGGCTGCCCGGGGTGCCCTGGGCTTCGCGGGTCCTGCCATCTCGAATTACGTACACGCATGCAACGTGATGTCCACTCAAACTTTTAGAACTTCAATTTGAGCATCTGATTGAGGTGTAAGACCTTTTTTGGAATTATATTGTCTAGAGTTACGCAAATAACTTGGGATTAGAGGTTTTACGAAGTTAGGAAGATGGGACTATGCCTAGGTCTTCAGGCTTCAAATTCTATTCGGTGTGTTGTCTTGTGTAATAGTCACTCGGGATTGGAGCTCTGGTTCTTGTAGAACATTGCTGTGTATAATATATGTTAAAATGTTGTTGAGACGGCATAATGTGGGATCGAGGTGGCAAAATGATGATTTTTCCCCCTCACCGGGGTTATCTCCGATTTGGGTTGATGTAGCAGTTGTTGCTCAGGGTTACCTTTGAGATTGGGCTGCTGTGAGTACTAAAGTTCCTCAGGGTAGTCTCTGAGGTGTGCCTCACCTCTCGGGTTTGTCTTTGGGGTTGGAATTGAGTGCCTCGAGGATATCGCCGAGGTTGACGTTGACTACAAGGGTTGAGATGAGCTTTTTCAGGGTTATCTCCAGAACTGCAACTGCACTCCTCGGGGTTATCTCTGAGGTTGGAATTGGAACTCCCGGGGTTATCACTGGGATTGAGTATCTAAGGGTTGTCTTCGAGATAGTAAGACTGATAATTCTAGGGTTGTCTCCGAAATTGGAGTTACTTTGTCCTCTAAGGTTATCTCCGAAAGACGATTCTGCCCTCTTGCAATATTAGTAATAGGAATGCAAAATTTTGAGTGTCTATAGATGGCCATCTTTATCATATTCATGCAATGTAATGGCATGGAAATGATAAAGAATACTAGACACTTGAAATGTGATAAGATAATCATGATACAATGTACTGCAACATGATGTATATGCATGAAGTATGTGGTTTGTTGGACTGTTTTCTAACAAAATGTGATGACTGTTTACTCCCATGACTTCTGATGGGGACTAGAGTTATCACTAATGTATCTGATGAATGGCTTGGTTGTGTGCTCTAGAGCTTTCAGGATGTTGACATTGGGGTTATCACCAAAGCCCTTAATCCTTGATATAGAATTTTCACTGAGGATGTATCTCTGATGTACAAGAGACTACGTGGGGATGTGTTTTCTCTGAGGAGACTTTTTATAACATATTTTATCATCGGTCCTCCCCGATGAGGTCGGTCCTTCCTGGTTTGTGTTGCCAGGTCACTCCACTGCTCTGTCGGAGATACTGCCAATAGTTTGTGTTGTCAGGGCTGCCTGACCCTCGCTGAAATGTACATCAATGGATGCGATCCTTGATGTGGATGATGTCAAGGCCATTTTCCCTTCATTGACATGTGCATCAACGGTTGAGATCATCGGATGGTTTTTGATGCTTCGCTGCATTTACTTGTCAGTGGCTGAATGTCGTCAAGGTTACTTGACCTTCATTTTTGTGTGCATCAATGGATGAACTTGTATGAAGTTTCTGCTAGGGGAAATATTATAGAGTTACGACCCCGAACTGATGGCATCGGAACTTCGTGAGGCATTGTCAAGTTTAGCTTGCAATGATTGTGATCATCAGTATAGTAAACCCTATGTCTGGGAGAATATCAATAAGTGATATGTAGACCCACAATTTGGTCTTTAAAAACTATGATTTTAGGCTTTTTCGCTTAATTGTGTAGCATCTTTTATCCTAATTTAACTTTTTCAACTTGTGAGACCTCCTTTGCAACTCATATTGGACTGAGCCAGAGGGGTGGGCCCAACCAAGGGGAGCTACAGGTACACCTACGGCCGCCGCAGGTACACCTACGGCCAGTCATGGGTGGCTTTAAGGCACTTGGTGCTTTCACAAGTCATTTTAATATTGTGCCACACAGGAAATCCGAGAGCTCTTCTTTAGATATGCTGAGTTCGGGTGTCTTTCTGCAAATTATGTCACCGTACAAGTGTTCTACACTGCCCTGGTAACGTATGCATGTCTTCTTTTCCAGTTTTAATCTGTTGGAAAATGAGTTATCACATGAAATGCTTCTAAACACATAGTAGTGAATATGCATGCTCATATGACTTGATAAAAAAATATTCAACAAAGTAAATTTTAGTATTTAACTATGCTGAACATAATGATGTGAAAAAATTTAACTTTTGAAATAGTTAAATTGGTACCTTGTTTATGCTATTTCTTATCCAATTTGAGGACAAATGAGCAAAGGTGGTAAAACAAAGTAATCCTAGTAATTTGGCTACCCTTAAGGATTATATCTTTGATAGTGTAATGCATATATAATGTCTATGACTGTGGGTAAGTGTGCTACTGAATGGCCACCTAGTCATGCCTATGTGCATATGGATAATCATGTCTACAAAGGAGACTATGGAAAAAAAATTTAAAAATGTAGGCATTGGGTAGTCATGCATTTTTAACTCTATTGTAGGCGTATATTAAAGTAATTCCTGCATATAAACATAAAATGTATTTTTAAAAGCTCCAGGTTAGAGTTTACCACACCTTTTCTGAGGTGATTTAGAGACTTGTGTCCAGATATATGGATCCAGATCAGCCGAATAGTTCCCACAGGATCACTTCAGGTGTTCGGAGGAGGGCTTTTGATGTTCCTCGACCTCGTTCATTTATACAGCCTCATCGTTTGGCAGAGGCAGTGATACGTCCTATCCGGGTTGAGGTACCAGATATTTAGGATGAGGAGGAGGATGTACCAATTACGGACCCCACTTTTGCTGCTCATGTTCCCCGTAGGGATCTTCCAGGAATTCAGGTGACGATCCCAGAGCTTCTAGGTGATTTGAGTCGACACCCCTTGGTTTACTTGCATGCAAATGAGGTACAAGCTGGATTTGATCTTCCTTTTTCCTATTAATGAAGAGCAAGGATTCTGATGTTTATTTGCTTTGTGATGTAGGTTCTCGGGTTTACGCAGCCTCGAGGGAACTAGTTGAGTATTCACTCTACATATCAGGCTCTACATCTCGATTATCGAGCAATTATGCATGGCTGGGGCTTCGAGGTGTTTTTTTCCATCCTCCCCCATCATTGTCCCTGGGGTTATCTCAGGGCGTTGTTTGAGTACTGGTTTCACCAGACTCAGTCTCTCCATTTGTTAGATTATGAGGTGATGATGATGGCGATGGATTGGTAATATATCACAGGTATGGAGTTTAGAGGGGCGCCAGTGCCTTGTGCAACAATTATTACCCCAACTATCGTTAGATCCTTGCTAGGAGTACAGACTGAGGCGCCCAAGGGCAAGAAAATCCATACAATTCCTTTGAGCGTAGATGCTATAAATGGGCTATTGAGTGAGCTAATTCCCGATGATGTGAGAGTCAGGGATCGCATTCTTCGGCGATTATTCCTGATAATCATTAGGGGCTGCTTCATAGTAGATAACTATTCTACGGTATCATTCTCTTTACTGAGCGCCACATGGGATGTGAACCATATTGGAGAGTATGATTGGGGCTCCTACACCTTTGCCTATTTCCTTAGGGGCATGCGCATGTGTTCGCAGGGCTTGACAGAGGCTTGGCAAGGATTTTACCCATTTCTGCTAGTGAGTACTTCGCTTGGAATTTCCCATGTACAGGTTGAGAGTGTTGACTGACATCAGATGTTTGCCTTTATGTTGGCAGTTATGGGCCTATGAGAGGCTCTCATGTTTGCGTCATGTGAGTGTGTTAGGTTTAGATACATATCCACGTGAACGGTGATGGCATCACTCCATAATGACGGAGGTTCTTGTAGCTGAGGGTTTCGCCCATTGTCGTCTATAGTTGGAGTTATTGATAGCTGATGCTATCACTTTGATTCCCTATTCCGGGGAACATTTGTCCGTTAGTTTTGAGGATGGGTACCCGACTGGTGTTGAGTATGTGACATCCACCCGTAGGATTCTTCTCTTCATAGATGGAGGATGGGAGCTCTATTTAGGAGAACATGCTATTAAAAGCACCACAGGTGAGATTCATGTACCAATCTTGCCTCCTGCTCGGCGTTATTGGCCTATATCACAGTCTCTCATCATTGATATCCCATTGATGGGTGTTAACGGCTTTACACTGTCAGAGGGCCCGTATACTCAGGATATGTTACATCGCTGGTGGTGCCCTCGTACCATCGGAGCCCAGATCAGCGCCACTCAATTCATGGGGGATATGGTTCCTAGATATGTGATGATGACGGATTGGATGGTCTGTGTCCGAGATCCGACACATTTGACACAGATTGACAGTTTGACCCAGCAGCTGGACTGAGCACATTTCTTTATCCGGTACTTGGGTAGAGATCCTTCAGAGGCAGATACATTTAATCCTTTTAGCTCTGGGGCTGGCCCTTCAGGTGACCCATATGACCTTGTCGGCACAGATCCTCCATTGTATAGGCCTGACATCTCTCATGGGGGAAATCCAGTAACTTAGGAGGAGTTACATCTGGTGGACAGGATTGATGATGTAGACATTGACACCATTGTCTTCTTGTGATGTGTACCCTCGATATATCATTTGATAGGCCCCTGTTAGATACTGGGTGGTTGTGCCCCATTCTCGTTATATCTTTTGATAGGCCTCTGTTAGTTGTTGGGCGTATGTGCCCCATTTCCCTGTATTTTTAGTTATACAGAGATGATGTATTAGATGATGATGTATTTAGGAATGTATGTATTATTTTCCATTCCTTATATCATATTGCCATCTATTATTTATCATGCATGTATCAAGTTATGCATATGTATATCCAAAGATATTCAACATTGACCCCTAGATGGTCTTTATGATACGGCCCCAAACAGATTGGTAGCCTCCCGTCTGAGGTCACGGTATGATAGTATGTCACCTCCATATTGGGTGACCATAGATTAGTTATTACAACATTCCATGACCCTCCTAATGTTCTAGGTTCCTATAGGCTTTATAGGTGGTATGCTGGAGCATTGGGAACTGGAGAGGCAGGTTTTCTGATTCAGGACCCAGGAATTGACTCCCACCTTAGAGGAGTATGCACGGTTGACGGTGGTACCACTAGACAGACCATGTTCGCGGACGGCTATCAGCGACATGAGCCGACAGTTCATGACCCTCACCGGGCTGAGGCGTAGAATAGTACATGATGAGATTACATCAGGCCATATAGTGTCCAAAATTTTTTGATAGACAAATTTGGCTCAGAGAACAGTTATGTACGACACTCTAGGGATTTCACCACATCGGAGGATAAGTGGCGCATTTCCAGAGTAGATGTACTCATGATGTGCGTAGTGGCTTATGTGTATATGCCACTGTATATGAATGAGCTGGACATCGATGTTGTCATGTCAGTGAGAGCTGTTAGGGAGGGACATACCATTGTGCCGATGATTGTGACAAAGATGTTGAGATCGGCCATATATTGTCATACCTATCTTGCAGGGGTATTAATAGGTAGCTCGGTCCTGTTGTACGTATAGTTCATGTCACACTTGAGACCGATTGGGACCTTTCAATGACATAGGTACTATTTTTCCCATGATATAGCCATGTCTTACTCCTTTCAGCCAGTGGAGTGTACAGACGCTACATCCTGGTCAGTGTTTTTGGTAGGGATCGGAGATCCATTTGATATTTTGTCGTGTACATGGCTCAGTTCACCCTATAACTTCATTACTCATGCACCTGGCATGGATTATCTTCCTCTAGATGGTTTGAGGGGTATGACCACTTACCACCCACTGGCTGTGATGTCATAGTTCGACCAGTTTTAGGACTTCCATCCTTTTGAGGGGGCATTAGGTCAGCGCTTGGCTTCTCGCCACTTGTCAACAGAAGATAGATCTAGGGTATATGCCTATTGGGATTAGCGTGAGCTAGCTGAGTTTTCTGTTAGCCATCCGGGATGTTTGACATAGTATTCTGCATGGATAGAGATAAAGACTGCATCCTTTGAGGTTATATCCATATTGCTGGGGATTGATTCGGAGGGTGGAGAGCCCATAGATGAAATTAATTTTCCCATCGAGGAGGAGCTTTTTGTTGGGTTTCTAGCAACTATGATGGATTCTCCCAGTGTGACCGCTACTGTGACCCCGCATTCAGCAGAGTATTTAGAGTAGAGTCTTCATCTGATGACATTTGAGAGAGATCAGGCTAGGGCCTTGACTTTGGCAGCTCTTACTAGGAGAGATGCCACTCTATTAGAGAGAGAGGATGACTTAGCTCATAGAGACATCGCTATTGCTGAGCGGGATGAGGCTAGATCATCCAGAGATGCATTGATTGTTGAGCAAGATGGCTCTATATCTGCCCGGGACGTAGCCATTACAGATAGTACTATAGTGATATCCTTTACCACTAGTAATATTGCTGAGATGAGTGCATACATTGATGAGCACCATGTCACCATGCAGTTAGATGTGGATCTGTTAGCTCGTGTAGATACCCTTGGGCAGAATCTCACAGCGTTACCTCCTTCGGAGAGAGATGCCATATTGGACTTGATAGCCTGCATATACACTGATTTATAGATGGGCTTGTATGTTCCTGCACAGACTAGCTTAGCCATTTTGTCATGTATAGTACATATTGTATATATTAAAAAGTATTATATCTGGCAGGGAAATATATTTTTATTCACTTCCCTTTTAGTTGTGCTTCATTACTCGCTTGATATTTGGCTGCTTCTTCAGGACTTGTGATCTTGATGTATTCTAAACTCATCCTTGATCAGTGGACATTGAGATGTCTTAGGATTTTTTAGAATGGATCGTTGATCTGTGTGTATCCCTACTCTTTGGTGTCTTGGGACTGGTTTCTATATGTAGTAATGGAGAGGAGTGTGGCTTTCCTCTCTGAGGTTTACCACACCACATATGGTCGCTGGTACTCCTTTGTATGGGGAGCCCAGGTAGTTCTATCTCTAATGGATTGGTGTTTCTCTTTGATGACTCAACCACAGATTAGATGGTTTCCAATTCTCCCATTTATGTGGGGAGATCAGTTAGTTCCATCCCTTTGGTCTGAAGCCGATGAAATGTGGTGGATTGAAGGTTGATCCTAGTACAATGTGACAAGTTTTTATATTTTGGTAGGGGGTAAGACCGAACCATAAATGGCGACATACGTACTCCTATTGAAGAGGAGATCAGGTCTGCGTAGTTCGAACCTGGTGTAAGAGGTTCAACGCTGTATGTGAAAGGGTGTAGAAGGATGTAGAAATGTGTTTTTGTTTTTGTTTTATTTTTATTTATTTTTTTATTGCGACCAGGCCATTTAAAAAAAAGGTTGCCTACGTACTCCCGTATATTTGGGAGATCAGGTCGACATAGTTCGCCCCATGTGCAGGATGGATTGAAACCAAAAAGTTTGATCCCAAGTTTAGGACAAACTGCCGGTGAAAAGTTTGATCCCATGTACAAGACAAACTGCATGTGAGACAAGTTTTATCCCTGGGGGACAAAACTGCTGGTGTGAAAGGTTCAATCCCTGGTGGGATAACCTGAAAGGTTTGAAACGAAGTCGAGTGAAAGATCTAATAATCTGAAAACCAGGCTGCTGGTTTAAAAAATGTGTTTGTCCTTGATGGGGCAGATGGGTATGAAGAAAGGGTTGTATGTAGTGAAGGGTTAAAAAACCTGAAGTGACTGGTGATCTGGTGATCTGAAACTAGGATGTTTGCTTGATGGTAACCTCAAACATAGTACCATTTCGCGGTGTCCGAGTTGATTAGCTGCGGAAATTCATCGTTGTCCATTTCCTGTAATTTGAGAGCACCTCCTGTCAATACCTCCTTGACAACAAACGGGCCTTCCCAGTTTGGGGCGAATTTTCCCTTGGATTGATCTTGGATGTCAATGAAATTCTTCAAAACCAAGTCATGTTGTTTAAACTGCAATAACCAGACTTTCCTGTTATAGAATATGGCGATCCTTTGTTGGTATAACTGACTATGGAAGATAGCATTGGTTCTCCTTTTGTCTATTAGAAAGAGTTAGTGATACCTATCTTGTAACCATTGGTCTTCATCCAACTGAGCGTCTATCAACACTCTGAGGGATTCCATTTCCACCTCTATGGGGAGCACTTCTTCCATCCCATAGGTTAATGAGTAGGGTGTTACCCTAGTGGAAGTACACATTAAAGTTCTGTAGGCTAATAGAGTCAGAGGCAAGAGGTCAGGCTATCCTTTGTGATTGGCGGACATCTTTTACATTATCTTTTTGATGTTCTTATTATCCGCTTCAACAACACCATTCATCTTTGGACGATAGATGACAGAGTTGAGATGTTTCATGTGGAATTATCTGCATAACTCCTCCATCATTTTATTATTGAGGTTCTTAGCATTGTCTGAAACAATTACCTCTAATTTTACATCATTAAACGGTAATACAACCATTGCAATTTGCAGAATAACTAAAACTTTTATACATTTCCTTCTTTATTGCCCTAAATCGCAACCTTTACAATACATCTCTTCGATTCAAATTTATATCATGAATCGTTACAACAAAATAACTATACAAAGTCTTACATCATAAATAGGTATCCATATACATCGGATAACTCAACTTACAATTTAACAACATGTTACATTCAAAATATTAAATACATTTCCCATAAAACATAAGCAATCTTCATGAATATGGATCTCTATATTTCACGTAGCACATATCCTTACCTTAAATCTTTAACCTGCAAAAGTGGTTATTTGCAAGGTTGAGCTCGACAGCCCAACAAAATCTAACAGTTTTCATGGATCACGTAGCACATAATAACATGCTCAACATATATCTCATGAACATCGGACTATCATAACATACATGCTACAATTCATATAACAATTATAAAGATTGAGTTCCTTACTCAATCAACATGCTTTAGTCAAAAAACGTAGTCATAAATTGACTTTAACATTTCTTACATTCAACATATATATACACCTCATACTCTTTGCAACAAATATTTAAAACAGTTAATCATCAAGCTCACATAGCAAATAGGAACTAAAAGACTTGCCTTGATCGTTGTTTACCAATAAACGTTTAACAGCTTACAGTTATCTGCACTTAACGTGCCCTATACAATTATATAATCATACACATCAATTATTAGTCACATAACAACACATAGTAATTGTAATGCAAAGTCTACTCCACATGTCATAATCTTTCCTATTAGTTAGCACACAATGTTAAATTAGATTGTGTTAACTTTTTGACTTATGTAATATTCGAAATTCAATTAAGTGTTTAAATCTTGCTAGGTGTCATAATTGGTTTTATATTAAACCCATTTCATATTTTATAATATCTATTTCATTTGACTTAAAACCCTTTTTATGTTCATTAACACGCATCACGGCGTTTCGACGTTTATTCGTCACACGCCCGATTTGCCTCTCTTACATGCTTACTATGCTTCTATAACTTATCTAATACATTATTATATTAATGTTAAACATCATTATATTTACTAACATTCATGTTTTATAATTTAGAACAACATCTTTTATCGTCAAGAGCACTACACTAGAATACGTACATGCCCGACGCCCTCCAATTGCCTCCGATTACATAATAGTCACAAAGATGACTATTTTTACCCTTTCTAACAACCTCAAATTGAAATACTTAAAGAACAAAAGTTGTAGTCCTATTCGTCCTCGTTTCAGATCATCTTGAATCACCTCAATCGGAGTTCGTATGAAAACGTTATAGCTGTTTTAGTAAAACATGTCTTGTTAGATTTAATTTCCAAAATTGGCTAGGCAGACTACCCCCCCCCCCCCCACCCCCGCCGGGGCGGGGATTTTTACACTAGGGGGGCCGTTAGGGCGGGGGTCCTTCAGCTAAATAGCAAATTTTGATCCCGAACACTACAGAAAGCCAAATTAGGCCTACAAACTCCTTTCTAACAATCATACCAACCTACCCAAGGTGTAATATATTTACAGAAACATCAACTAATGTTTCTAACACATTTCTAACCATATAAACAATACAAACATCAAAGATTACAACCTTTAATTTTACTATTTCTCTTATTACCTCATTAATTGACATTCATAGCGAAATTCTTCACTATGAATTCATTTTACATCCGTTTTGACTCGTTTACCTGGGGTTGTTTTTGTTTTTGCAAGTACTATCAGAATACATCATTAATATAAGGTTTTCATCATGATTTCATAACTAAAATTTGACTCCAACTAAGACATAACATACATAACATGAATTCATTGACTATACTCATATATAAGCTTATGAAAACAGTCTCACAACAACTAATTTAGCATATAAACTATATATAACAATTAATTCAACCTCTACAAAGATTTTACAGAGAATTTTGAAAGAGAAGACAACCACAACTTTTAGAATTTTAAAAGGGTAAGAGGATACCTTGTATGCTAGAAGGTGAAAATTTTCTTCCTTTGATCAACAAGACTTCTTTTCCCCAATTCCTTTCTCAAAATCTCTAGGATTCTCTCAAGTTTTCTCTCAATTTCTTCTTTTTTCTTTCTTCTTTTCGAGTAGTCTTTCTCCTAACTTCTAACTTACGCACTAACAAAAATATAGCATATATAATAATAATAATATAGATATTAAGTATATAACTTTAATTGACATCAGTTATCAAATTTTGAAAATCAGAAGCCATAAGGCTTGTTTGGCTAACATAATTAAAATTAATCAATTAATCCTTATACCTTGTTTGGTAAAACCACTTAAAATAATGACTTAATCATTCCTTAAACCTTGTTTGGCAAAACAAGATTAAAATAAAATTTTAAAAGCTCTAAGGTTTTGTTTGGTAAAACCAAATTAAAACTCTTTTAATTTATTTTCATAAGTCATTTATAATATAGTTTATTGTCCCGCATTGTTTGCTTGGATTTCCATATCCAATCTTAATTAAATAAACTAATTACCACATACTAAATAAATTTCCCACTTAACAAATATCACAAAATTATAATTTCATTATAATTTTATTTAATAACAATAAACCACCTTAAATTATTAAATTAAAACAACAATATAACATCTCATGTTATATTACAACTCTCTAAATTATAAATTAATTTAATTTAGAATATTATCTAATGAATTTAGATTCATAAATATTTACTAGCAACCATTACATCAATAAATTATTTATCTCATCAATTTCAACAATAAACACATCAAATAAATATTTATATTTTATTAAATATTTAATATTACAATTTAAAATTCTGGATCGTTACATCCTTCCCTCCTTACAAGGATTCTGTCCCCAGAATCACAACTCCAATAATCAAATCGTCACATTCTTCACTCTTTTATCTTAATTAAGTTAATTTCTATAACTCATGGATTATTTACTTACTAATAAATAATCCAATAAATATCTACTAAACAACAAACACATCAATTAAAAATATTTATTTAATTCAATAAATATTTGGAATTATAAATAAAATTCTGGATTATTACATTCTTCCCACCTTATAAGGATTCCGTCCTCAGAATCACCGAAACCCCACCTTCCTCAGCTTTCTTACCAAATCTCTTCGTTGTATAACTTCAACACATTACCTTAATATAGGTTTTATATTTCCTACTCCCACCATTCTTCATAATAAATTCTTGTAAGTTTTATTTTATAACCTTTACTTAGACTCAATTATATTTGAGTATTACATATTCTTTAACCCATTCATTTCCTTCTCTAAGGATCGTTATCATGAACACTCAGAATATTACATTCACCCTTTCTTCTAAGAATTTCATCCTCGAAATTTTATTTATCACTCTTCATTCATTCAATCTATCAAAATAGTTTTTACGTTATTACTTTATTCATTCATTCCATTTATCAAAATTGATTTTATGCTGATATCTATTTATTCATTAGGTTCTGCAACCAAATTCTTTCTCTAAGGAACTTTCTAAGATCATCATATTCCTCACCTCTTCCTCTTCTAAGAGTTTCACATTCTTTCTTGAAATTATTATATTTTGCTTAAGAATTTTCTCATCCTTTCCACTTTCACCTTTCAGAAAAATAAGAATCTTCCACAATTGCTCAATAATTGGGAAGCGATATGAATAATAGGAATTTCAAAGATTCCAAATCATCTTTGAGGGTCACAAGACTAGTGAACTCTATTCTCGGTTTACTAGTGCTTCAACTCAATCCTTCACACTGCAAACTAGAGTGTTTATCAATCACAAAGACTGAAAACACCCTCCACATGTACACTAGGTGGCCAACCTATTGTACCACTACGTTGGGCCGCAACGTAGTGTTTTGTAACGACTATATGCGTTACGCTCGAAACCATTGTCCCCGAAAACATGTCCCCTTATAGGGTTGTTCACCTCAGCTTTTTAACATCTGAATCCGCACTAAAATAATTTGTTTTGGCATAACTTTTCAATAAACTCTTGAATGTCATGAACATCTTTCAATATTCATCTAGCTGTATCAAATAGCATAGACTTCACAATAATTTGGACATCAATCCAAATATACATATATATATATATATTCTCATATCATAAAGAAATCTCAAATATCTTTTTATGACATTATGATACCGCATATTACAGTCCGTTTGAGGATTCCGTCATTTGGTGATTTTATCATACTACATTATACCATAGTGGGCTGACAATCCTTAGATCACATCCAACACTAAGTAATACTGCATTAATGACTCCATCATTTTTATCATCTCTACACCAGGTTACATAATGCATTGATGATATATATAAAAATATATTTTGATATATTTCAAATCATTTTTGTCTAGCCAAAGCAATTAGCATAGACATACGAATAATAGCACTGGTTTTTTAAAAATTCTTTGGTTCACTAGTGGGACCCAACATTTTTTTTTTCTAAAAATCAAAAGTATAACCATCGGCACGAAGTCAGTAAATTTCCAAAGTCTAGCATAGCTAGTAGATTTAGAATATACAGGTATCCATAAACTTCAATCATTACTCCATTACTTCATTACTTAACCATTCTATCAATCTTCAACCTCATCAATGCTCTCTATACTATAACCATTTCCTACCCAATACAGTTCATCAAACTTACCGCACATTAGAAGATCAGGAACTTGCCACAATAATATGAGTTTATGAACTTATCCTAGTCAGACCATAGGCGTCCATTCGCTGAGGGGTTCAAAACATACCATATTATTATGAGTCACGAACTTACCATATGCATTAGTTTTAAGAACCGCACCTAATCCTAATAATATCTTACTAATCTTAATAGTTTATAACTATCAAATATACACATGAGAAAAGAATCACCTTTTCACCGTACATACATTGATAGCACGACACCAACATTCCAATGATTATCAATGTGATAAACTAAGTGCAAGCACAAAACCCTCGCCCATACAAATATTTGTACAACTCAGCCATCATATGAGTCCTCAATTGAAATCCCACCTAACTCTATCTTACTCTTAACTTGCTCTTTGCTCGATACGAATTCCTCGTATAACATCATCTATAACTCCTCATGAGTTATATCGTACTATTTCATAGTACATCATCTTCATAGCATCAAGCTATAATTATTCAAACATTACAGACCATCTTTCTTTTATAACTTAAACAGATCACGTCGTGATCTTATTCTAGAATCATCTACCTTAAAAGTCTTTTCTTAACTCGTGATCATTTTGTTTTACGATCCTCTTTCTTTCCCTTTTTCATCATTTACGACATTATTATTTATATTGGCTATTGCCATTTCTTATCTTCAAGATTCTTCTTTGAATTCCCTTGTTTATATAACAATTCTTCTTGTAAGAATTCTAGCTTCATTTACATTGCTCAACATTTCATTTAAGTTCCATATTTTCATCATACATATGCATTTCTATACTTGGTACACATCGAGTCTCTAACAGTTTCAATATGGTACGCTGAGTGGTTTCCCACAAACAACCAACAAACTAGGTTTCGAGTTGCTAGTTCGTATATACCTCCGCTCTATGAAGGAATCGTTTAGCCCAGATACCACACATCAACTATTAAAGAGTACAATTATACCATACTTAAATATAACTTTTTGATTCTTAACTTCTTTATCACTCTCTTCTTATTGACATTGTCTATGTATTATCACCTTACATTCTTATTATTGGAGTTGGGTAACCCCACATTCATATTCCTTATAACTCTACGAGATTCTTCTTTGAATCCTTTCGCGCATGCTTTAATCCCACCTTTATAAATTTCTTAAATTACTTCTTATTATTCAAACTCTAATTGAGCTTATTCTTTCATTATCTTCATCTTCCTTCTCTAAGGTTATAGCATACGGTACTCCTACCTAAGGTTTATAACCTATAGCTTTGATACCAACTATAACGACCCCAAAATTCATACAATTTAATTCTCGACTTCGGTCATTAATAATACAATCAACCTCTAATTTTACATCATTAAATGGTAATACAACCATTGAAATTTGTGGAATAATTAAAACTTTTATACATTTCCTTCTTTATTGCCCTAAATCGCAACCTTTACAATACATCTCTTTAATTCAAATTTATAACGTGAATCGTTACAACAAAATAACTATACAAAGTCTTACATCATAAATAGGTATCCATATACATCGGATAACTCAACTTACAATTTAACAACATGTTACATTCAAAATATTAAATACATTTCCCATAAAACATAAGCAATCTTCGTGAATATGGATCTCTATATTTCACGTAGCACATATCCTTACCTTAAATCTTTAACCTGCAAAAGTGGCTATTTGCAAAGTTGAGCTCGACAACCCAGCAAAATCTAATAGTTTTCATGCATCACGTAGCAAATAATAACATGCTCAACATATATCTCATGAGCATCAGACTATCATAACATACATGCTACAATTCATATAACAATTATAAAGATTGAGTTCCTTACTCAACAACATGCTTTAGTCAAAAAACGTAGTCATAAATTGACTTTAACATTTCATACATTCAACATATATATACACCTCATACTCTTTGCAACAAATATTTAAAACAGTTAATCATCAAGCTCACATAGCAAATAGGAACTAAAAGACTTGCCTTGATCGTTGTTTACCAATAAACGTTTAACAGCTTACAGTTATCTGCACTTCACGTGCCCTACAATTATATAATCATACACATCAATTATTAGTCACATAACAACACATAGTAATTGTAATGCAAACTCTACTCCACATGTCATAATCTTTCCTATTAGTTAGCACACAATGTTAAATTAGATTGTGTCTACTTTTTAACTTATGTAATATTTGAAATTCAATTAAGTGTTTAAATCTTGCTAGGTATCATTATTGGTTTTATATTAAACCCATTTAATATTTTATAATATCTATTTCATTTGACTTAAAACCCTTTTTACGTTCATTAACACGTATCGCGGCGTTTGACGTTTATTAAATCTACACCTTGGATTTGCCTCTCTCTTGCATGCTTACTATGCTTCTATAAATTATCTAATACATTATTATATTAATGTTAAACATCATTATATTTACTAACATTCATTTTTTATAATTTAGAACAACATCTTTAATCGTCAAGAGCACTACACTAGCATACGTACATGCCTGACGCCCTCCAATTGCCTCTGTTTACGTAACAGTCACACAGATGACTGTTTTGACCCTTTCTAATGACCTCAAATTGAAACATTTAAAGAACAAATGTTTTAGTTCTATTCGCCCTCATTCCGGATCATCTTGAATAACCTCAATCGGAGTTCGTATTAAAAGGTTATGGCTATTTTAGTAAAACATGTCCTGTCAGTTTTTTTTTTCCAAAATTGGCTGGGCAGACTACCTTCAGGAAGTGGGTTTTTTTACTAGGGGGACCCACCCGGAGGGGTCCTTCTACATTAAATAGCTTAATTTCGATCGAACACTCTGAGAGAAAGCTAAATTGGGCCTACAAACTCCTTTCTAACAACATCCTACCCATACCAACCTACCCAAGGTGTAATATATTTTACGTAAACATCAACTAAAGTTTCTAAATTTTACTATTTTCTAACCACATAAACAACACAAACATCAAAGATTTTCATAACTAAACTTTGACTCCAACTAAGCCATAACATACATAACATGAATTCATTGACTATACTCATATATAAACTTATGAAAACAGTCTCACAAAAACTAATTTATTATATAAACTATATATAACAATTAATTCAACCTCTACAAAGATTTTACAGAGAATTTTGGAAGAGAAGACAACCACAACTTTAAAAGGGTAAGAGGATACCTTATATGCTAGATGGTGAAAATTTTCTTCCTTTGATCAACAAGACTTCTTTTCCCCAATTCCTTTCTCAAAGTCTCTCTAGGATTCTCTCAAGTTTTCTCTCAATTTCTTCTTTTTCTTTCTTCTGAGTCTTTCTCCCTAACTTCTAACTTACGCACTAACAAAAATATAACGTATATTAATAATAATATAGATATTAAGTATATAACTTTAATTAACATCAGTTATCAAATTTTGAAAATCAAAAGTCATAAGGCTTGTTTGGCTAACATAATTAAAATTAATCAATTAATCCTTATACCTTGTTTGGTAAAACCACTTAAAATAATGACTTAATCATTCCTTAAACCTTGTTTGGCAAAACAAGATTAAAATAAGAATTTTAAAAGCTCTAAGGCTTTGTTTGGTAAAACCAAATTAAAACTCTTTTAATTTATTTTCATAAGTCATTTATAATATAGTTTATTGTCCCGCATTGTTTACTTGGATTTCCATATCCAATCTTAATTAAATAAACTAATTACCACATACTAAATAAATTTCCCACTTAACCCAATATCACAAAATTATAATTTTATTATAATTTTATTTAATAACAATATACCACCTTAAATTATTAAATTAAAACAACAATATAACATCTCATGTTATATTACAACTCTCTAAATTATAAATTAATTTAATTTAGAATATTATCTAATGAATTTAGATTCATAAATATTTACTAGTAACCATTACATCAATAAATTATTTATCTCATCAATTTCAACAATAAACACATCAAATAAATATTTATATTTTAATAAATATTTAATATTACAATTTAAAATTCCGGATCGTTACAGTAACCTTGGGGAAGTAGGCTACTTCTACCCACTTGGTGAAGTAGTCAATCATAGTGAAGATAAACCGATGCCCATTACTGGCTCTGGGCTCGATGGGCCCGATCACGTCCCTTCCCCACATTGAGAAGGGCCATGACAAACTCATATTATGGTGATCCCTTCGAGAGGCATAGGTAGCATTCCCATGAATTTGGCATTGATAACATCTCTTGACGTGATCATCACAGTCAGCTTTGAGAGAGAGCTAGTAATGCTCTGTTCTGAGGATCTTTTTGACAAGTAGAGGGCCGCTCATATGTTAGCCACATACTTCACCATGGATTTCATCCACGAGCCTCTAAGCTTGGTCCTTGTCCAGACATCTAAGAAGACCTAATCCTGCATCTTATTTGTAGAGTGCATCTCCGCTCAGGCAAAATTTTGTAGCCATTCAATGGATCCGCTTTTTCTCAATAGGATTTTCCTCAGCGGGTGTACATCCATCTTGTAGATAATCCTTGATGTGCTGATACCAAGGGTGTTGGACGATAGGTAGCTCATCTGATACTTCTTAGATGTAATTCCCATAGGCTGGAGCCTTTTACAGGGCAAATGTGATGCTTGGCATGTTTTCCTTATCAAGTAAGTTGATCAAGGAGGCCAAAGTTGCTAGCGCATCCGCAAAGTCATTCCTATTCTGAGGAATGTGGAGTAAGGTTATTTCTTCAAACTCCGAAGCGATCTGGATAACCTGTCGATGGTAAGGCAGCAAATGTAGTTCTTTGGTGTAATAGATTCCGGTGGTTTGTCTGATTACCAATTTGGAATCTCCAAAGGCAGTTAGTTGTCTGATACCCATTGATTGGGCAAGTTTTAGCCCCATGATACAGCCTTCATACTCAGCTGTGTTGTTGGTGCTAACAAACTACAATTTGACGATGATGGGGTACTACTCCCCCGTAATGGCTACCAGAACTACTCCAGCACCAGAACCTTCCATGTTTATAACTTCATCAAAATACATCTTCCATGTCCAGTGTGTATTTTACTGATGGTGTTGTTGAACTGTCATTACTCCTTCATCGGGGAAGTAAGTTCCAAGGGTTTGAAATCCCCTGAAAGTGCGGTGGCCAGTTGATCCACAATTCCTTGACCTGTGATAGACTTTTGCATCAAGTAGATGATGTCGAATTGCTATAGGATTAATTACTATCTGGACAGCCGACAATTTAACATAGGTTTATTGAACACATATTTAAGAGGATCCACACGGGATATGAGATGGGTTGTGTGACTATGGAGGTAATGTTGTAACCTCATGGAAGCCCATGCTAAAGTATAACAAGTCTTCTTAATCAGAGTGTACTTATGTTTACTGTTGCTGAATCTTTTGTTGAGGTACTAGATAGCTCGCTCTTGGCCTCTATCGTCTTTCTGTCCTAGCATGCAGCCCATGGCATTGTCATTAATGGACAGGTACATGAACAGGGGAACACCATCCCTGGGAGGTACCAAAATAAGAGCTTTGACAAGCTACTCTTTGATTGTAACGAAGGCTTTCTAACACTCATCATTCCATTTCATGGAGGAGTTCTTCCTTAATAGCTTGAAGATAGGCTCACAAGTTGCTGTGAGTTGGGAGATGAATCGGCTGATGAAGTTGATTCTTCCCAAAAATCCCTGTATTTCCTTCTCTGTTTGAGGAATGGGCATTTCCGTGATAGCCTGGATTTTGGTGAGATCCAGCTCAATCCCTTTGTGGTTGACTAGGAAACATAGCAATTTGCCTGATTTAACGCCAAAGGCACACTTGGTTAGGTTCAACTTCAAGTTGTACTTACACAACCTGTTGAAGAGCTTTTTGAGATGGTCTAGGTGCTCTTCTTCCCTTCGGAATTTGACAATGATGTCATCCACATAGATCTCTATCTCTTTGTGCATTAAGTAGTGAAAAAGAGCCATCATAGCCCATTGATAGGTAGCTCCGGCATTGATGAGGCTGAATAACAATCGTTTATAGCAAAAGGTTCCCCAAGGCATGATAAATGCAGTTTTCTCACGATCCTCTTCAGCAACCATGATTTGATGGTACCCCGCAAAACAATTTGCAAAGGAGTACATGTTGTATTTTGCAGTATTGTCAATGAGAATGTGGATAAATGACATGGGAAAGTTATCCTTAAGGAAAGCTTTATTCAAATCCCGATAATCCACACAAACTCGTACCTTTCCTCCTGGTTTAGGCACGAGGACTATGTTGGATAGCCATTCAGGGTATGTTGACACCATGATGATGTCAGCTTAAAATTATTTCATAATTTCTTCTTTAACCTTTAAACTCCATTTAGGCTTTATTCGCCTAAGCTTCTGCCTGACTGGCTTGAATCCCTCTTTGATGGGGAGGTGATGAATGACAATGTCAGTGGAAAAACCCATCATGTCTTCATGAGACCATGCAAACACATCCTAGAATTAAGTTAATAACGTACCCATGTCATTCCTTTGGTTTGGAGTGAGGTCCGTACCAATCTAGATTAGCTTAGGGTTTTCTAAAGTTCTGAGGTTGAAAGAGGAGGTTTGATCAAGATTTGGTTTGGCTTTTTCCTCAACCCATTCTTTGATCTCCTGGGGTATCTCATAGTCCTCTTGTACTTCCATCAAGTCTGAGTCCAACTTTACATCAAAGTTACAGTCCTTATGGATAATAAACACCTCATCAGCAAGTTTAGGCAAATCTAAATTTAGAGTCCTGAAACAAAAATGCTTTCACTTAATATATAAATCTGTTCAATCATACAAAGTGTTAGCATGTAATGACAACATAACTGCTAATACTGTACAGAAAAGTAAGCAGTTATTGCTATCTACAAGGCAGAAGGATTTTTTGCCTTTTTTACCCTTATCGGCATATGCATGGAATGTTGCTCCAATTTCCAAGGGTGAAGTCCTGTACGACAGTAGTGATAAAGGGGCTGTCATCATCCTCCTTCTTCCAAATGATGACCATGATATCTAGACAATCATCATTTGGGATGTCTATATTCATGCCCTCGGTATGGACAATGATGCGTATATTTGACAACCGCCTGGCGATGTCTTATTTATGTCTCCGTTCCCTTTCTTCCACTTCGAGATCTGAAATTAAGACCTCTTTTGCTTTGACTGGTATCGGTTTGGGAAATAACATAGCCATTACATGGGTATGCCTTCTAGGAGGGAGACCGCATGTGCTCGGGATCGATGAGGTTGAGATAATCGCCATGTGGCTGAGGCTGAAGGAATCTGTTTTTGTTTGTGACGATTCTGATGACTAGAGTTAGCAGAATAGCCTAGTCCACTTGTCCCGATTTGAATGGGAATTTGAATTGGGCACCTAATGCCCTGATGATCTTTGCCCAACCTTTGACCAGGTTGATGACCCAATGACATCATCTCTTGAGTTTCCGACATTACCTCGGCAGAAATCTTGGGTATTAGAGGTGGCGCCCAATAGGATGATAGTGAGTGTTGCTTACCTCTAGGGCATAAAAACTAACCGGTTCAACTTCTGCATTGAAGCTGATGAGTGGTATGTCACCTTGTTTAGGACATTCCAGCTCAGCATTAAATGTGACTAGGTTGTTCTTAATGATGTTAAGTTGTTGATGAAGGGTGGAAGGGACAGATCCAACCATGTGAATCCACGGTCTTCCCAAGAGCAAATTGTATCATGTGGCTATTTTGAAAAGGATACCCAAAAAGTATGTGGACCAGTCTCCACAAGCAGTTCAATCTCTCCGATAGCATTATGTCGGCATCCATCAAAAGCTTTGATAACCGTATGGCTGCTTCTAATACTCTTGAGATTGATGTTAAGCTTCTCCAAAGTGGCATAAGGATAGATGTTTAATGATGACCCTCCATCTATCAGAACTCCTCCCACCATATATCCGGAGGACAGAACCGCTATGTGCAATGACTTAAAATGACCAGTCCCTTCGAGAGGTATGTCGTCATCAGTGAAAGATATCACATTGTTGTTAAAAATGTGATCAACCAAGTACTTGAATTTTTTAACATCCACTGATTTTGGCAAATGGGCTTCTTTCAAAACCTTTACCATGACCTTCATGTGATCTTCAAAAGAGAAAACCAAGTCCAGTATGGAAGTTAGTTGTGGAGCTTCTCTCAAACTTAAAACAACCTTGGCTTTATTATGGCCCATAGTACGCAGGAACTTTTCAATCTTCTCCATGGGAATTTTCCTCTTTGATCTGATGGTAGGCTTCATCACCCATTGGGGAAGATATAGTGGATTCTCCTTCAACACTGTAGCAGTTATGTGGGATATGGATCCTTCAGCTTCTCTATAATTCCATGGTACTTTTTTCAGGCTGACAACAGGATACTGTGGCCTAGATGGCAATGTAATTGGCTTTGGCGCAGCCACATTCAAAGGATTGTCCACACCTTTGAGTTAAATTACTTGTATTGTGGGTGGTCTAGCAGCCGACTCATCCTTAGCGGATATAACTGCTACGACCTCCTTCCATTTTGTAGGAAATATGTCCCCACTCTCAAGTAACACAATGTCATTGTCTGCCAACTGCAGGACACCGCTATCAATTAGATTTTGAATAAGATGGCAGAGTACCTAACATTCTTCAGTGTTGTGTCCGCGAGAGTGGGAGTAATACTAACATACTCCATTAGAATTGAACCGTCTTGAGCGGGGATTGATTGGAGGTAGCAAAGCTGTGATTCTACCTTCATTGATCAGCATGTGAAATATCTCCTCCATCGGTTGTCCCAGATATGTAAATTCCTTCTTATTGACAAAATCCTGGCGGGCCTTAGCACTTGCTCTTTTTGCAACATTATCCTCCAATGTTTCACTTTCTGAAGTCAATGATAGAGTATTTGTAACTAGAAAAAGGAGATTAGCATGCTCCTAGCTGACTAATTGGCATGTGACTTGATGTTAATGGATCACCAGTTCTGCCAATTTATTAACTTGCTCACACAGACCTTTTATGAGAGCCCCAAATTCGGGTCCCAAATCACCACGGATCTGGTACAATCATTCTATAACTATTGCGGAAGATATAAACATAATTTGTTTATACATTAAACTTTACACATTATTCCCCAAGGTCGAGTAACCTTAACTTATACACAATTCATTATTCTATCTGACATACAAAGTTATTATCATAAATTACTGTTTGGAATTTAGCTACACACATAAACTAACATTGGAACTGCCTTTAACCTTTCCTTATATCCGACGTAATTGCTTTAATCTGCAATGTTTTATCATGATATAGCAAGGGTGAGTATGAAGGTTGCCCAGCAAGTTTAAATTAATCTAAGGATATATCATGATTGAAAGAGTCTGAATAATAAGTTGGCTATAATTCAACAATATAGTTGTGAATTAGCACGAACAAACTTTTGACTGAACAAGTATTAAACATGAACAAATATATCTGAACCAATGGTAATGAAGGTGATCAGCCTTTTATACCTGACTTATACATGCAATATGTATAGAGTACAATTCTACAATGGCAATCAGCAATGATTAACCATAAGTATATCTGAATGAAATAACTCTAAGTAGAGTTAAGAAAAACTTGCATGTCTGATCGATTACTATTACGTAATTTAATAAGCTTTGACTCAAGACCTAATATATAAATAATATCGATATACAATTTAGAATAATATCATCACAATATATACAATTATATATACATAAAATAACCTAAACACATAACCCTATCAGTCTATTCAGCACATAAAACTTAGCATCAAGTCAGACTATTTAAGTTTGAGTTGAATCCGATAAATTTCCAACATCCCGACGGTCTAGTCAGACTAATCTCGAGTCTAAAATCATTAAGACTCGGTCTAAACTAGTTCACAGATATCTTAGATAATTTATTATCAGTCAAAATAATTTTCATGGGCTTGTAATAATTTTCAGATAATTATCACCATTTATCATGATTTTTCAATCATTTATATCGTATTTATATAATATGAATACCACATTATTCTATTATCATTAATATTTATTTAATATTAAATATTAATGGAAATCATAACATAATATTATAATATATTTATAATATTACAAAGTATTTTAATACCTTAAAATTATATTTATATAATTTTTAAATAAATAAATTCATTATCGATAATTGCTATTAATATTAAAATATTAATATTTTCATGGCAAAATATCAAAAGTTATATTTTATAACTTAAAAATATTTTATAACCCTTAAATCAATTTTATATGATTTTTAAATCATTAAATCTAATTTTCCATAATTTATTTAATATATTTATTAAATAAATTCATTACCATTAATATTAATTAATTAATAAAATTCATCATAAAATATCACAAGTTATTGAAAATAACTTAAAATATTTTCTTATACCATAATATAATTTTTCATGATTTTTAAAGTATTAAAATCATTTTTGAATAATTTATTTAATATTATAATTAAATAAATTAATTACCTTTTATATTCCAAAAATATTAAATATTTATGAAATATACTCAAAATAATTAAAAACTAATTTTTAGGCTTTAAAATAATTTTTAGAAATTTATTATGTATTTTTAATAATTAAAAATCATTTTTTTCTATTTATTAATTAAAATAATTAATTTTCTAAATAAACTGTTGCTAAAAGGTCCCTATAGCGACAAAACTGTCGCTATAGGTGTTCTTCAGTGTTTTTAAGCATTTTCTAGATTTCATGTCAGTGTTCGAGTTAGTGGGTTTGACCAGCTATAATTTTTGATTTATTATCAGATACGAAATTTGGCAAAAGGTTATTGTTATAATATAAGTGTAATACTAATATTATCAATCCAGTTCATGTCCATACAATAACACAACAAGAAGATCTATGCTTCAGAAATACTTGTCAGACATGTTATTGAGTTTCTGGGCTACCCAGAAACTCAAGCAGGGTCGAGGTACCTACTTTGGGTCATTACAGATTGAGTCCTGTGTTTGCTTTGTGTGATCTAAAACTTCCAACATGTAGAAGGGATGTCAGAATAAAATTCTATATCATCATAACATAACAACAACATCACATACAACAGATAATGGTTGGTCAAACCTTGTCAGGACGCATGTTCTTCACGATTTCTGGGTTTTCCAGATTTCGTTCCAGGCTGGTGGTCAACTCACTTTTGACCTTAATTATCTTCGATTATATATACTTTATGGGTGCTCTAAAAGCTTTATGTTGTAGTCCGTATACAAGACTGCAAGTGTATTACACAAACATGACCAAATAGCTTGTCAAAAGCAAGATCTGAGGCCTAGAAAAACTTGTCAGACTCAAACTATAAATTCTGGGCTGCCCAGAAAGCAGTTTCGTGATCGGTCAACTAGGTTTGACCGTTCATAACTTGTAATATACACATGATCTGAACATGTTTCCAGTTCCAGATCATAAACAACTTAGTAAAGAACATATCCATAACATAAAATACACCTAACACACACCGATCTAGAAGCCCTGACATTTGCTTGTCAGTCAACATTTTCTAACTTTTCCAAATTTCTAAAAACATCAATTTCGAGCATCTAAGTATTATGGATATGTGATATTACAATCCAGATCACTAATATAAACTACAAACACCATATTTAAACACTTAATCATAACATATAACATAAAACATATGGATCTTCAAGTTTAGGGTTTATACCTCCTTTTTGAGCTTGATCTTGATTTTGACCTTGATGTTTGTTCTTGGCAAGCTAAAAACTGATATTGGCTTTGTTTTTCACTCACTATCACTCAAAATTTTTGGATGGGAGAGAGAGAAGAGTTGGCTAGGTTGAGAAGTAAAGTGTATAACTTTTCTATACTTGTATGCCTTTAATCCATGATGCAATGTATTTAACCTAGCAAGTTGGCTGATTAAAATGATTACTAAACCACGTGGCTAGCTAGAGTTGGTCACCAACCATTAGTAGGGCTAGATCTACACTCCACCTCATTAAAATATTAAAAAGGGTAGTTTGGTCATTTGACTTATAAAGTGAATGGCAACTTGGTAACTTCTCACAGCTATTAGGTTTTAACCCTTGGGGTTTAACCCTAAGGTCACACAAATTTATATTCTAGGCTTTTCTAATTAAGTTCTAAAAAAATAGAAAATTAAGATTTATAAATTATAATTAGGATTTCCTAATCATAATTCAAGCTAGCTAATTAGGGTTAACATTTCCTAATTAAAATTTCTAATTTAGCAATTGGGTTCCATAATTGTACATTAGGATTTTCAGCTAGACAATTAGGGTTTTCTAATAATCAATTAGGGCAATCCCTAATTAAATAAATAACATAAAAACCTTATACTATCTTCAAGCTTCCAAATTAGGATTTTAATATTCTAAATTAGGGTTACGAATTCCCAGAACTGAAGTTAGGGTTTCCATAGCCGGTAATAGGGTTTCTTATCAATCCTTAGGATTTTCTAACTGAACGTCGAGGTTCATAATATATTATTAGGGTTTGTGACTTATATAAATTATCTAGTCAATCCTTGACCCTTAACCACATATTGTACACATATATGACTATAAACACAAAACATATACACTGATACTCTTAACACTGTAAACCTTCACCAAAAGTTTTTAAATTCTCAAAATTCATTCCCAAAAATGTTAAATACATATACTTATTTTCTGTCTAGGTTCTAATATTGAACCTTAAATCAATTAATTATGATTTTAATAAATTTTTTAAATTCTCGGGTTGTCACATTCACCCCTTCTTCTAAAAATTTTGTCCCCAAAATTTTCCTTACACCATGCACCATACAGCTTACACCATTCATACACATCATCACATGCTACCCAATACATTCCTCACAAGAGTAAAAATTTTCAAATTGTGCTGAGGAGTCATATAGACTAATTGTCTGTCATTTTCGCAAAGGTTTTATGGAAATTCATCCGCAAACCGTCAGAACTTACGGACATAGAGGGTAATTAGCCCGATATGCCCTGTACTGGCCAAGTACTGATTTTATTTGTTTCTCATCACTGCCATAGGCATAAAATCTTACCTCAGTCTTATTGGATTCCTAACCAAACAATTTGGTTCAGGAAATTTCTTTCAATGAACACTTAGAGTTTTCATAACATTAGTCTAGCTGAATTGAATAGCATAGACTTATATCAATAATTCAATTCAATTGAATTATTTAGGTGTAGCCAAATCCCGTTGGCAAATTAAAATCTTGGAAATATTTTTGAGAATGACATCATGATGTCGTACTGTATTAATAGTCCGTTTGAGGATGCCGTCATCGTATGAATTTGTCATAACACATCATACAATAGTGGAACAATGATTTTTAGATTGAATTCACACTAAGTATTCCTGTATTTACAACTCTGTCAACTTTTTATCATCTCTGCACCAGGTTACATGGTACATAAGTGATAAATAAAATATATTTTGATATTTCAAATCATTTATGTCTAGCTGAAATAAGTAGCATAGACTATACTTTAAACTGTTTCAAAAAATGATTACGAGTCTACATATATTGTTTTTTAAAAAGCACATAGTGCGTATTTAGCTTGATGTCAAAATTTCAAAGTCTAGCATAGTTAGGAGTTTTGGAAAACTTATGTCTCCACTAATAATCATTTGCTTAACAATCTATCTATTCCAATAATCCTCAATTCTCCATTTACACATTAACTATACCCGGTTAAATTAAACCACACTTATGAGTTCATAAACTTGCCACAATCATATGAGTTTAAGAACTTACCCTAGTCAGACCTTTGGCGTCCATTCGCTGAGGGGTTCATAAACATTTCATATAACTATAAGTCAAGAATGTCACATAAGTATGAGTTTTAAGAACTCGTACTGAACCTTATATTCTATACCTATAACATATCTATCTGTTATACACATGAGAAAGGAATCACCCTCTTAACATGCATATAGCAAATGGTGCGGCACAAACATTTCAATGATTATCAGTGCCAGAAACTAAGTGGTTTTTACACCAAGTACAATTCCCCGCCCATACAAGGAATCACACAACTCAGATGCTGACATGAGTCCTCAATTGAAATCCCCACCTAATTCTAACTCCCTTCTCAATACGAATTTCATTCAACTCATATTCATAATCCTTTCCTGAATCTGTACCAATTCATAGTACAACTGTCACACAGCAATCTTGCTGTAAACTTTCCAATCATCAGATTGATTCTTTTCTTTGCTATGTCCTTATCAGATCACGTGGTGATCTCATCGTATATATTACGATTCATTTCTATACTATGATCATTTTGTTTTACGATCTCCCATCCATGTACTTTTAGTCTTTTAGACTCTATCAATTCACCACTACTGTTCACCTTTATTATCAGAGTTAGGAAACTCTGTATCGAGATTCTTCTTTGAATCTTACCGACATACTAACTCTATATGAGTTAGATCTTATCCTAATCACTGCAGTTATTAGTCTAAGGTAACTCTACCCTAGATTTATAACCAACAGCTTTGATACCAAATGTGAGAGCTCCAAATTCGGGTCCCAAATCACCGCGGATCTGGTACAATCATTCTATAACTATTGCGGAAGATATAAACATAATTTATTTATACATTAAACTTTACACATTATTTTCCAAGGTCGAGTAACCTTAACTTATACACAATTCATTATTCTATCTGACATACAAAGTTATTATCATACATTACTGTTACGAATTTAGCTACACACATAAACTAACACTGGAACTGCCTTTAACCTTTCCTTATATCTGACGTAATTGCTTTAATCTGCAATGTTTTATCATGATATAGCAAGGGTGAGCATGAAGGTTGCCCAGCAAGTTTAAAGTTATCTAAGGATATATCATGATTGAAAGAGTCTGAATAATAAGCTGGCTATAATTCAACAATATAGTTGTGAATTAGCACGAACAAACTTTTGACTGAACAAGTACTAAACATTAACAAATATATCTGAACCAATGGCAATGAAGGTGATCAGCCTTTTATACCTGACTTATATATGCAATTTGTACAGAGTATAATTCTACAATAGCAATCAGCAATAATTAACCATAAGCATATCTGAATGAAACAACTTCAAGTAGAGTTAAGAAAAACTTGCCTGTCCGGTCGATTACTGTTATGCAATTTAATAAGCTTTGACTCAAGACCTAATATATAAATAATATCGATATACAATTTAGAATAATATCATCACAATATAATACTATTATATATATATATATATACATAGAATAACCTAAACACATAACATATAACCCTATCAGTCTATTCATCACATAAAACTTAGCATCAAGTCAGACTATTTAAGTCTGAGTTGATTCCGATAAAATTCTAACATCCCGACGGTCTAGTCGGACAAATCTCGAGTCTAAAATCACTAAGACTCGGTCTAAACTAGTTCACAGATATCTTAGATAATTTATTATTAGTCAAAATAATTTTCATAGACTTGTAATAATTTTCAGATAATTATTACCATTTATTATGATTTTTCAATCATTTATATTGTATTTATATAATATAAATACCACATTATTCTATTATCATTAATATTTATTTAATATTAAATATTAATGGAAATCATAACATAATATTATAATATCATTAATATTACAAAGTATTTTAATACCTTAAAATCATATTTATATGATTTTTAAACAATTAAATTTATTATCCGATAATTGCTATTAATATTAAAATATTAATATTTTTATGGCAAAATATCAAAAGTTATATTTATAACTTAAAATATTTTTCTAATCCTTAAATTATTTTTATATGATTTTTAAATCATTAAATCTAATTTTCCATAATTTATTTAATATATTTATTAAATAAATCCATTACCATTAATATTAATTAATTAATGAAATTCATCATAAAATATCACAAGTTATTGAAAATAACTTAAAATATTTTCTTATACCATAATATAATTTTTCATGCTTTTTAAAGTATTAAAATCATTTCTGAATAATTTATTTAATATTATAATTAAATAAATTAATTACCTTTTATATTCCAAAAATATTAAATATTTATGAAATATACTTAAAATAATTAAAAACTAATTTTTAGGCTTTAAAATAATTTTTAGAAATTTATTATGTATTTTTAATAATTAAAAACTATTTTTTTCTATTTATTAATTAAAATAATTAATTTTCTAAATAAATTGTCGCTAAAATGGCCCTATAGCGACGAAACTGTCGCTATAGGTATTCTTGAGTGTTCTTAAGCATTTTTCAGATTTCATGTCTGTGTTCGAGTTAGTGGGTTTGATCAGCTATAATTCTGAGCCTAATATGTTTCTGGGCTGTCAAAAAGGTTATTGTTAAAATATAAGTGTAATACTACTATTATCAATCGAGTTCATGTCCATACAATAACACAACAAGAAGATCAATGCTTCAGAAATACTTGTCAGACATGTTCTTGAGTTTCTGGGCTGCCCAGAAACTCAAGTAGGGTCGACGTACCTACTTTGGGTCATTATAGATTGAGTCCTGTGTTTGCTTTGTGTGATCTAAAAGTTCCAACATGTAGAAGGGATGTCAAAATACAATTCTATATCATCATATCATAACAACAACATCACATACAACAGATAATGGTACGTCAAACCTTGTCAGGACGCATGTTCTTCACGATTTCTGGGTTTTCCAGATTTCGTTGCAGGCTGGTGGTCAACTAACTTTTAACCTTAATTATCTTTGATTATATATACTTTATGGGTGCTCTAAAAAGTTCTATGTTGTAGTCCGTATACCAGACTACAAGTTTATTACGCAAACATGACCAAATAGTTTGTCAGAAGCGAGATCTGAGGCCTAGAAAACTTGTCAGACTCAAACTGTAAATTCTGGGCTGCCTAGAAAGTAGTTTCGTGATCGGTCAACTAGGTTTGACCGTTCATAACTTGTAATATACACATAATCTGAACATGTTTCCAGTTCCAAATCATAAACAACATGGCAAAGAACATATCCATAACATAAAATACACCTAACACACACCGATCTAGAATCCCTGACATTTGCTTGTCAGTCAACATTTTCTAACTTTTCCAAATTTCTAAAAACATCAATTTTGAGCATCTAAGTGTTATGGATCTGTGATATTACAACCCAGATCACAAATATAAACTACAAACAACATATTTAAACACTTAATCATAACATCTAACATAAAACATATGGATCTTCAAGTTTAAGGTTTATACCTCCTTTTTGAGCTTGATCTTGATTCTTACCCTGATGTTTGTTCTTGACAAGCTAAAGACTGATATTGGCTTTGTTTTTCACTCACTATCACTCAAAATTTTTGGATGGGAGAGAGAGAGAAGAGTTGGCTAGGTTGAGAAGTAAAGTGTATAAGTTTTCTATACTTGTATACCTTTAATCCATGATGCAATGTATTTAACCTAGCAAGTTGGCTGATTAAAATGATTATTAGACCACATGGCTAGCTAGAGTTGGTCACCAACCATTAGTAGGACTAGATCTACACTCCACCTCATTAAAATATTGAAAAGGGTAGTTTGGTCATTTCACTTATAAAGTGAATGGCAACTTGGTAACTTTTCATAACCATTTGGTTTTATCCCTTAGGGTTTAACCTTAAGGTTACACAAATTTATATTCTAGGCTTTTCTAATTAAGTTTTAAAAAAATAGAAAATTAAGATTTATAAATTATAATTAGGATTTCCTAATCATAATTCAAGCTAGCTAATTAGGGTTAACATTTCCTAACTAAAATTGCTAATTTAGCAATTAGGTTCCATAATTGTACATTAGGGTTTTCAGCTGGACAATTAGGGTTTTCTAATAATCAATTAGGGCAATTCCTAATTAAATAAATAACATAAAAACCTTATACTTATCTTCAAGCTTCCAAATTAGGATTTTAATATTTTCAATTAGGGTTACGAATTCCCAGAACTGAATTTAGGGTTTCCATAGCCCGTAATAGGGTTTTTTATCAATCGTTAGGATTTTCTAACTAAACGTCGAGGTTCATAATATATTATTAGGGTTTGTGACTGATATAAATTATCTGGTCAATCCTTGACCCTTGACCACATATTATACACATAAATGACTATAAACACAAAACATGTACACTAATACTCTTAACACTGTAAACCTTCACCAAAAGTTTTTAAATTCTCAAAATTCATTCCCAAAAATGTCAAATACATACACTTATTTTCTGTCTAGGTTCTAATATTGAACCTTAAATCAATTAATTATGATTTTAATAAATTTTCTAAATTCTCAGGTTGTCACAGCTTTTATTTCCGTTCCATCATAAATTGGAACTGTGCATAATCCCATTTATCAGTACCATCCTTGCTGGTTTGGGAGGATTCAACACCATAATTGGAACTCTATCCATTGCTCCTATTAATCATATTAACCTCTTCCTCTTTGTGTTGAGGAAGATGGTTGTCTTGCTTATAAGGTTGGTCGGGTTTGGTCACCATGATCTCACCATTATCAATTAAATTCTGGATCTTGTGTTTCAAGGTCCAGCAATCGTGAGTATCATGTCCTGGAGCTCCAGAATGATACGGACACTTCCGGGTAGCATTAAAACCCTTCCCATTCGGGTTGGCTGGTGGAAGAAGATGGGTAATTTTCTTCTGAGTAGTCAGAAGATTGAGAATATTCTGGAGTGAGTCCCCTAGGGGTGTGAACCCTCGATTGCGTTGGACTTCTCAACACTTTGGAAATACAAGGTTGAAAGACTGTGCTTGAAAAGGGGAGTAGTTTCTCCTCTAGATAGGCATGTTCTGACTGCCTTTTTGGCCTTGTAGTATCAAGGAAACATCCTCCTCATTCCTTTTGTGGACCCTCCTGGGATTGTTTCCATAATTTCCAGACTGGATGTGCTCAGCAACAACTTTCAGAGCGGCTAGGTCTTGAATCTCTCCTGACTTCAATCCCATCTCAACCATCTTCCCATGTTTGATCATTTCAAAAAATGGCTTGCCAATGTGTGCTAAGACCCTCTCACAGAAGGGATTGTCTTGTATGTCTATGAAGGTCATGACCGTTTCTGACTCAGTCATAGAGGGAATAACTTGAGCAACAAGGCACCTCAACCTTTAAGCATACTCTCGGAATGACTCATTGGATTATTTCTTTACCTTGGTATTTTGGTATCAGTCAGGAGCCATCTAAGACTGGAAACTGTACTGACTGAGGAAGGCATGAGCCAGCTCTTCCTAACTATGAACCTTGGAATTGTCTAATATGGTGTACCACGATCAGGCTTCTCCAGCCAGACTTTTCTGGAACAACTGCATTCTGAGCTTCTCATCCTCGGCATAAGATCCGAGTTCTCCAATGAATACCTTCAAATGTGTGTAAGGATCTCCCAACCCATCATATTTTTCAAAGTCAAGAGTTTTGAACTTCTCTGGATAATGAACACTATGGAATATACAAAGGTCAGCATATGAAACACTCTTGTGTTCTCCAATCCCTTTAATAGACCGAATGGTCTTTTCCATTTGAAGGACTTTCTTCCTGATATCACTGGTGTCTGGATCTTCTTTAAGATGGGTAATTTTAGGGGTTTTGTTGGTTTTATCCAACTGAGACTCAGGTATGGGAGCTTCCATGTCCGGACCCCGAGTTCTTTAGTGTGCGGAGGATTCTGTATGTATGGGTATTCATGGACCTTGAGTAGACTGGTGTATTTCTTTAAGCAGAACAGCCTAATATGTAATTTGTTTACTTAATCCTTCAAACTCCTCACGAGAGACAAGAGCAGGATTACACCGGTCAGATGAAGACATAATTGGCTGTAGGCTTGTTGCCTTTTTGGACTTTGAACGGGTTACATGCCCAATTGTTTCCCTACACAAAACTTATGTATTTTAGTCATAGGGAATATATAAATATTTCATGCTATATGATGTGTCCGTTTTAGGAGTATTATCCTGCAACATGGATGTTAGCTGTTTGTAAGATAGCATGGCAAAAAAGGAATGCATGTACACATTAACTTTATACTTTCCATTACATAGAGATTGACATAGAATGAAATTACTAGTAATTAAATTTACAAGTAATTAAAATGGGAAAGTATGAAGAAACTTTCCTCCGCGTTTGGTTTATCAAAGGCTGACCTATCTTAGGTTACTCTCGCGGCTTTTTGGCATTAAGGTTCCCAGATCATCGTAATTTACTCGATGGGAAGTTAATACAGTCTTTCAACTAGAGCGAATTTTGGTGGTGCCTTTCCTTAGCCTCGTTGGAATTAGTCACCCTACGAGTCCAGTAATTAAACACCGATAGAATAGCCTCCTGGTGGAGGGACCACACAAACATACATTCACATAAAATGTGTCTCACCGTTTATGGTAATGATGACATGTGCGAAGCACTTTAATATCACAAGTAGATACAGTGCGAAGCACTAAGTGAAATAAGTAAATCCATTCCTACTCATTTTAAATGAAAATACAACATCCACACACAAGTAGATAACAATTGGAAATGTTTGTAATAACAACTTAAGCCCTCTTACTAGATGTCCCCACCAGAGTCGCCATTTGTCGACGTCGAGATTTTTACTGTCCCTTCTCTGTTCTTCTCTTTTGGTGTTCTCATATTAGGTGAGATTTGTTTAGAAAAACAAGTTGTGAAAATGTCCGATATGTATATGTCGATGATTGGACTGTAATAGTCGTTAGTTGGTATTTTTAAATGGTTGCACCAACTCAACCGAGAAAAGGTTTGCACATTGACCTAGTGATGTGACACTGTCTAACAGGTCTGTGAAATCGAGATTCGTTAGGGTCCGAGGCTTGATTATGCGGAGGGAAGGTGTTAGGCACCCCCCGACATCCGTGTTACCACGGTGGCCGCTACTTTTCAATTAAACTGTTATATGAATGTGTGTGGGTCAATGTGCAGTTATCTAGAAGTAGTGTTATGCCTCGTTTGCACCTATATACAAAGGGTTTGAATTTTGTATAAAAGTTCAATTTTAACAAGATATAGCAAAGATGTTTTGTAAAGAAGGTTTTTTCAAACCCTTATGCTCAATAGTACTTGAGGCCTTTGATACTTTCATTTTATTATACGTTCGGCTTAATTGCTTTTATTTTTTGAGATGCGAGGCATCTTCGAGAAAATAATATACGTAGTAGTGATGAACTCTTTATGGGCATGAGAGCCATCTAAGAAAATTCAAATACCGTGAAACCTGATTACACCCGAAAATGTCCATCACGGGAACCGAATCTAGATTCAGGAGACTGAATCTATGATCACATGAATCCTAGGTTCACATGATGTAGAAGTTTATATAAAAGCTGTAAGTAGTTATATATATATATAAACTGTAAATATATGTATACAAACGATTAACCACCACGAAGAAACTACATGGGGCATTACAAATGTTAATATATAAAATCTGTAAATATATATTTAGGAACGATCAACCGCCATGAAGTAAACTCCAGGCGGGACGAAATGTAAATAAGACTGTAAATGGCCACAAAGCAAACTCAAGGCTTGATAGAAAATTATATATATATACAAGCTGTAAACGCACTGGATATATATCGATCCAGGCTCGGTTCGTTAACTCGAGGATATATATATACATAAGCAGTAAACGCACCTGATCTAAAATAAGGCTCATCGAACAGAGTTCGACAACAGTTTATATATAAGTATATATATAAAAGCAGTAAACGCTCCGGATATAAATCCAGGCTCATCGAACAGAGTTCAACAACAGTTTATATATATATATAAGCAATAAACGCTTTGGACGTGAGTCCAGACTCAATCGAGGCATATCTCGATATATATATATATATATATATAAGAAATTAAAAGCCACGGACCAAAGTCCGGGCATACGCACACAACACGACTCTCAACGTGAATAACTGTGTATACAAAAAGTGGAGTAAGGCTTTAAGAAATGTAAGAAGGCTTACAGTGGACTGCCAAAGAAGACTTCAATAGCTTTAAATGGATGAACACTCGGTTCCCATAGGTAAAATATAGCAAAATATAAGCTCAAAAGTGTTTATAGTGTGTACATAGCAAATTGGACAGGGTTTCCTCGCCTTTTTCCTATAAAAAATGGCCACCCCAAGCCCTCTATTTATTGAGGGGAGCCACAGTGTACTGCAGCAGCAAGCAGATGCACTGCATGTACGCCCAGGTCATGTAGTCATTGTCTCAAAGTACATGCACGCATGCAACACGATGTCCACTCAAACTTTCAGAACTTCAATTCGGGCATCCAATTGAGGTGTATAAGACCTTTTTTGGAATGCTTTTGTCGAGAGTTACATAAATGACATGGGATTAAAGGTTGTACGAAGTCAGGAAGATGGGGCCATGCCCAGGTCTTTAGGCTTCAAATTCTATCTGGTGTGCTTTCTTGTGTAATAGACACTTGGAATTAGAGCTCTAGTTCTTGTAGAACATTGTTGTGTAAAATATATGTTGAAATGTTGTTGAGATGGTGCAATGTGGGATCGAGGTGGCAAAATGATGATTTTGCCCCTCACCGAGGTTATCTCCGGTTTGGGCTGATGTAGCAGTCGTTGCTCAGGGTTATCTCTGAGATTGGGTTGCTGTGAGTACTGAAGGTCCTCAGGGTTGTCTGTGAGGTGTGCTTGACGTCTCGGGTTTGTCTCCGGGGGTGGAACTGAGTGCCTCGGGGTGATCTCCGAGGTTGGAATTAGAACTTTCATGGTTGTCTCCAGGACTGAATATCTCGGGGTTGTCTCCAAGATGGTAAGACTAATAATTCTGGGGTTGTATCCGGAATTAAAGGTGTTTTGTCCTCAAGGGTTATCTTTGAAAGACGATTCTGCCCTCCTGCAATGTTAGTAACATGAATGCAAAAATTTGAGTGTCTACATATAGGATGGCTCTGGTAGAGATGATGGAATTGATGGTATAACTGCAGGAGCTACTAAACAAGAAATACATTTAGCTGAGTGTATCACCGTGGGGAGCATTGGTGTTATTCGTGAAGAAGAAGGATGGGTCATTGCGTCTTTGCATTGATTATAGAGAATTAAACAAAGTCAGTATTTAGAATAAATATCTATTACCAAGACTAGATGACTTGTTTTATCAATTGAAGGGAGCTAAGTACTTCTCGAAGATAGATTTGAGAAGTGGGTATCATCTATTAAAAAGAAGGAAAGAGGATGTACCTAAGACATCATTCAGAACTCTGTATAAACACTATGAGTTTCTGGTAATGTCTTTTGGTTTAACTAATGCCCCTGTAACATTCATGGATTTGATGAACACGGTGTTTAAACCATTTTTAGATAAGTTTGTGGTGGTATTCATTGATGATATTCTGGTGTACTCCAAATCTCAAGAGAAACACGTCGAACACTTATGTTTGACATTGGAAACGATAAGAAAGGAAAAATTGTACGCAAAATTCTCTAAGTGTGAATTCTGGCTAGAACATGTGCAATTTATGGGACATGTGATTGACAAAGATGGGATTTCAGTGGATCCATTAAAGGTGGAAGCTGTAATAAATTGGGAGCAACCAAGGACACCATCAGAAATGAGGAGTTTCTTGGGATTGGTAGGTTACTACACACCGTTTATTCAAGACTTTTCCAAGATTTCCACTCCGTTGACAAATTTGACAAGGAAATTTGTAAAATTTGTTTGGACGAAAAAGTTTGAAGAGAGCTTTCAAGACTTGAAAAAGAATTTAAGTATGGCACCTGTGTTGTCATTACTAGATAATACAAGAAACTTTGTGGTGTATACTGATGCATTACATAAAAGACTAGGTTGTGTGCTTATGCAAAATGGCAAAGTCATTGCGCATGCATCAAGGAAACTGAAGGACTATGAGAAACGATACCCAACCAATGATTTAGAGTTGGTTGCAGTGGTATTTGCTCTGAAAATATGGAGACATTATCTCTATGGAGAGAAATGTGAGATATATACGGAACATAAAAATCTAAAGTATATTTTCACACAAAAAGATCTGAACATGCGTCAGAGGCGATGGCTAGAATTGATAAAAGATTATGATTTTGAGATCTTTTATCATCCAGGTAAAGAAAATATGGTTGTTGATGCCTTGAGTAGAAAAGGTCGTGAGAAATTGATGTTTTTAATGGCTCAGGAGGAACTTATCTCAGAATTGGCAAGGCAAGAGTTGGAAATAAAACTTCCAAAAGAATGAGATGAATGATTGTTCCAGGTGGAAGCTAGTCCAACTTTAGTGGACAAAGAGAAGAACACTCAACTACAGGATGAAGAATGTAGGAAAATCAAAGAAAGAGTGGTTGAGGATAGCGAAGTGAAATACAAGATCGATACTGAAGGACTACTAAGGTTCGAGGAAAGAATTTGGGTTCCAGCAGTACCAGGTATTAAAGACGAAATTTTAACCAAAGCTCATAACTCAAGATATTCAATTCATCCGGGAAGTACGAAGATGTATCAAGATTTACGACGACATTATTGGTGGCCAAATATGAAAATAGATGTTGCAGAATGTGTTGCGAATTGCTTGACATGTCAAAGAGTCAAGGCTGAACATCAGAGACCAAGCGGATTACTTCAACCATTGTAAATACCAAAATAAAAATGGGAGCACATCATAATGGATTTTGTGGTAGTTCTTCTAACTAATCAGAAAGGTTACGATGCAATTTGGGTGATAGTGGATAGGCTGACAAAATCAGCACACTTTTTGCCAATAATGATTAGATTCAATCTTGATTAGTTGGCAAAGTTGTACGTCAAGGAGATCGTTTTGAGACATGGAGTTCCAGTGTCAATTATGTCAAATAGAGATCTGAGATTCACGTCAAAATTCTGGAAGAGACTACAAGAATGCATGAGAACACAGTTGAGAATGAGTACTGTGTACCATCATCAAAACGAATGAACAATCCAGACATTGGAAGATATGCTTAGAGCATGCATTATGGATTTCGAAGGGAGTTGGAATGAGCATTTACCACTAGCAAAGTTCACCTAAAATAACAGTTTCCACGCAAGCATTGGGATGCCACCTTACAAAGCATTGTACGGCAGGAAGTACATAACCCCATTGTTCTGGGATGAAGTTGGTGAACGTCAACTATCAGGACCGAAACTGGTACAACAGACCATTGAAGTTGTCAAACTCATAAGGGCAAGATTTATAGCTGATCAAGACAGGCAGAAGAAGTATGCTGATCAACATAGGCAAGATCGCGAATTCGACGTAGGAAATTTTGTTTTCCTAAAAGTTTCTCCTTGGAAGGGGAAAATACATTTTGGTAAAAAGGGAAATCTAACCCCGAGGTTTATTGGACCCTTCGAGGTGCTGCGAAGAGTAGGTGAAGTGGCTTACAAGGTAGCTCTACCTCCAGAGTTGGAACATGTTCGCATTGTTTTTCATGTTTCGGTGCTACGACCGTATAAACCTGATTACAAGCATGTGATCGAGTATGAACCGTTATAGTTTGATAAAGACTTCTCTTATGCGGAGATTCTTATCCATATAGTTGACATGAAAGAATATGTGCTCAGAAATAAAGTGATACCTTCTGTGAAGGTGATATGGAGGAACTACAATGCTGAAGAAGCTACGTGGGAATTCGAAGATAAAATGATAAAAAATTATCCTGAGTTATTTGTTTAATTATATTTTCGATTCTGGGGGCAAAATCCTTATAATGAGGGAAGAATGTGATGAATGAAATGTTTGAGTTATGATTCTGGGGATAGAATCCTTGTAAGGAGGGAAGGATGTAACAATCTAGAATTTTAATTATAATTTCAAATATATATTGAATTAAATAAATATTTTAATTGGTGTGTTATTGTTGAATAAATATTTGTTTAATTTGATTATTTAATTGTTAAATAAATAATTTATGAGTTTGGGAAATAACTTAATTAAGGTAAGATTTTAATTAAGTTGATAATTAGTATTTTGAAATTAATTAAAATAAAAGAGTGATGAATTAAATTTTATGAGATAATATTCTAATTTAATTTAATAATTAAATTAGAGAATTGATAAGAATTAAAGGAATTGTTATAAAGTTATTTTAATTTAAGTTGATAATTAAAATGATGTATTAATTTATGGAATAAAATTATAATTTTGTTGTATTGGATTTTGCAACAAATTGATTTAATAAATTGTTATTAGCTTTAATGTAATTAAATTTGAATATTAGAATTTAATTGAATAGAGTGTGACAATTAAACTATATTATAAATGAGTTATGAAAATAAATTAAAAAGTTTTAATTTGGTTTTACCATAAAAAGCCTTAGAGATTTTAAAATTCCTTTTTAATCTTGTTTTGCCAAACGAGGCCTTCTGGATTTTGAATTTTAAAGAAAAGAATGTATATATATATATATATATATAATAAAATAAAATATAACTGAAATAAAATAAAAGAGGGGAGTTATATTTTGTCAGTTATATAGGTTTACATATATTAGTTAGTATTTTGTTCCTACATTAAGTTAGAAAAAGAGAGAAAGAACAGAGAAGAAGAGAAAGAAGAGAAAACACAGTGAGAAAAGAGAGAAAAGAGAGAAGAAAGTGTGAAGCCTTAGAGAAATTTAGAAAAAATTGGAAGTTTGGAAGCCAAGAAGGGATTAACAAAGTAGCCTTCATCATCTAAACAAGAAATCAAAAAGGTATAATTCTTATTTTAAGAGTTTTTTTTGTTTTTATTAAAAGTTCTCTATAAATTAGATTTTTGTTGATAATTGATGGAATATATCATTATTATATATTAGATTATGTATAGAAATTGTTTTTATGTGCTTTAGTGTTAACTAATCCATGAAAAAACATGGTAATTATGAAGAAATTAAATTATAGTGAAATATGTATATGAATATGACTTATGTGATATTAAAATTGATGTTTAATTCATAGTATAAATCATAAATTGACTATTGGTTGTGAAAATACATGAAGAAATGAAAACAAAGTAATTTAAATTAATTGTTTTGGTTGAAAAATGAATTCACAATGATGAATTTCACTATGAATGTCAAAAGGGTGAAGAAATAGTAGAAATAATGAAATTAAAGGTTATAATGTTAATGTTTAAGTTGTTTATGTAGTTAAAAACATGTTGAAAACCTTAAGTTATGTTTCTGTATGGTTTATATATTTTATATTTGGTAAATTTATTGTTAGAAAGTAGCTTGTAAGCAAATTTGGCTTTATTTTGTGTTCTTCATGAACACGCCTCACTGAATCGTACTTGATGTCAGCAAAGATCCGCACCCCATAGTACAAATCCAGTGCCAGGTTAGCGCTGCAACACCAATTATACGCCATTGTCTCATGTGGCGCTTAGCTTCAAGCTAATGGCCTTGATTAGCGATTAGCGATTATAGCGTAAAATTTATTTTGATTATACAATTTTGTAATTGTTGATAAAGAGTAATGTTATGTAGTTAAAATGTGATTTTGTCTTATTGTGGTGTTATAGTACCAAGTATGAAAAATAGTATTAGCAATTAATGAATTATGTGATAAATTGAAGAGTCGTGGTTTAACCAAATAGTTGAACCTAAGACTATAAGTCGTACATGAAATGGATACTTAATTATGTACTGAGTACATGTAGTAACTAATTATGTCATGATGACATGTGTATAGGATATTGAGAATCAAGTATACGGTTTAGCTTATACGCAAGGCAAGTTTTCAAACTCCAACTTTTATTTGAGTTGTCATATCTTACTTATTTTATGCAAATTTCCGAACTTTAACCTCTATTTAAGTTTGTTCTATCTTATTTACCTTTATATTGAGCAAGTAATTCCTAATCCTACTTATATAACTTATTTATATTCATGCAAGCTCTTTACCCTAACTCTTACTTTGAGAAGGTTTCCTATCTTTAACTTGTTTCTTATTATGCAAGTTTCTAAATTCTGTTATTCTTATGATGATCAAGTTTTATTGTTCAACTTGCTATCAATTATGCATGTTCAATAACTCAATTCTTTTACTAAACAAAATTCTAGCCTTAGCTTAATATTGTTCAAGCAAGGTTTGTTATATTATTCAATGCTTATGCTTTTTAGTTCATTTCTAAGCATGACTTCAATATACAATATTGATTCATTTATGACTCATTCCATAACATATTGTTATTACATTTTTGATTCAACTAATCCTTAGTTGATGTTCGTTAAACTCTAAATTACCCTTGAAGCTTATCCAAACCATACTTATTTTGGTGCGGACTTGTATTTTAAATACTTAGATGAACAACCCTATTACAGGGGATAATTTACGCGAAGCGTTTAGATGTTTGTGCACAATACATGGTATGAAGGGTTGATCCCCATAAGTACGATAAATACCTACACTCTTATGACTATTTAGATTTAAGTTGAAAGAATACTAATAACCTTGGACATAGTTCATGATCTTGTGACCCTCAAATATATCTTAAATTGTACTTTAAGTTCTTGGTTGTCATTGATAGAGAACATTATTCAATCCTATTGAGTCTATTCATTTGGCAGTTATTATAATATTATTATTCATTGTTATTTCAAGTGAACATTTGTTTTGCTCACTCTTGCTTATATAACCATTACAGCTAAAGTTGAGAAGGTTGATGAACCTACCACTAGTAAAGGGAAAGGAAAGATGAACAAGTGTTGAAAACTTGTAAATCTGTTCATTTTTATATTGTCAGACTTTATTTTAATTGTTGAGATGTAATTATTTATTTTTCCACGTATGATGAATGTTTAAGGTTAGACAACCTGGGATTTTATTGATGATGTAACCCTTTATTGGGAAATATTATTGTTTAAATTTTATTATATTTGGGTAGATAGAAATGAATGTTTAGTCAGTGAACACCAAATTTTGTGGGAATGAAGTACCCAGATTTGGGGGTGTCACATGTTCTTTATATATGGAAGTTAAGTTTTAAAAGGACTAATGGTTTTTTTATGTAATAGAATTAAGTTTGTAGTTTAAATAGGAAGTTATTTCTTAGTATTTGGGATTCTTGGGACTGATAACAGTTTGGGGCCAAAAAGGAGTTTAATTTTGATTCAAATTCTGAAGAGGCTTGGATTGTATAACTTTGGTATGGATTGGAAATGGATTTAGTTAAACTATTGATATATCTTATGTCAATTAGAAGAGAGGGAGGAATCTTACAATCAATTACAATTTTGAGAGCCTTAATTGAGAGAAGAACATTGCAGGAGTAAAGCAAGGAAGAAGATTCACGAAGATTGCAAAATTGAAGGCCAAGAAGGGTGGTGTATTACTATTCTTCTTTTTAAATTCAGTTTTTGTAATTTGGATGATGAATTATTTACTTTATTCAGTTTTTAATTCATTGATTATGAAATAAATTACTTTTTAGACTTGCAATGGATCTTTAATGTTGAACAATGATTGTTATGCCTTAATTTTAGTTTAATAATACTATCAATTAAGTTTATCTATTGTGATTTATACATAATTTATGAATTACTTGATCACCAAATTTATGTGGATTTGTATGGATTTGAGAGATGATGAATGAATCTTGACCTAATCACAATAGCATGTGTTCTTGAATTATGTGCTTTGATGGAATCTTGATGAATGTTTATGATAGAGATATACCTAACATCATATGTAATCCTTAAAGAACTTGGAATTTAAACCTTATTTGATTATAATTCACATAGAGATATAGTGAATTAGTTAACTAGGGTGTTTGGCTTAATTCTATCAAATTGTGGATTTAAGTTAATATGGTATTAGTGCATTGAGAGATGGATAATTCTACTTAAGTGTTCTTGATTAATAAACTGAGATAGTAAATTAAACTGAAAAAAGGTGTGATAATTAGAGTGAGACTTAAAGTGAAATTGTAAGCCTAATTCTCCATTATCTGATTGAAATTATAGTTGTTAATTTGTAATTGATTTGTTTTGATTTTTATTTCTTTAGTTTTTATTAATTATCATCATTAATTTGAATAGTTTAATAAAATTGAAATAATAGAAAACTGGTAATTGTTAGATTAATTTTCATATTAGTCTTTTTGGGAATGATACTTTTCTCATCATTATATTACTTTTTGAGCAAATATACTTACGTGTTGAGCGTAATTAGATTTTAGCCAACAAGTTTTTGGACCCGTTTCTGGGGATTAGTTTTGATTTTAGTATTTTTCAATATCAGTTTAATTAGTTCAGTTTTAATTAAAAAAAAATTCTTTTATTTTTTCTTTTTCTTGTTTCAGCTTCTCTAAATTAGTTTATGCAAACTCGGTCTAAGAAGCCAGACTTGCTTCCTTTCGAGGACGGTATCGAGAAAAGGTTTTAAAGGTTCAATAAGTGGATTAAAAAAACTAAGGAGAATTTGGATAAACAGGAAGAAACAATGGCTGCAGAGGATCAGAAAGCTCTAAGGGATTATGCTACTCCCAGGGTGACTGAGCTTCAATCGAGCATTACCAGGCCTATGATAGCTGCAAATAATTTTGAGATCAAGCCTGTGACCATACAAATGGTACAGAACTTAGTACAGTTTGGGGGATTAGTCAATGACAATCCGAATGCGCATTTAGTTAGTTTTCTGGAAATCTACGACACTTTTAGATACAATGGAGTGTTGTATGATGCAGTCAGACTTTTCTTATTTTCGTTCACACTGCAGGACAAGGAAAAAAGTTGGTTACACTCATTACCACCAGGGTCGATTACTACATGGGATGACCTTGTTAAGAAATTTTTGGCTAAATTTTTCCCACCGGCAAAGACTGCGAAGATGAGGAATGAGATTACTATGTTTGAGCAATTACATGGGGAGTCTTTGTACAAAACTTGGGAGATGTACACGGAATTACTTAGGAAGTGCCCACACCATGGACTACCCAAATGGCTGCAGATGAACATGTTTTACAATGGGTTGAGTGGTAATCTCCGAACGAGTATTGATGCAGCTTTTGGGGGATCTTTCATGTCTAAGAGTTAAGAGGAAGCTTACGATCTAATAGAGACGATAGCGGCTAATAACTACCAGTGGCCCGCAACGAGAATAACATAGCCAAAGGCAACTTAGATGTTAGAGGTAGATGGGGTAACAGCATTAGTGGCATAGATCTCGGCTTTATCAAAGAAGATAAAAACTTTGACAGTTGCACAAACTTAGCAGGTTACCTTTGTGTGTGAATTTTGTGCTAGGGAACATCCTACGGAATAATATGCCATTAACCTAGCGACGGTTGTTTATGGATAGCTATAATAGAATTCCACAGAATATGTATCAGAATGCCTACGATACAGGGAATATGAATCATCCAATTTTTTCGTGGAGTAACAATCAAACTCAGCAGCTCCACGACCATCTTATCCCCAGGGATTTCAAAATCAAAATCAACAAGCAGCTCCACATCAAGAAAAAAAGACAGATTTAGAAGAGTTGTTGTTGAAGTAAATATCAAGCAATGAGGCGGCTATGAAATCGCAAGAGGCAGCAATGAAAACACAAGCAGTGTCAATCAAAAACATAGAAAATTAGATGGGACATCTTGCATTAGCGTTGAATAACAGGTCTCACGGGACTTTACCTAGTGACACTGAGAAAAATCTGAAGGGGAATCATGAACAGTGTCAAGCAATAACTTTGAGAAGGGGGAAGCATCTTGAGGGACAGAATGCAGAAAACTCAGCGAAGAAAGATGTTAAACAAGGTGAAGAGAAACAGGGTGAGGACAAGAAAGAGGACAAGAGTAAGACAGATGTTGAGCTAGTTGTTTATCCTCCACCACCATTCCAGCAGAGAGTTCATGTAAGAACCTGAATTTTCAGAAAATATTAAAATAAGAATTTAGTAGATAAAATTCTTAAAGCATGAGATGGGTTCAAACAAGAATTTATAAATGTGTTACGAGGTATGTGGTATTGTGTTACATAGGGTAATATGAGCTATGTAATAAGTAATGTTGTGTTTAATAAATATATATCATTATTATATATTTGTTATAAATTGTAGAGATGAATTAATAGGAAGATGGTTAAGATTTATCTATCGACATTAAATAATTTATTGAATTATTTTATCATAGTGAGTTAGTGACATTAAATATCTTTGATGCATAATCACCATTTTCTTGAATATATATATACTAATAACTAGTATGATATAATATGAGTTTTAGTTAGTGCTTAAGCTATCCATGGATGATCGAGATAGTAAAGCATAAATTAGTTAATTAGGAGAATTAACTAACAAGTAGAAATATTGGTTAATTTATTATAAAGTGGAAGTTATATTATGGAATAATATAATTTAAAGGGGTTTAAGAATCACTTAAGTAAATAGTGAATATGTGATTATAACGGGTGCTTTATATTTGAGTTTTGTGGTAAGAAACCCGTAAAGGAGATTTCATAGTTGGTTAAACTATTAAGGGAAAATAGAGTTTTAAAACTCAAGGTTTGATAATTAAATTATTAAAGAAATAGTAATCTATGATGTGGAATCAAAGAAGAGGTTGATTTTAGATGAGTTCCATTTATGAGGTATATGTAAAGTGATTCTTGACATAGATTTTATTTACGCTAATTCGAGAACTTATGCGCCTCTCTCGAACTTGGTATGTGTGCAATTGCGCCATTTCAAAGCTTCATGACCAGTAGTAAATTGCTACCGATCTGTAGGATATTCTGAGAAAGTTTGTGGAATTTAAGATTCAAGAAATGGGTACTAAAGACTCATAGGGATACATGTATACATCTATATATGTATATGGATGTATAAGGGAAGTATTTGGATACATATGTATAAAGACTAGTATGTTAGCATTATGTACAAGTGAGATAATAAAATGTAACATGGTGCAATAGACCACTCCCATGACCCCTAGAAATTTTGAAAATTGGAGTTAAATAAGCTTGCTAGATAGCTCATATGATAACAATGATGGTTAGCCCAATGGCTAGGGTATAATGAATAGTAGTAGTTGGTGGGAGTTAGACACAAACTCTTCTTTGCCCCTTGTGTAATGACCATATGAGGGTAAAAGATTGGATATAAATAGAGACCATTAAATTAGTGCTAGTATATAAGCTATGAGAACATATAATGTTAAGATATTACATTATGACCATATTATAAGATGTAATGTTAAGAATAATATTATTTTGTGAGATTGTATTATTATAAGCTTGTGGACTATTAATTACTAAGTTCGCATAGTTATGTCTTGTGTGGCACAACTAGGGAAGTTAAATCAAGGAGAGATTTAATGGGAAGTATTACAAGAAAATAGATGGTGAGTTAATAAATAATTGATATTAATTATCATTATGATAATTGGGTATATTTGAGATGATAATTTTATGTAAAATGATGGTTTGAGAATATCCAAGTAAATTATAATTAGCCCAATTAAAATATTATTTAGACTAGCCCAATGTACATGAGATATAAGATGATATATTGGTGTATATTTAAAATATAAGTATACTTCCTATATGTGGGTAGGTACATATATATGTGTATATATATATATATATATATATATATATATATATATGCCCATAGCTTAATTTAGTGTAGTAATGTTAAGTCATTTTAATAGGTCAAAAAGGAATTAACTTTAGTATGATGGGAATCATTTTACTAATAAGTAAGGAAGTAATATTACTTGTCCCAAAATCAGTGTCACAGTCTAATAATCAGCCGTGTATAGGCCATTGGCCTAATCTATTGTATTGATGAAATTTAGAGCTGATGATGGCTACGAGAATGGAGGAAGAAAGAGTGGTTCACCAACTCCTTCTTGTCCAACATCTTCTTCCTTCTTCCATTTGTTTAATCTTGGAGGCAAAGCTATAGACTGTGTAGAGAATTCTCTATAAATAGAGCCCCTCCTTTTCTTTCCAGTTGTTTGAAATTTTCTGAGAAGTTGCTATAGAGAGTCAGTAGTATTGGTGTAACTCCCCCATATCTATACTCCCACGGTATCTGATATGGTGTTTATAGTAAATCAACATAATGCTTTTAAATCTATACACCCATGGTATCTAATTATAAGATTACATTAAATAGAGGGACTATCAGATATAATTCCCATAGATCCAAAATTCACAGTATCCCATAACAGATGTAAATTCTCAAGAGAACTATTACCGTGTTTGGATACCCTCACTTGGATATATGAACTGTATCTGTGACTAGAGTCTATTTATCCGAAATTCAGAGTATCAGTAATAACATGAACAGTCCATATTACTAATACCCACTCCCAGATGTATAGTCTATGCCAAACGAATTTATACTATCGTATCGATAGTAACTATCTATCCGAAATCCAGAGTATCAATAACAACATGAACAGTCTATGCTATTAATACCCTCACTCAGATAAATAGTTCCCAAGGATCTCAACTAGATTCGAAGAAATCTAATTTTACATCTATATATGTAAGAAAACACGGTTGCGAAAATAATACAACGAGTTCTTATTAAAATTCGATTACATGATTCTCATAACGAGTTCTTATTACAAGGTATTCAAAAAGACAAGAATATAATCTAATCTATGTAGGGACGCTTCCCTTTATCTACTCCAGATGTTCCATGATTACCATCTAAAACTGCAAAGGAAATAATTTGCAAGGGTGAGCTATGACACGCTCAACAAGTTTTTTATTTTATAACAATATAGGATTTGAAGAAATATAACAATTTAAATTTTGACTGATAGTTGTTACTATTTCTGGATTTCTATTTATTTCAACCATTTCTGGAATTTTTCTTTATTTCTATCAGTCACAAAGACTTAGAAATTTTGTTCAGATGTGTGACAGGGGATCAACCCATTCAACATCTTAGGAGTATACATATCATCCTACCAGTCCTCAAAATACACTAAATGTCAATATATTATTAACTAAATTTCAATCCCTTACGGGATACCCAACTTCAGTATAAGATGTCTTACCAAAACAATTTGGTTTGACTCAACAGTTTATGTGACGCCCCCAAAATAGGTATACATCACCTATTCTGAGTTGTCAATACATGGTACAGAAACAACTACAACTTTATTATTACAACAGTAAAACTGTGAGTTTGAATACAAATATTATCTTCTAGACAATATCTATACTCAAATAAATCCTCATCACATTTATTGATACATTATTTTACAAAATGGTGAGGACTACTAAACAATCCTTTCTAAAACCTTCATTCCATACCCAGACTTCGTACTCATTATATTCTCGCCTCCCGAGAAGAAAAATGGAACAAAAGGAAAAGGGTGAGCTCAACTAGCCCAAGAAAGAATATTATGACTAAGATAATATACAACAAATTACCGTTAGTCTTCAACAGGAAAAATCTAATAGAATACAATAGACAACAAATTTTAAATCAATATTCGCAATGAAATAATAATTCATTAGAAGAGTTAAGTAGAGAATGCAAACTACTATCTTCTATGTATGAATTTAAAAGTTCATCGTCTCATCTTTTATCCCCAGTAACATCAATCAATATACATACGGAATCAAATATTCATCTTTGCACTACTGAAGCCAAAGATATTCATCGATTGGTCATGTTCATCTAAACACTGTTCATCTTTGCACTCTGACCAAAGATATTCTTCAGAAATCATTCATCTTTGCACTACTGGGCCAAAGATATTCGATAATATCATCATTTAAGACCGAGGATGATGAAAATATTTTTAAAAAAGCGAATCCAGTGAAACAAAATGACAAGGATTAAGGATTCGTACTTTGTTTTATCCATGTTCAAAAATACCTCAAAATTAATCATAGTGGTGTAAAATTTAAGAATGATCAAAACATGGATACAATAAAAGCTAGTATCCAGAATAGATATTTTGGACAAAAAGAAGAAATTTTATTTTTCGGTGAATAGTGCCGTATACGTGAATAGTAACTCCGACACCAAAAGATAGAAATTCCACAAAAAAAACATCTTTACGCTTCATGAATAGTACTCGTGAATAGTAACTCGTGAATAGTAACTCATGAATAGTAACTCGTGAATAGTAACTCATGAATAGTAACCCCGACATGAAAAAGTTTCAAATTTGATAAAAAGTTCCTACCAATATTTCAAAGATAATGATATTGAAGAAATAATATCATTTGAGAAGAAAATAACATCCCTTACCTCGAAAGATTAGTACTTCTAATTTGGAATAGGGTATAGTCTTTGAAGGAACTTGCACTCGATCTAACAATACTCAAAGTATACTCACAAGAATACGCTCAATATATCGAGAGAGAAATAGAGAGAAACTTCGGTTTTGCGGTGTGTTTTCAATTCTAACCTAAGCACCCTATTTATAGGAAAATGCTTAGAACACCAAAGCGAAAATTGAATATAATATTAATATATTTTTCACATTTTCTTTAGCCCACCTTAGACAACTGATCTCAGCCCATTTGAATCACATGTGAGGCCAACTTAGTTGCAAAAACGTTTTTCTCAAAATAATTAACTAAAACTCAAAAAATTAATTATTTTAACTTCGGAACTTCAATAATTCATAATAAATAGCCCTTTAATCAGAAAATTCGAATCTCACGAGTTTTTATAGGAAATTCAATTCTCTACAACTTTGCAGAAGAAAGTTTTTCCAAATTCCAAATAGAAATTGACCGAAATCCACAAACGGGCGATTTTACAGTCTATAATCAAATTTCGGTCAATAATTGTGTCCACCAACACACAAAACATGTGTTAAACATTTAATGCCACAAAAATACTCTTCCTCCTCATATACTCATATATCCCACATTCATTGTAAAAATATCATCGTTAATATATTATTAAAATAATATATTTAAATGAATTATTTTATCAGAAAAAGATAAAATATTAATTTTCAACAATTGTCACATTAAAAATTTTCTCCATCTATATCCTCATAAAATCAATATTTTCCTCATCATATAAATCAATAATTAATTATTCATAAATAATATTACGTAATCACATTATTGACAAACTGCATACGGTTCCTGGGATGAGGGGCTTTCAATAAGAATTTCTTCTTCAAGCGCCAAGCAATTAGGTGACCAAACCTCTCCTTAGATGTAACTTTCTAGACATTGCCAATAATGTTATCTAATAATATTATTCAGGATAATATGAATTATTGCTTCGATAATGAAAAATACCGTGTAATGACAATTATTGAAACAACAAAGAATATAAAATATCAACGCAAAGAATTATTAACTCAATAAAATCTTGAAAGAATTATCGTAACCATTATTGAGTAGTGCCTTCTTCACGTAAGAATCAATAATTGGTGCAATACTGCAGGTTCTCGTGTTTTAACCACCGGTATTTTAACAAAGATAATCAGTAATAACCACGCCTGTTATTTTTAAACAACTTATATTTGTCGTTTTTTTTCACCCAATCGCTTTCCAGTTATGGGCCCACACATGGTCAAGGCTTGCATCGCATTTAATATTCCCGACAAAGATTTAATATTCTCCAACAACAATGAATATTTTATAACCACTTGCTTATTTTGAAATATTTGCGTATTTTACCCCTAACTATCCACATTAATCAAATCAACCCTTACTATTTCAAAATAATAAATAGAGAAAATTAAATTTCATTAATAATAAGTTGGGGTCTTACAGTTTATGCTCAAGAAACATTATCATATGAATAAACAATTCATTTCTTAGTTATGCTGGAGCTATAGCAATAACTTTACAATAAGAAGGTAATTCAATTGTAGGTGTAGTATATTATATCAATAGCATATCAAGATAAAAATCTTGTTCAATAAATAAACAGGGTTTAAGAAATTTGCTTTATAAGAGATTTAAGGATAGAGAACTTGCCTGAGCGTAGATCAGTCAAGTTATGCTATTTAAACGTTAAAAAATACCTACGAATGTTCATATATATAATTCTAACACATTAGTATTTATAATAATACTCAATTATATCATTTACATATGAATGAATTAAATTAATTAAGTTTTCGGTGGTAAGTACCTTTGATAAATGGACTAAATTTTATTTATAAAATTTAATTATCCTTTATAATACCTTTTAGAAATTTTAAAGTATTTAAAACATTTATTTATCTTTAAAATGATTTTTAACAATTTATTTCTATTTATAAGTAATTAATATTTACTTAAAATTTACAAAAATATTGATTATTATTCTTAAATAATTTATATTCATTTATTATAATTTTATATCAATAATAATATTTTTCCATAATTATTTAGCATCTATAAATATTTATCCTAATTTCTTTATTAATAAATTAATTATTAATAATATCTAAATATAATAAAATAATTATTAAATTTATGTAAAAAATCAAATTTTAATTATAATTATTTAATATAATTTTTAAAACTATTTTTATATTTATTTATTAATTATTTCTAATTTTTATAATTTATTTTTAGAAAAAAAAATTTGTTTGTCGCTAAAGCCCTTCAATGACAGAAAGTGTCGCTGTAGGTGTTCTTCAGTTTCTGGGCAGCAGTTTGGTCATGGTCGAGTGACCAGTTTGACCACTAATTATAAGGCTATTACTAATGATTTTTGGTTTGGTCAAGAGTTGATGTTGTAGTACTCATACAATAGTACAATATGAAACAAAGTTTACGCTTTAATCTACATATAACAAGAGGTTATAGAGGCTCAAAGTCACTGTCAGAGCTGTTCTTGAGTTTCTGGGCAACCTAGAACAGTAGTCATGGCCGGTCAACGATTTTGTGGCTTAAATATCTTTGATTCTGTGTATTAGATGTGTGTGATGTTTGTTATAACATGTAGTATATATGTCAGGGTATATATATATAACATTAACTTGAACAACGCATAACTCTAATGTAAGACCCCAGTTTTTATGAATAAAGATAATTTTTCTATAAATATCATTTTTGAATATTATGGAATGAATTTTATATAATGTTATAGTTCAGGTAATATTTACAAATTTTGCAAAGTATGCAAGTTGTCATATTATATTCGATTGGTGGGAAAATATTCTTTTTGTCCGGGAATATCCGTGACGACTAAGATACAATCATTGGTGGAACCCCATAATGTAATTATCATTTGGATTGAGAAAACGACAAAAATATTTTTATGAAAATAACTGGCGGAAGTTTTACCGTTAAACTACTCAGTAGTAAAGTATAAAGAATACGCTGGTCGTGGTTGCATAGACACCGGTATTGATTATTAAAGGCTTACGTGATAAGTCACTCGGTTTTATTTTATTAGTATTATTAACGTAATAAAACAAAAACTTTTATATAAAACAAAATACTTTTATAAAGTTATTCGTTTTATTAGGCTAATAGTAAAATCTTTTATATAAAACAAAATACTTTTATAAAGTTATCTGCTTTTTTATTAGACAATAATTAGAATATATTATATTTTATTATGATATAGTGTTTTGCATAGTGTACTGCATAGTGTTTTGCACAAGAAAATCTTTTATAAAGTTATTCGCTTTATTAGATTATAAATAGAATATATTATATTTTATTTAAAAGATTTTGCTTTAAATATGGACCGTCAGATTAAAGTAAATCAATCTGGACCGCTTCATGAGTTAGTTACTATGCAGATTCATTTTTCTATAAATAAGCTCATTCCTTCATTATTTTATTACTTAATTCTTTGAAACTCTAGAGAGAAAATTATTAGAGAAAGAAGAAAAGTATTCTACTACTTCACTACTCCGATATCAAGTTTCTTTTACCGTAAAGGGTATTATTTCTTTTTGTATTCATGAAGAGAACTTTCGTTATTCCATTCTTTATTATTCTCTTTGGAATAACCAAAGATAATGGACTACCCTATACTTGGTTACATTCTTCTATTATTCTCGACTTTATTATTATTCGCTGAATATCTTTGGTCAGACGCTTTATACGGACCGGTTCCGCTCTTTATTATTATTACATTGGAATATCCATGCTCATGCATTTTAAAGGACTGGTTAAAAGTTTTTATTATTATTCTGTTGAATATCCTGCTCGTGTGTTTTACGCTGCAGACTGGTTCGATCTTCATTATTCTCATTGGAATATCATGTCTGCATGCGTTTTTACGCTGGGACCGATTCCGTTATTTATTATTCGTTGGAATAACTCGTCATGCGGAAGTAATCGCATGCATGGTGATTTCTTGTTGTTATTCAATTCTTTATTATTCTCGTTGGAATATCGTTTGTGCGCGTATTACGCTGACCGGTTCCGTTATTTATTATTCGTTGAATAACTCGCTTTATCATGCAAAGTACCGCATGCATGGTGATTTCTTTTGTTATTCCATTCTTTATTATACTCAGTTGGTTAAAGTTTTGACTTCTATACTCCATGAAATTAGTAGAATATCCTTGATATTTGCGCTTCATCAGTATCTTTTCATGGAAATCTTCTTCTGAGCATTCTTAAATTTAACTCTACAAAGAAGTATCATGTTAACAATTTGGACGTTATTAGTTCCTGAATAAATTAATTCTTGAACTTGTTTTATTGAATTCTTATATCATTGTCATCATCCTCATGTTTATATTTTTTTGAAAGTCATCTGTGGCCTGTAGTGCATAGATGGACTTGGTATGATTATGACCGAGGATTATTCGGTGTAATCATGACCGTAATGTTACAAATGATGTGGTAAAAGTCCTCATTGGCCCGTAGTGCATTGATGGACAGTTCTTGGCATGATCATGTCCATTGATGAATACACGAATGTCTTTGGCCCGTAGTGCATGGATAATTTGTGGTCGTGATACTAAAGAATATCCTTGGCCGTAGTGTAGGGGTGATTCGATGATGTGGATTATTTATTAAGCTGAGTCTCAGCGATAAAAGTGATGAAAAACCTTTTAAATCATAAAAGATAGTAGATTTTATTCTCTACTTGACTCTTTTAATGGATTGCTTGTTCACCGGCAGCTTAAACTTGATGTTTATTATATTTTATCAGTTTAACATTGTTGAAGACTAATGATAATTTATTCTGCATTATCTTAGTCATAATATTTCTTACTGGGCTAGTTGAGCTCACCCTTTCTTTCACTGTTCTCTTCAGGAAATGAGAATGTAGCTGGGACGAGTCGGGGAGTGGAGTGATGGTCCGGATGATAGTATTAGCTAGTAGTCCTCACTATTCTGTTAAATAGTGTGACAATAAATGTAATGAGGACTTATTCTGAGAGTGGATATTGTCTAGAAGACAGTATTTGTATTAAAACTCACAGCTCTCTTGTTGTATAATTAAGATTGTATTTGTATTCTATACCATGTATTTGGCGAATTAGAATAGGTGATGTATACCTATTTTGGGGGCGTCACATCTAAGGTCTCTAATTATGCTGGTCAAAGTACAACCAGACATTGTTCTTTATGTTCTTCAATTTTCTGGAAAACCCAGAAAACTTGGTCAAGCTCGGTCAACGGATTTTGACCATTAATTTCAGTAAACCTATACGTTGTTTGTTCAATTTAAGATCATAGATATGTAATATATATAACAGGGTATTAATCTATAACAAAAACTTACAAAAATAACAAACAGAAGACGATTAAACAGATTGTTCAAAGTAGCTAGATTCGATTGTTTCGAAGTTTTCGGGTAACCCGTAAAAGCGCAATCTGTGAACGGTCAACCCACTTTGACTGCTTATAACTTAAAATATATAGTTCAAATGAACCTATTTTCTTTTCCAGATTAAAGACCTACTAACAGGCTACAAATACCAAACAATTAACAGACTAAAACATAAACACATATGAATCTATAGGCCCTGACATTCGGCTGTCAGACTTAGTTTTCAAAATTTCCAGATTTCTTAAAACACTTAATTAAGCCATCTAGATGTTATGAAAACGTGTTCTACCAATCTATCATACTTTCTAACATACTAACACATAATTCTAAACATCTAAACAACAAATCTAACATACGATCAAAGAGCCAATTAAGAACTAGGGTTTGTACCTTTTCTTGAATGATTTTTTATTCTAGTTTCTGATTTCGTTGTTGTTATCACCCAGGCTTGATTTGGTAAGTTTATAAGTGTATCTAGGCTTAGGAATTTCATGAGTTTGCTCAGCCCTAAGGTTCCTATTTATAGAATTCTTCAACTTGGCTTTTTGGTCATTTTTGAGCAACTTGCCTCTACAAAGATCTAATGCAAAGTTACTTGTGCTGCTTAGAGTTTGCTACCAGCTCATAAGCAGCCTTGGAACTTGGTTGGGTGACTCCTAACCTACTTGTGAGCTAGTTAGGTTTAATTAGTAGCTTAATTAGGCTTTAATCTTCACTAATCTTGATTAGGGTTTTGTTTCTAATGATTAGGATTGTTAAGTGATGTTTATTAGTACCTAACTGAAGTTTACTAACCATGATTAGGTGTTAACATAAGCTAATTAGAGTTAGTTTATCTAATTAGGGTTAGGCTTACAAATTGGGGTTAGGGTTTGTTAATCTAGGGTTGTTAACCTAAATTTCTCACTAATCCTAACAATCACGACAAAGCGTTTTGTCAGTGTAAGCACGACAAAGCAACTTGTCAAAATAATTTTACCGAGAAGTCCGATTACGGGAAAAAAAATTTAAGCACGAGGTGTCAAGCATGACGTTTTTCGGACAAAAATTTATTTGGTCAAATTTGTTAAACAAAGTATATAATAACACATAACACATTCAGAATGGAGAAATTTTATTTATATAACGGGATTTATACATATGAGTCTTATTAGGGTTTTGTGTTTTTACATTCACCCCCGCTAATAAGAATTTCATCCTCAAAATTACAGTACATGTCAAGTAAATAATTGAGGATAATTCTCGCACATTTTATCTTCAAGCTCCCATGTAGCTTCTTCAACGTTCTGATTTCTCCAGATCACTTTAACCGATGCTATCACTTTATATCTCAGGACTTGCTCTTTACGGTCGATGATCTGTACAGGTTCTTCTACATAAGAAAGATCTTTTTCTATTTGGATCCGCTGATATTGTATAACGTGTTTATAATCAGGTTTATATGGCCGTAATACGGACACATGAAACACATTATGGATATGATTCAACTCAGGAGGTAGTGCTATTTCATAAGCAACTTCAGCCACCCTCCTCAAAATTTAAAAAGGTCCAATGAATCTCAGACTTAATTTTCCTTTCTTGCCAAAACGTATCTTGCCTTTCCAAGGAGATACTTTCAAGAATATGTGACTTCCTACGTTAAAGTTTCGTTGTTGATGATGTGGATCATCGTATTTTCTTTGTCAATCTTGAGATGCTTGCAATCGTTGACGAATAATTCTGATAGTTTCAGTTGTTTGTTGAATTATCTCAGGTCCTAACATTTGTCTTTCCCCGACTTCATCCCAACATAAAGGAGTTCTACACTTACGCCCATATAAAGCTTCATAAGGTGGCATACCTATGCTAGCATGATAACTATTGTTATAGGCAAATTCGACTAAGGGTAACTGATCTTCCCAACTTCCTTTGAAGTCTATTATACAAGTTCTCAGCATATCCTCTAATGTTTGTATGGCTCTCTCACTCTGTCCATCAGTTTGAAGATGAAAAGTTGTACTCAATCTTAGTTGTGTCCGTAAGTGTTTCTAAAGGCTTTTCCAAAAATTAGAAGTAAATCTTGGATCTCGATCTGATACTATGGGAATAGGTACTCCATGCCTAGAGATAATTTCATTGATGTACAGTTTGGCAAGGTGATCTAGGTTATGAGTAATCTTAATAGGTAAAAAGTGAGCTGATTTTGTTAAACGGTTAACTATTACCCAAATGGCATTATGGCCCTTTTGTGTAGCTGGAAGACCAACAACAAAATCCATAGTTATATGTTCCCACTTCCACTCAGGAACTGGTAAGGGTTGAAGTAAACCACTCGACTTTTGATGCTCAGCCTTAACCCTTTGACACGTGAGACATTTACTTACCCATTCAGCTATTTCTCTTTTCATGTTCGAGCACAAAAAGTGTCGACTTAAATCCTTATACATTTTTGTACTGCCAGGATGTATGGAAAATTTAGAATTATGAGCTTCATTCAAAATTTCATCTTTTAAAGCTTGGTCTAATGGAACCCAGATTCTGTTTTCATATCTTATTATTACATCCGTATCTGTTCTAAATTTATTATACTTATCATGAGTTGAATTAGATTTAAACTTCTAACATTCTTCATTCTTCTCCTGTATCTCTTTAACTTTATCAAGCAAAGATGAAACTCCCTTTAAAATATACAATTTTTGGGTAGAGGTAGTTGGACATTCCACCTCAATTTCTAAATTTTCAAAGTCTTTTATTAACCTATCATTGGTGGTTAACACATTCAATTTTTCCTGATTCTTTCTACTTAACGCATAAGCTACAACATTGGCTTTACTGGGATGATATAAGATTTCACTGTCAAAATCCTTTATCAGTTCTAACCACCATCTCTATCTTAAATTTAATTCCTTTTGTGTAAAAATATATTTCAGACTTTTATGATCTGTATATATCTCGCACTTCTCCCCGTACAAATAATGTCTCCAAATTTTTAGAGCAAAAACTACCGCTGCTAACTCTAGGTCAGGAGTAGGATACCTCTTCTCATAATCTTTGAGTTGTTGTGATGCATAAGATATCACTTTCCCATGTTACATCAACACACGCCCTAAACCTCGGTGTGATGCATCACTATATACTACAAGGCCTCTTATATCATTTGGTAAGGATAACACTGGAGCCATGCTCAGTCGCTTCTTCAACTCTTGGAAGCTTTCCTCACATTTATCTGTCTAGACGTATTTCACCGTCTTTCGAGTTAAATTGGTTAATGGGGTTGCTATTTTAGAAAAATCTTTTATAAACCGACGGTAATAACCCACTAAACCGAGAAAACTTCGTACTTCTGTTAGAGTTGTTGGTTGTTCCCAATTCACAACCATTTCGATCTTAGCTGGATCTACAAATATTCCATTCCTATCAATTACGTGACCTAAAAATTGAACTCTCTTCAACCAGAATTCACACTTGGAAAACTTTGCATAAAGTTGTTTCTTTCGTAATATCTCCAAAATGACTCTCAAGTGTTTAGTATGCTCTTCCCGTGTTTTCGAGTATAACAGAATATCGTCGATAAACACTACAACAAATTTGTCCAAGCATGGTATAAACACTCGATTCATTAAATCCATAAATGTTGCCGGTGCATTTGTTAATCCAAAAGACATTACAAGAAACTCATAATGTCCATAGCGTGTCCTAAACACTGTTTTCAGCACATCCTCCTTTCTTACCTTTAATTGATGATAACCTGTTCTAAGGTCAATTTTTGAAAAATGTTCAGCCCCTTTTAATTGGTCAAACAAATCATCAATCCTTGGTAAAGGATATTTATTTTTAATAGTTAACTTATTTAACTCCCTATAGTCTATACATAGTCTCATAGTTCCATCCTTCTTCTTTACAAACAAAACTGGTGCTCCCCAGGGTGAAACACTAGGTTGTATGTACTTTTTATCTAAGAGTTCCTGTAATTGTATAAGTAACTTTTCATTTATAGCGCCATTCGCAGACGGTGCCTTAGAAACCAGTGTCGTTCCTGGTGCAAGATCAATGACGAACTCAATTTTCCCTATCTTGAGGCAAACCTGGTAAGTCATCCGAATATACATCGGGAAAATCCTTAACTATAGGTATTTGATCTAATTTCACTCCTTCCTGCCGAGTATCAACTATATAGGCCAAATATCCTAAACAACCCTTTCTAAGTAATCTTTCTGCCTGAACTATAGTCAAACATCGAGATTGCTTAGGTGAACAACTACCGTTGAACACTACCTTTGACTTCGAAACAGTCAAAAGGTTTATACGTTTTTTATGACAATCAATCATCGCGTTATGATTAACTAACCAATCCATTCCTAAAATTACATCAAATTCTCCCAACTGAATTGATATCAAATCTACCTTAAAATTATGTCCTTTTATTACCTACTACGCTTTCTATATATGGTCTTAACCTGAAATTCTTTTTCATTATTAGCAATTTTAACTACATAAAATGGTTTGTCTAATTTTCAAGGCATATTTAAGTTTGTAGAGAAATTTCTAGATACAAATGAACACATCTGAAAGCATTGTAATTGAATAACACATATGCATTTAAAGTGTTGATAGTGGGATGATACCGCCACCACGTCCCCGTGAAGCAACAACATCCCTCAACGACATATTAAATGTTCTCGTAGTAGGTCGATTCTGAACCCCAACTACAGCTATTGTTGATTGATTATTCTCTGGTATTCTAACCCCTTTTCCTCCTTGATTCTTAGGTTTGGGATAGTTCTTTGAAAAATGGTCCAATGAACCACAATTAAAACATTAATTTTTCCTTAGAAGAGGATACTGTGGATAAAAATGTCCCGACTGTCCACAATTAAAAAATTTGTTATGAAGGCATTCGCCTCTATGTTCTTACCACAATTAGGACAAGGTTTAATTATATTATTACTAAAGTTGTTATTAGTATTTCCTATCTTTTTCCCTGGGTTGTTAGACAAAGAATTATCCCATTTACTTTTGTTATTAAACCCACCTGAACTGGGTTCTGTCCTAACTTTTCCTTTTTCATTCTGACTTCTTTTGTCCTGATGAAACTTAGCAAGACTTTCATTCTCACTTTCGGCTATAGTGGCTTTCTCTAGTATTTCAGAGAAAGTTTTTATTTGAAGTACTGACAACTTACTCCGAATCTGAGGTTTTAAACCCTCTTGAAACCTACGAGTCTTTCTAAGTTCAGTGGTTACTTAATGTGGAGCAAACCTGGACAGTTCATTAAACATAGTTGTATACTGGATTACAGTAAGATCTCTTTGTTTCAAGTCCAGAAATTTTATCTCCATTCGGTCTTTTAGGGATTGGAAAAATAGTTTTCAAAGAACAACTCTTTGAATCTATCCCAAGGAACAATTTCAGTTTCTACCCGACCTTTGGTTTATTCCCACCAATAATTAGCCTCACCCTTTAAGAAAAAGGTTGCAAAAGTTGTCTTTTGGTTATTATTAACATTGGTTACTAGGAAAAATTTCTCTATCTCAGAAATCCAAATTTGTGCATCTACAGGTTCTGATGTACCTTTAAACTCAGGTGGTCCAACTAATTTAAAGTCTTTAAAAGTTGTGTTTTGGTTCACAAGTCTATTTACAACTCCTAGCATAAGGTCTACTAACTACTGGGTAAAATTATCATCATTCATTTCTCTTTGGGGTCTTCTGGTTGGTGGCATGATTCTATATAAACCAATAAAATTCACATAAGAATTTGAGTAACACAACATATTATTTATTTTATATATCACAATGGTATTACACAACAACTTCATAATTGAACATACTACTATCTTACAAAGTATTGATTACATTACAAACTTTGAATGCTTCTTTATTGTACTAATATAAAGCATTCAACTACCTATGCTACTCTCTAGAATTCATTGATATCATCAAAGGAATCCTGAATCATGTGATAAACCATAGATCGATCGATGAGATAAGCCATTTTCTTCTCCTCTACCGGATATCAAACTACACGGCGCTGTAAATCGTTAAAAGTATCTCGAATACCCAGAGATGTTTTAAGAAGCCTTGACTAAATTTCCTTTCTGCCCCTCTGTGCATGGTGCAATTGTACTTTTAGTCGTTGACTATGTCCCTCTCATGTCAGAGCATTCCTCGCCTATATCAATTTCTAAACCTCATCTTATTATTCTCATATTCTGTTGTCTTCATCAGTGATGCCATTGCTTCATCATGTTCATCAATTCTCATTAACTGTCCTGCCACTGGATCCTCCTCTTCCTCAGCATCTAACCATTGTTGATCATGAAGCAATTCCTCATCTTCTGCATCACTGGCTATGTATGACTCTATTTGTGGTGGATTATTAGCTATTACCATTTCCTCAGCATTGGAGTTAGACATCTATAAAAGAAAACTCCTTAAATACTGGTATAAAATTTTACACAACATAATAATTTTAATGTTATATTTTATAGATACTTTTAAAAAATTTTACGGACTTGAAGACTATATACTAAGATTTCTCTTCCTTATATCTATAGCCTTAAAGCTTGGATACCAAAATTGTAACACCCACATATCTATACTCCCACGGTATCTGATATGGTGTTTACAGTAAATCAACATAATGCTTTTAAATCTATACACCCATGGTATCTAATTATAAGATTACATTAAATAGAGGGACTATCAGATATAATTCCCATAGATCCAAAATTCACAGTATCCCATAACAGATGTAAATTCTCAAGAGAACAATTACTGTGTTTGGATACCCTCACTTGGATATATGAACTGTATCTATGACTAGAGTCTATTTATACGAAATTCAGAGTATCAGTAATAACATGAACAGTCCATATTACTAATACCCACTCCCAGATGTATAGTCTATGCCAAACGAATTTATACTATCGTATCGATAGTAACTATCTATCCGAAATCCAGAGTATCAATAACAAAATGAAAAGTCCATGCTATTAATACCCTCACTCAGATAAATAGTTCCCAAGGATCTCAACTAGATTCGAAGAAGTCTAATTTTACATCTATATATGTAAAAAAACACGGTTGCAAAAATAAAAGATGTTATACATATCATAATATTAAGATTCGATTACATGATTCTCATAACGAGTTCTTATTACAAGGTATTCAAACAGACACTAATATAATCTAATCTATGTAGGGAAGCTTCCCTTTATCTACTCCAGGTGTTCCAGGATTACCATCTAAAACTGCAAAGGGAATAATTTGCAAGGGTGAGGTATGATATGCTCAGCAAGTTTTGTATTTCATAATAATATAGGATTTGAAGAAATATAAAAATTCAAATTTTGACTGATAGTTTTTACCATTTCTAGATTTCTATTTATTTCAACCATTTCTGGAATTTTTCTTTATTTTTCTCAGTCACACAGGCTTAGAAATTTTGTTCAGATGTGAGATAGGGGATCAGCCCATTCAACATCTTAGGAGTATGCATATCATCCTACCAGTGTTCAAAATACACTAAATGACAATATATTATTGACTAAATTTCAATCCCTTACGGGATACCCAACTTTAGTATAAGATGTCTTACCAAAATAATTTGGTTTGACTCAACAGTTTATGCTCAATAAACATTATCATATGAATAAACAATTCATATCTTAGTTATGCTAGAGCTATAGCAATAACTTTACAATAAGAAGGTAATTCAATTGTAGGTGTAGTATATTATATCAACAGCATATCAAGATAAAAATCTTATTCAATAAATAAACAGGGTTTAAGAAATTTGCTTTATAAGAGATTTAAGGATAGAGAACTTGCCTGAGCGTAGATCAGTCAAGTTATGTTATTCAAACATTAAAAAATACCTAGGAATGTTCATATATATAATTCTAACACGTTAGTATTTATAATAATACTCAATTATATCATTTAGATATGAACGGATTAAATTAATTATGTTTTCGGTGGTAAGTACCTTTGATAAATGGACTAAATTTTATTTATAAAATTTAATTATCCTTTATAACACCTTTTTAGAAATTTTAAAGTATTTAAAACATTTATATATCTTTAAAATGATTTTTAAATCATTTATTTCTATTTATAAGTAATTAATATTTACTTAAAATTTTACAAAAATATTGATTATTATTCTTAAATAATTTATATTCATTTATTATAATTTTTATATCAATAATAATATTTCTCCATAATTATTTAGTATTTATAAATATTTATCCTAATTTCTTTATTAATAAATTAATTATTAATAATATCTAAATATAATAAAATAATTATTAAATTTATGTAAAATATCATAATTTAATTATAATTATTTAATATAATTTTTAAAACTATTTTTATATTTATTTATATTTATTTATTAATTATTTTTAATTTTTATAATTTATTTTTAGAAAAATAATTTCTGTCTGTCGCTAAAGCCCTTCAGTGACAGAAAGTGTCGCTGTAGGTGTTCTTGAGTTTCCGGGCAGCAATTTGGTCATGGTCGAGTGACCAGTTTGACCACTAATTATAAGGCTATTGTTAATGATTTTTGGTTCGGTCAAGAGTTGATGTTGTAGTACTCATACACTAGTACAATATGAAACAAAGTTTAGGCTTTAATCTACATATAACAAGAAGTTATAGAGGCTCAAAGTCACCATCGAATCGTTTTTGAGTTTCGGGCAACCCGTAATAAAGAGTCATTATTTGGTCAACGGTTTTATTGCTTAAATATCTTTGATTCTATGTATTAGATGTGTGTGATGTTTGTTATAAAATGTAGTATATATGTCAGTGTATATATATATATATATATATATATATATATATAACATTAACTTGAACAAAGCATAACTCTAAGGTCTCTAATTATGCTGGTCAATGTACAACCAGACGTTGTTCTTCATGTTCTTCAGTTTTCTAGAAAACCCAAAAAACTTGGTCAAGCTCGGTCAATGGATTTTGACCATTAATTCCAGTAAACCTATACGTTGTTTATTCAATTTAAGATTATAGATATGTAGTATATATAAAAGGGTATTAATCTATAACAAAAACTTACAAAAATAACAAACAGAAGATGATTAAACAGATTTGTCAAAGTAGCCGGTTCGACTGTTCTTGAGTTTTCTAGGTAACCCAGAAAATTGCAATCCGTGAACGGTTAACCCACTTTGACTGCTTATAACTTGAAATATATGGTTCAAATGAACCTATTTTCTTTTCCAGATTAATGACCTACTAACAGGCTACAAATACCAAACAATTAACAGACTAAAACATAAACACATATGAATCTATAGGCCCTGACATTCGGCTATCAGACTTAGTTTTCAAAATTTCCAGATTTCTTAAAACACTTAATTAAGGCATCTAGATGTTATGAAAACGTGTTCTACCAATCTATCATACTTTCTAACATACTAACACATAATTCTAAACATCTAAACAACAAATCTAACATAGGATCAAATTAAGAGCTAATTACGAACTAGGGTTTGTACTTTTTCTTGAATGATTTTTGATTCTAGCTTCTGATTTCGTTGCTACTATCACCTAGGCTTGATTTGGTAAGTTTATATGTGTATCTAGGCTTAGGAATTTCGTGAGTTTGCTCAGCCCTAAGGTTCCTATTTATAGAATTCTTCAACTTGGCTTTTTGGTCATTTTTGAGCAACTTGCCTCTACAAAGATCTGATGCAAAGTTACTTGTTCTGTTTAGGGTTTGCTACCAGCTCATGAGTAGCCTTGGAACTTGGTTGGGTGACTCCTAACCTACTTGTGAGCTAGTTAGGTTTAATTAGTAGTTTAATTAGGCTTTAATCTTCACTAATCTTGATTAGGTTTTTGTTTCCAATGATTAGGATTGTTAAGTGATGTTTATTAGTACCTAACTGAAGTTTACTAACCAAGATTAGGTGTTAACATAAGCTAATTAGAGTTAGTTTATCTAATTAGGGTTATGTTTATAAATTAGGGTTATGGTTTGTTAATCTAGGGTTGTTAACCTAAATTTCTCACTAATCCTAACAAGCACGACAAAGGGTTTTGTCAGTGTAAGCACGACAAAACAACTTGTCAAAATAATTTTACCGAAAAGTCCGATTCAAGGAAAAAAAATTAAGCACGAGGTGTCAAGCACGATGTTTTTTGGACAAAAATTTATTTGGTCAAATTTGTTAAACAAAGTATATAATAACACATAACACATTCAGAATGGAGAAATTTTATTTATATAACGTGATTTATACATACGAGTCTTATTAGGGTTTTGGGTTTTTACAATTGGAAAGTTGAGGAGCAATTGGAAAAGTGAAGAGCTAAAGTTAGTAATTGCAAGCATTTAAGAGGTAATAATACTAACATATATGCTTTTGATTTCTAAGTTTCAATTTCTAAGAAATGTCAAGAAATAGTTTCTTTTGAGTCATAAAAATTTATGGCTAAGGACTTTTATAATCCATGAATTGTTGCTAGATGTTGTTAATATAGTCAAATGCGAAAACAACGGAAGTTAAACGAACCAATTTGGTTGAGAAATGAATTTGTGGTGAATGAATTCGTTAAATTTGTCAAAACATGAACATTTAGTGTGAACATGAGTTTTGAATTAATATTTGGGTTAGTTAATGTTTATGCTAATTGTTTTGTATTTGGTATGTTGTAGTTTTATGAGTTACAAACCCATAGAATCAAAACGGACTAATTTGGATGAGTATAACTCATGTTATGAAAATCGAAAGGGGTATGGGTCTGTAAAATCGTGAAGAACGGAGTCTGAGAAGTCGTTGTGCCTCATAAGGCGTAGCTGCGCTGCCCCCAAGGCCATTTGGAGTGCAGCTACTGTAAAAACTCAGAGCATCCGGATTGTTCAGAATTTAAGATTTAACGAATTAGTTATTAATAAAATAAATTTTTATTAATAATATTATGTGTTATGTGTTTATTAATTGTTCTAGAACCTAGGATGATTAGAATGTGGGAGGATTCTGGCTACGAGGTAGACTGAATGAATAAGTATTTTCAAGATGAAAATAAAAATCTTTTGGGAACAAAAATATTTTCGGGAAAAAAGACGAAATAGGAACTATTCACCCAACAAAACCCTAAGAGTTAGGGTTTGAAAAACCTAAGCTTTTCTGAGAGTTCGGTATGTCAAAATGACATTCCGTCGAAAGATTTGACGATAGTATATCCTAAAAAGTTTAATAAGCCGATAAAAGTTTTTCTCGAAAAACGTGTAGAAATCAGACGAAATAAAAACGACGAAAAGTTATTAGCAAAGTTATCATTGTCTAGATCCTGGAAATGGAAATAATTTATATTCTAAATTGTAATAAGCAAAGTTATATTCATTAAGTTATGAATAAAAGATATAAATAGTTTGACGATAATAATATTGTGGTAGACCAGATCCGAGGTTCGAAGGGACCTGGATTTGGGGGCATCACAGTTCAAAAACAGAAATTGGGTAAATAGTTTTTGAAGTTTTTGGAAGTTTTCAAGAAACTTCAGATTAACATTCCTTTCGCAGAAGCCCTAGAGCAAATGCCTAGCTACGCCAAATTAATGAAGGGTATTATGTCGAGGAAGAAGAAGTTAGAGGATTACGAAATGGTGGCATTAACTGAGGAATGCAGTGCAGTTTTACAGAGAAAGTTACCTCCAAAGTTGAAGGATCTAAGGAGTTTTACTATTCCTTGCATAATCGGTAACATGGCCTTCAACAAGTGTTTGTGTTATTTGAGGGCGAGTGTGAACCTCATGCCGTTGTCAGTTTATACTCAGTTGGGTTTTCCATCTCCTAAGCCTACAAACATATCACTACAGTTAGCGGATAGATCAGTGACTTATCCAAGAGGGATCGTGGAAGACATCTTAGTTAAAGTGGATATGTTCATATTTCCTGCAGATTTTATAATCTTGGATTATGAAGAGGACATAAATATCCCAATCATCTTAGGGAGGCCATTTTTGGCTATGGGTAGGACTCTCATTGATGTTCAGAAAGGCGAATTAACCATGAGGGTACAAGACCAAGAAGTTAAATTCAATGTGTTCAAAGCAATGAAGTTCCCTACAGATGAGGATGAGTGTTTTCGGTTAGATGTGATTGACAGAATAGTAAATGAAGACTTGGTTAAAAGTTTGGTCAGAGATTCGTTGGAAAATACTCTACTGGGGGATGAGGACTTAGATGATCCATAGTTCGTGGACTACTTGCATATGCTGGATTCTTTGCCTAGAGTTAGCAGGTTCAAGGTACCGTTCGAGCCACTACACACGGAAGAAAAAGCTTTGGCACAAACAAAATTCTGTGAAGAAGGGGTGAATGTAATGACCCGATAGATTTAAAGTATAGTTAGGCATGAGGTTTAACTAATGACGATTATGTCAACAAATGATCCTTATGAAAAGGATGAATTAAGATTAAACCTTTGCTAAAGGTTATAGGAATAAAGCATCCGGGTATGGGTGTGGTTTTTAGAAATTCTGATAACGAAATTTTTATAAGGGGGAAAGAATGTGACAACCCGAAAAATCAGATTGTCCAGAATTTAAGTTTAAAGAATTAGTTATTAATAAAATGAAATTTTATTAATAATATTATGTGTTATGTGTTTATTAATCATTCTAGAACCTATGATGATTATAAAATGGGAGGATTCTGGCAATGAGCTAAACTGAACGAGTAAGAATTGTAAAGATGAAAATAAAAATTTTCAGGAAACATGAATATTTTCGATGAAAAAAAAAAGACGAAATAGGCACGATTCACTCGACGAAACCCTAAGGGTTAGTGTTTGAATAGCCTAAGCCTTTCGAGAGATCGATATGTCGAAATGACATTCCGTCGAAAGATTTGACGATAATATGTCATGAAAAGTTAAGTTAGTCGATAAAAGTTTTTCTCGAAAAATGTACAGAAATCGGACGAAATAAAAATAATGAAAAGTACTGTTATGGAATTTTCATTCGTTTAACTACGTTAGGGAAAAGCGTGAAGGTTTTTCAGTTTTTTGAAGTTTCGAAGAATGCGTAAAAGTTAATCTATAAAAGAAAGATGACATATCAAAAAATATTTGGATTTCGAGAATCACAATTTTTAAAACAGTCAGACGAATCCCGAAAGACTAGATAACGAAGCTTCCAGGAGAAGCTTCATGAATAGTAAGGAGGTGTGAATAGTAAGGTGGTTTGCCAAATGACTAAAATGCCCCTAGCCTTAGTTCTCTATATAAGGAGAGCTTTAGCTTATTTGTTCGTGATTTGAAAATCACCAACACTTGAGAGAGAGAGAAATCGGATGAGGAGGAAAAGGAAGAGGAAAAGCTAGCCCGTGTGCAAACTTTGTTCAACGAAAGAAGATTAAAGAAGAAAGGTAATCCAAAACCTAGTCTAATCTAAATTTTCTTTAACTTTTCTATATCAATATACATAGCTTAATGAAAATAGGAGAAGACAATATTAAGAATGATTTCATACGGTTAAAATCATAAGAAAATGAAGTATGAAGAATTAAAGATTTATTTATAAAAGCTTTCTTAAGGAAGTATAAATTTCATAATGAATTTGAACGATCCTAATGAATCATATGAATGATTCAGTGAAATAAGTAAGGAATGGTGTTTTATAACACCTAATTCCATGAAAAAGTGAAATCATAATCAAAGTATTGATTAAAAATGAAGAACGAACGAAGAATGCGATGAACTCACGAAGAACATTGTTGATGGACAAATTTAAAACCATTGTAGTATAACTTGTTGTTGATAGACAAGTTTAAAACCATCGCGTATAATTTAGTTTATTATTGCTTGGTTAGGAAAAATAGAAACGTTCATGATGAATGAATTAACTTAGCTATAACGAAGTTATTGCAAAAATTTTGTAATAAACGAGTGAAAAGTAGAAAGTATGTAAATGAACCTGAATGCATAGGGTTTCATAAGAATATAAGAAAACCTAGATAACATGAGTCATGAAATCAAGAACGAATGAATTCCAAGTTCGGATGACCAAACTACGAACGAACGAATGAAGAACGTTAATAACATAAAATGCATGAATGGTGAAATTTAAGCCAATTGAATGGCATGTTAACAAATTCAGAATGAAATTCTATCTGAGTAAAGTTAAAGTATGTAAGATAAGGAAAAGAATGGCTTTGGAACAACCTCGTTCAGAGTTATAATGAAGAAGTTATTAGATTTCAAAAGTAGGCATCTCAAACATGTTCAATACTTAGAAATTTTTTCTGAGTTTTAGAACTGGCACCGCAGCGCCAGTTATGCCTTAAAAGGCTGCGCTGCAGTGCCAGCCCGGGGACTATGCTACTGCAAACTTATGCTACAGTGCCAAAAATAATAAAGGAAGTGGCGCTGCAGCGCCGGTGTAGAGAAAAACCTAGAGAAGAGTTTTTAACTGCTCAACTCTTAGGGGAAGTGTAAGGAAAGATAAAGAACATATAGTTCACATAATTTAACAGTTAATAAAGTGAATTAAACCTTTAGTAAAGGTTAAACGGGATTAAAAGACAAACAATGTAAATGTAAAATATGTAACCAATATCTGGGGACCGTAGTTACGATAAAACAAACGTGTGGGATTGCTATGATTGTAATTCCTTAGACGTTGAGTGACAAGAGTGATGTATAACATTTCAATCTTATGATTTCGTACTAAGAGGTAAGTGTAAAGCGTATAAATGCTGTAAACACAATGTAGTTGCGATGAATGGTCGGTCTTAGCATACAATAAATTGTATGACTTTGACAATAAGAAAGAATAATGAATGTGAGGTTCATGCAATGGATCACGAATGAGAGTGATTAAAACCTTAGGCAAAGGTTGAATGGAATTAAGAGTTGAACTTACACACTGTGTATGGTTAGACCGTAAGGAAATGAAGAATGATGATTAAACATGTGAACGGTGAAGAAACTGAATTAAAGACAATGACGTATAATGTTAAGAAGCCGAGTTAATAATTATAACTGGGATAACGATCCGAGTCGAATGAACCGAACATTATAAGATATGAATAAGGTAACGTAAAATGCTTAACGCTATGAATGCGTAGTATTAATAGTGAATAATCGTTCTAAGTATACAAGAGACTGTATGACTTACACGATAAGGAATAAATCCTGAGGTATGGCATTTCGTTGCCAGAAAGCCATAAGGAATAAGAAATGAACTTAATGAACATTATAGCTTTAATGGTTCGGATAAGTTAAGTTAAGTTTAGGTTGTGGTACAATCATAATCATTAATGGTTGACATATGGGATCTGGGCTAAACAAATTCTTTAGAGAGCGGAGGTATATACAAAACTAGCAATTGATCTAACTCGATGTGAAAGACAATGTAGATGAGATGGGAACTAGTTTGTTGGTTATTTGTGGGAAACAACTCAGAGTACCATATGGAATACTAGTAGAGACCCGATGTGTGCTAAGTCGTAGAAAAGTTATAAGAAGAAGATAAGAGTGTAAATCATCAAAGATGATGATCGTGCAAATTAAGACATCTCCATATGTTGTAACGCTGTAAAACGATAAAGAAGAATGGTTATGTGAACTTAGGTTATAAACATGAACCATAAGGAATAGAGTTAAGTTTAAATTAATGTGTAAGTCAAGTATATGACTAATTATTATATGTGTTATTTCCTTATGTGTTATATAGGGATTTCAATGAATAGTTTAGCATAAACTGTAAGTTGTAGCTGTGCGTAAGGCAAGTTTCCTAACTTCATTCATATTTTAAATGAATGCTAGTTTCTTAAACTTTCTCAGATGTTGAACTTTAGAAGTTTTATCTATGTGCAAATGTGTGATATTTGTACAAGGTGGTAGAATGTATGAGGCATTGTGCCACAATTTTAACACTTCAGTGTTTCTATGATATGAACTATTCTGTGGTTGAACTATTCAATATGAGAATATTCTATTTATACATGAACCGTTATTGTTAAGTCTGTGCTAATGATTCTAGCCAGACAAAATGTGTATGAAAAAGCTAGAAGAATGAAAGTATTTCAAAGTGAATGTGACTAATGTTTTAAAATGATAGGAATCAAAATTTATTCCTATTATTCAAGTTGATTCATAACCTTTGTTCAGTTATTGAAGTCCTAAAGGAATGTTTAAATTCTTAATGTTGTTTATTTAACTACTATGGCTTGTTGAGTAATTGAATGCTCACACTCACTTTAAATAAAAACATTTTCAGTGAACGATGTTAGAAAGAACTTAAGGATCCCGTAAAAATAAAGCTGACCGGTATCATGACGAAGTGTAATTCAGTATATGAATGAGCGTAAAGATCAAGCCAAAACTTATAATGTAGAAAAGTTTAATGAACTGCTATGTATCATTGGTGGAAAATGAAAGTCACTCTTGTAAGATTTAAAGAATAATGTAATTATCATTATTTGTAATGAAAGAGGTTATAAGGTATTAGAACCTGGGATTTGAGGATGTATGTTGCTATATTTAGCTATATAATGATGTATGTTTGGATAGATTTGAGACAGTGATGTACGAAATCTTGGTGTGAAAATAGACCAGATTTTGGGGCATTACATCTATGACCAAACTGGAATCTTCGAGTCTTCGCAGGAGGTCCGTTGAGCTATTTTGCATAGTTTGTGCTTGGAAGTGCTGCAATGGCTCTTTGTGACCTTATCTGCATCTATACTGTGTTTGTTGATGTTATTTTATCAAAATGACCTTTTTTTCCCTCCCAAGGTTATCTCTGAGGTTGAAGTGGCTTTTGGCTATCCCTCAGGACTGTCTCTGGGATTTGACAGTTGTTGATTCTATCTTTTCTTTGTGTTGTCTCCGAGGTTTGATTTGATGTTATAGTCCTCCAAGGTTATCTCTAGAGTGTGAAAAAGATGATTTTGCCCTCATGCATAGTTAGTAATGGGAAAACAAAATTTTGAGTGGCTACTTTATGATTTTTATTAAAATAAAGGAGTTTATTTTGTTTCAAAATTGGATTTTATGCTAATTAAAATTTCCCATTAAACCGATATCAATGTATGTATATTAAATGTTTATTATTAATGAGATAAATGTTATTTATTGATGCATATATTGATATATATGATAATAAATGGCGTTGATTATAGACTATTAACCATTGTGATTGGATTTTATTTTAGTTAGATGATTGAATGTATGAGATTTATTAAATGGGTTCTGCGTACCTTGTATTCTTTAATTTTTCTTGATGTAAAATTATATCTCCATCCTATGTACTTTCCCTTGTCTGCTGATCAAGGTTTCTATTTATTGTAAATAGTTTTGTAATAAGAATACTTTTGTATATCAAACGTCGCCTTCTAGCATGATAAAACGATAGAGTATCAGTTAATCATTATAAGTTTATTGTGTCACACAAGGCTTATTGTCAACATCTTGATTTTTATTTGTCCCTTTATGCTTTTTTCTTTCGGTGTTCTCGTGTTAGGTGAGATTTGTTTGAAAAGGTCCGACATGTATATGTCGACGATTGGACTATAAGAGTCGCCAGTTGGTATTTTTAAATAGTTGCACCAACTCAACTGAGAAATGGTTTGCACATAGACCTAGTGATGTAACACTGCTTAACTGGTTTGTGAAATCGAGATTCGTTAGGGTCCGGGGGCTTGATTAAGCGAAGGGAAGGTGTTAGGCACCCCCCAACTTCTGTGGTGACATGGTTACCACCACTTTTAAATTTAAACTTTTATCTGAATATGTGTGTGTGTGTTTAGGTCTATGTGTTGTTGTCTATAAGTAGTGCTAAGCCTTGTTTGCACCTATATACAAAAGGTTTGAAATTTTTGTATAAAAGTTCAATTTTAACAAGATATAGCAATGATGTTTTGTAAAACAGGTTTTTCAAACCCTTATGCTCAATAGTAATTGAGGCCTTTGATAATTCCATTTTATTATGTGTTCGGCTTGATTACTTTTATTATTTTAGAGATGCTAAGCATCTTCGAGAAAATAATATACATAACAGTGCCAAACTCCTTATGGACATGAGAGCCATCTAAGGATATTCAAACACTGTGAATAATTTACAAGTTGGTATCAGTTGAAAATGTCCATCACGGGAACCGAATCTATATTTTGGAACTGAATTTGTGATCACATGATTCATAGGCTCACATGATGAACCAATATGTTCAAAATGCTGTAAATAGTTATATATATAAAAGTTGTAAAATATATATATATATATATATATAATGAACAATCAACTGCCACGAAGTAAACTTCAGGCAAGACGTGAAATGTAAATATATATATATATATGTAAGCTGTAAAATGACACGAAGTAAACTCTAGGCCTGACAAATATATATATATATATATATATAGACAATGGATCCTGTCCGGACTCCCGAACAGGTCCAAAATCCGGACCCCCAAATTATTATTTTTTTTTTTTGTAGAACAACTAAAAAAAATTATGGAACTGAAATTTTTCCATAATATAATGCTTTGGGCGTGATTTGGATACCTATACCAAAAATGTATATACGATGCGCATGCATCGCATGCATGTTTTGATATATGTATCCAAATCACACCCAAAACACTGTATTATAATTTTTTATTTTTTTTAGTTGTATAAAAAAAAAAAAAAAAAAAGAAAGGTTCGGATGCTACTAAAATGCAAGGCGTCCGGGAGGGAATGGATATATATATATATATATATATATATATATATATATCAAATTCGAATTCGATTGAGCCTGGATCGACATATCTGGTGCATTTATAATATATATATATATATATATATATATATATGAAAGCAATAAAAGCCACGGACCAACGGTTATGGGATGGCGTGAATGTGGGATCGAGTTGGCAAAATCATGATTTTGCCCCTCACTAGGGTTATCTTTGGCTCTGGACTGATTTAGCAGTCGTTGCTCAAGATTATCTTGTAGATTGGGCTGCTGTGAGTACTAAAGGTCCTCAGAGTTGTCTCTAAGATGTGCCTGACCTCTCGGGGTTATCTCTGGGGTTAGTACTGAGTGCCTCGAGGTTATCTAAGCGGTTGAAGCTAACTTTTAGGGGTTAAAATGAGCTTTTTCGGGGTTATCTCCAGAACTGCAATTGCATTCCTCGGGGTTGTCTCCGAGGTTTGAACTGAAACCTCTGGGGTTGTCTTCGGGACTGGAACTGAGTATCTTGGGGTTATCTTCGAGATGGAAAATTGAGTATCCCTGGGTTGTCTCCGGGATTGAGCTATTTTGACCTCTAGGGTTATCTCTAGAAGACGATTTTGCCCTCCTACAAGGTTAGTAACAGGAATACAAAAATTTTGAGTGTCTACAGATGCCCCTCTTTATCATATTCATGCAATGTAATGGCACGGATAAGATAAAGAATACTAGACACTTGAAATGTGACAAGATAATCATGATGCAATGTAATGCAGCATGATGCAAATGTATAATGAATTTGGTTTGTTAGACATTCTTCCAACGAGAAGTGATGACTATCTGTTCCCATGCCTTCTGATGGGGACTGGAGCTATCACTGATGACCCTGATGAACTGCTTTGATGTCTACTCCAAAGCTCTCAGGAACTCCCAGGATGTTGACATTGGGGTTATCACCAAAGTCCTTAATCCTTGGTACAGACTTCCCACTGAGGATGCACCTCTCATGTATGAGAGACTCTGGGGGAATTGTGCATTATCTGATGAAGACATGTATAACATATTCCATCATCGGTCCTCCCCGATGAGGATGGTTTTCCCTAGTTTATATCGCCAGGTCATTCCACTATTCTATCGGAGTTACTGCTAATAGTTTAGGTTGTCAGGGTTGCTTGACCCTCGCTAAAATGTACTTCAACGGATACCATCATCGAATTATCACAAATGTTTTGCTGGATTTACGTGCCAACGATTGATGATATCAAGGCTACTTGACCTTCGTTGAAATGTCCTTCAACGAATGAAATCATCGGATCATCACCGATGCTTTGTTAGATTTACATGCCAGCGGCTGAGATCATCAGACATCCTCCGACACTTCACTGGATTTACTTGCCAACGACTAGAATAACGTTAAGGTTTCTTGACCTTCGTTGAAATGTCCTTTAATGGATGAAATCATCAGTTCATCACTAATGCTTCGCTGGATTTACTTGCCAACAGCTGGATAATGTCAAGGTTGCTTGACCTTTGTTGAAATGTACTTCAATGGCTAAAATCACCGGACATCCTATGATGCTTCGCTAGATTTACGTGCCAATGGCTGAAATAACGTCAAGGTTTCTTGACCTTCATTGAAATGTCCTTCAATAGATGAGATCATTTGGTCTTTCGATGCTTCGTTGGATTTATGTGCCAACAGCTGAAGTTGTATGACATCCCTGGTGGGGATAGGTTTTTATAGTTACTACCCCGAACTGACGGCATCGCACCCTTGTGAGGTATTATCGATTGTAGTTTACAACAACTTTGATCATTGGTGTTGTGAACCCTATGTTTGGGCGAATACCAATGAGTGATATGTAGACCTGCAATTTGGTCTGTGTAGCATCTTTTTTCCTGATTTGATTTTTTCAACTTGTGAGACCTCATTTGCAACTCAAATTGGACCGAGCCAGAGTGGTGGGACCCACCTAGGGCAGCCGCAAGTAGTTGTTGGGAGATTGTGCCCCATTTTCATAATTTTTTCAGCTGTATACAGAGATGATGTATTAGATGATGATGTACTTAGGAATGTATGTATGTTATTTTCCATTCCCTACATCATATTGCCATCTATTGTTTATCATTCATGTATTATGTTATGCATATGTATGTCAAGAGATATTCAGCATTGACCCCTGGCTGGTCTTATGATACTGCCCACACATATGTCTTCTTCGACATTTAGCCGCATTGATCACACCCCAGTAGTATTGGTAGCCTCATGTTTGAGATCATGTTATAATAGTTTGTCACCTCCAGATCGAGTGACTGTAGATCAGCTATTGCAACACTCCATGACCCTCCTGATGTTCCAGGTTCTCGTAGGTTTTGTAGAGGGCATGCTAAAGCATTGGGTACCAGAGAGGCGGGTGTTCCAGTTTGAGACCCATGAGTTGACTCCCACCTTAGAGGAGTATGAGCGATTGACGGCTTTACCATTGGACAAGCCTTGCGATATGAGCCGACAGTTCATGACCCTCACCGGGTTGAGGAATAGAGTAGTCCAGGATGAGATCACATCCGCCCATGCAGTATCCCAGCATTTTCAGATAGACAGATTTGGTCGTGCGAACAGTTATGCGCAGCACTAGGGGTATTTCACCAAGTCGGAGGATAAATGGTGTGTTGCCAGAGTAGACGTACTCATGATGTGTGTAGTGGCTTATGTATACATGCTACTGTACATGGATCATCTGGACATCGGTGTTATTATGGCAGTGAGAGCTCTAAGGGAGGGTCTTACCATTGTACTGGTGACTGTGGCATAGTCATTGAGGTCAGCTATGTACTGCCATACCCATTCTGCAGGAGTATTTACAAGCGGATCGGTCTTACTGTACATGTGGTTCATGTCACACTTGAGACATATTGGCACCTTCTGACGGCATGGGTATTGTTTTTCCCATAAGATAGACATGTCTTACTCCTTTTAGCCAGTAGAGTGTACAGACGTTGTATCCTGGTCGGTGTTCTTGGCAAGGATCGAGGATCCATTTGACATTTTGATGTACTCAGGGCTTAGTTTTCCCTAAAGCTTCATTACTCATGCACCTGGCATAGATTATCTCCCTCTAGCTGGTTTGAGGGGCATGACCACATATCACCCACTAGCTATGATGGCACAGTTTAACCAGTTTTAGGATGCTCATCCTTTTGAGGGGGCATTGGGTCAGCGTTTGTCTTCTTGGCATTTGTCAGCAGAGGATTGATCCATGGTGTATGCCTGTTGGGTTTGGCGTGAGTGGGCTAATTTTTCCATTAGCCATCTGGGCCGTTCTACAGAGTATTCTTCATGGATGGAGGTAGAGATCACATCAGTTGGGGTTGTATCCACCGTATCGGGGATTAACTTTGACAGTGGGGAGCCCATGGAGGACGGTGATTCTCCCACTCAGGAGGAGCTATTTGCTGGGTTGACATCAGCTCTTGTTGATTCTCCCACTATAACTGTTATTGTGACCCTACATTCGGTAGAGTTTTTAGAGCAAAGTCTGCATCTGGTGACATATGAGAGAGATCAGGATATAGCCTTGATGTTGATAGCTCTTACTAGAAGAGATGCCACTCTATTAAAGAGAGATGATGCCTTAGCTCATAGAGATACCGCTACTGCTGAGCGGGATAAGGCTAAATCATATAGAGATGCATTGATTATGGAGCGGGATGGTCCTATATCTGCCCGGGATGTCGTTGTTATAGATAGTACTGCAGTGAGGTCTCATACTACTGATATCATTATAGAGATGAGCACTTATATTGATGAACATAGTGTCACCGTGTAGTTGGCTGTGGATCTGTTAGCTCATGTTGATACCCTTGGGCAGAAGCTTACAATGTTACCCCCTTCTCCAAAGAGAGATGTTATATTGGGTCTGATAGCACGTATATCCACTGGATTGCAGATGGGCTTGTATTTTCCCGCACAGACTAGCGTAGCCATTTTTTTCATGTACAATACCCATTGTATATATCAAAAAGCATTATATATGGCAGGGTAATATATTTTGATTTCACTTCCCTTTTTGTTATGCCTTGTTACTTGCTTAATATTTGCATGTTTCTCCATGACTTGTGATCTTGATGTATTTTGAACTCCCCCTTGATGGATGGACATTGAGATGTCTCTGGATCTTTCAGAATGGATCGTTGATGTGTGTGTATTCCCTACCCTTTGGTGTCTTGGGACTGGTTTATGTATGTGGTAATGGAGAGGAGTGGGCTTTCCTCTCTGAGGTTGACCGCACCACAGATGGTCACTGGTACTCCTTTGTATGGGGGAGCCCAGGTAGTTCCATCCCTTATGGATTGGTGTTTCTCTTTGAGGATTCAATCGCAGCTTAGATAGTCGCCGATTCTCCCATTTATGTGGGGAGACCAGGTAATTCCATCCCTTTGGTTTAAGCCAATGAAGTGTAGCAGATTTAAAGATCATTCTAATACCGTTGACAAGTTTTTGTATTTTTGTAGGGGTAAGACCAAACCATGAATGGCGACCTACGTACTCCTACTGAAAAAGAGATGAGGTTTGCATAGTTCGAACCTGGTGTAAAAGGTTCAAAGTTGTATGTGGTAAAGTGGGTTTAGAGATGTGTTTGTTTTTTTTTCTGTGGTGAGACCGGACCATAAAAATGGCTGCCTACATACTCTCGTGTATTGGGGAGATAAGGTATGTATAGATCACCACTGATGGGATAAACTGATGTTGTGAAATGGTGTTGTTTTTGTTTTTGTGAAGGTTAGACCGGACCAGTAAATGGCTGCCTACGTACTCCCATGTATTAGGTAGATCAGGTCTGCGTAGTTCACCCCTGATGGGACAAACTGATGTTATGAAAGAGTGTTATTTTTCTTTTTGTGAAGGTTAGATCTGACCAATAAATGGCTGCCTACGTAATCCCCTGTATTGGGGAGATCAGGTCTGCGTAGTTCGCCCCGTGTACAGGATAGACTGCAGATGAAAAGTTTGATCCTATGTACAGGACAAACTGAAGATTTAAAAAGTTTAATCCCTGGTGCGAAAAAATTGAAGGTATGAAATGTTTATTCTGAGTGCGAAAAACTGATGGCGGGAAAGGTTTTGAAAACCTAAGTTGAGTGAAGGATCTGATGATCCAAAACCAGGCTGCTGGTTTGAAAGGTATGTTTGTCCCTGATGGGAAGAATATATATAAATAATGGTTGTATGGAGTGAAGGGTTTTTTAAACCCGAACTGACTGGGGATCTGGTGATCAAAAACCAGGATGTTAGATTGCTAGTAACTTCAAACATAGTACTGTTTCACGGTGTCTGAGTTAATGAGTTACGAAAATTCATCGCCATCCATCTCCCATAATCTGAGAGCTCCTCCTGTCAATACCTCCTTGACAACAAACTGGCCTTCCCAGTTTGGGGCGAATTTTCCTTTGGATTGATCTTTGTTGTCAAGAATTTTCTTCAAGACCAAGTCATGCTCTTTGAATTGTCGTAGCAAGACATTTCTGTTGTAGGATCTGGCGATCCTCTGTTGATATAACCGACCATGGAAGATGGCAGCGGCTCGCTTTTCGTCTATTAGAGACAATTGGTGATACATATCTTGTAACCATTGGTCTTCATCCAGTTGAGCGTCTATTAACACTCTGAGGGATTCTATTTCCACTTCTATGGGAGCACTGCTTCCATTCCATAGGTTAATGAGTAGGGGGTTGCCCCAGTGGAATTGCGCATTGATGTTTTGTAGGCTAATAGAGTCAAAGGCAACAAGCCAGGCCATCATTTTTTGCATGATCTTTTTGATATCCTTATTAGCTGCTTCAATAGCACCATTCATCTTTGGACGATAGATGACGGAGTTGAGATGTTTAATGTGGAATTTACTGCATAACTCCTCCATCATTTGATTGTTGAGGTTTTTTGGCGTTGTTTGACAAAATCACCTCTTGTTTTCCATATCAACAAATGACATTATTTCTTATGAAACCAATTATAACTTCTCTAGTAACCCTGAGGAAGGAGGCTGCTTCTACCCACTTAGTGAAGTAGTCGATCATGGTGAAGACAAACCGCTGCCCATTACTAGATTTGGGCTCGATGGGCCCAATCACATCCTTTCCCCACATTGAGAAGGGCCGGGGTGAACTCATATTATGGAGCTCCCTTGGAGGGGCGTGGATAGCATTCCTATGAATTTGGCATTGATAACATCTCTTGACGTGATCATCACAGTCATCCTTAAAAGAGAGCCAGTAATGCCCTGTTATTATGATTTTCTTGACAAGTAGAGGGCCGCTCATGTGTGAGCCACATACTCCACCATGGATTTCACCCATGAGCCTTTGAGCTTGGTCTTTGTCCAGACATCTGAGGAGACCTAGTCCTACATCTCTTTTGTAGAGTGTGTCTCCACTCAGGTAGAATTTTATAGTCATTCGATGAATCCGCTTTTTTTTTCAGTAGGACTCACCTCAGCAAGTGTAGATCCATCTCGCAGATACTCCTTGATATGTTGATACCAAGGGTGTTGGATGGGAAGTAGTTCATCTGATACCTCTCCGATGTAGTTCCCATAGGCTGGAGCCTTTTGCAGGGCGAAGGTGATGTTTAACATGTCTTCCTTGTCAAGTATGTTTATCAAGGAGGTCAAAGTTGCTAGCGCATCCACAAAGTCATTCCTATTCCGAGGAATGTGGAGGAAGGTTATTTCTTTAAACTCCGAAGCCATTTGTATAACCTGTTGATGGTAAGGCAGCAAATATAGCTCTTTGGTGTGATAGATCCTCGTGGTTTGTCTAATTACCAATTTGGAATATCCAAAGATAGTTAACCGTCTGATGCCCATTGATTGGGCAAGTTTCAATCTCGTGATACAACCTTCATACTCAGCTTTATTGTTGGTATTGACAAATTACAATTTGACGACGATGGGATACTGCTCCCCCGTAATGGATACTAGAACTGCTCCATCCCCAGAACCTTCCATGTTTACAACTCCATCAAAATACATCTTCCATGATTGGTGTGTATCATCCTGACATTGTAGCTGAACTATCATTACCCCTTCATCGGGGAAGTATGTTTCCAAGGGTTTGAATTCCCCTAAAGGTGTGGTGGCCAGTTGATCTGCAATTCCTTGACCTTTGATAGACTTTTAAGTCACGTAGACTATGTCAAATTATTGTAGGATCAACTGCGATCTGGACAGTCGACAGTTCAACATGGGTTTGCTGAACACGTACATGAGAGGATCCATGCGGGATATGAGATGGGTTGTGTGACCACGGAGGTAATGTTGTAGCCTCATGGAAGCACAACAAGTTTTCTCAATTAGAGTGTACTTGTGTTCACTGCTGCTAAATCTTTTGCTGAGGTAATAGATAACTCGTTATTGGCCTCTATCATCTTTCTGTCCCAGCATGCAGCCCATGGCGTTGTCATTGATTGACAGGTGCACGAATAGAGGAACACCATCCTTGGGAGGTACCAAAAAAGGAGCTTTGACTTGCTGCTATTTGATTATAAGGATGGCTTTCTGACACTCATCGTTCCATTTTATGGAGGAGTTCTTCCTTAGCAACTTGAAGATAGGCTCACAGGTTCATGGGAGTTGGGAAATGAATTGGCTAATGACGTCGATTCTTCCCAAAAATCCCCGTATTTCCTTCTCTGTCCAAGGTATGGGCATTTCCGTGATGGCCTAGATTTTAGTGGGATCCAGCTTAATCCCTTTGTGGCTAACTAGGAATCCTAGCAATTTTCTTGATTTCATGCCAAAGGCACATTTGGCTGGATTCAACTTCAAGTTGTACTTACGTAACCTGTTGAAGAGCTTTTTGAGATTATCTAGGTGGTCTTCCTCCCTTCGAGACTTGACAATGATATCATCCACATAGATTTCTATCTCTTTGTGCATTAGATCATGAAAAAGAGCCATTATGGATCGCTAGTAGGTTGCTCCTGCATTGATGAGGCCGAACAACAACCGTCTATAGCAAAAGGTTCCCCAAGGAGTGATGAATACAGTTTTTTCATGATCCTCTTCAGAAACCATGATTTAATGGTACCCCACAAAACAATCAGTAAAGGAGTACATGTCATATTGAGATGTATTATCAATGAGTATGTGGATGAATGGCACGAGAAAGCTATCTTTAAGATAAGCTTTGTCCAGATCCCTATAATCCACGCAAACTAGCACCTTCCCTCCAGGTTTAGGCTCGGGGACTATGTTGGATAACCACTCAGGGTATGCTGATACCATGATGATGCTGGCTTGAAATTGTTTCACAATTTCTTCTTTAACTTTTAAACTACATTCAGGTTTTAATCGCCTGAGCTTCTGCCTGACTAGCTGAAATCCCTCTTTAATGGGGAGGCGATGGATGACAATGTTAGTAGACAAACCAACCATGTCTTCATGAGACCATGCAAACACATCCTAGAATTGGGTTAATAGAGTAACCATGCCATTCCTTTGGTTTGGAGTAAGGTCCTTACCAATCTGGATTTGCTTGGGGTTTTTCTGAGGTTCCAAGGTTAAAAGAGGCGGTTTGATCAAGATTTGGCTTGGGTTTGTCTTCGACCCATTCTTTAATCTCCTAAGGTATCTCATAGTCCTCTTGTATTTCCATCAAGTCTGAGTCCAAATTTACATCAAAGTTACAGTCCTTGTGGAGAATAGGCACCTATCAGGAAGTTTAGGCATATCTAACTTTAGAGTCCTAAAACAAAATGCTTTCACTTAATATATGAAACTGTTCAATCATACAAAGTGTTAGCATGAATTGACAAAAGCAACTGCTAATAATGTGTAGCAAAAGTAAGCAGTTATTGTTATTTACAGGGCAGAGGGAGTTTCTGCCCTTTTAACCCTTGTCGGTAATGCAAGGAGTGTTGCTCCAATTGCCAAGGGTGAAGTCCTGATGGACAGTAGTGATGAAGGGGTTGTTGTCGTCCTCCTTCTCCTGAATGATGACCATGATGTCTGGACAATCATCATCAGGAATGTCTCTGTTCATACCCTCCGTACGGACTATGACGCGCATGTTTGACAACTGCCTTGCAATGTCTTGTTTATGTCTCCGATCCTTTTCCTCCGCCTCGCGGTCTTGAATCATGACTTCCTTTTGTTTGACCAGTATCGGCTTAGGAAACAACATAGCTACCACATGGGCAGGAACCTTTAATGAAGGCCATACCGACTCAGCATCTGTAGCTTGAGACAATCATCGTGTGGCTGAAGATGAAGGAATCTGTTTATGCTTGTGAGGATTCCTGTGAGTGGATCCAGAAGAATAGCCTAGCCCGGCTGTCCCTATTTGACTGAGAATTTGAACTGAGCGCTTGATGCCCTGATTATCCTTTCTTAACCCTTGTCCAAGTTGAAAACATAAGGATATCATCTCTTGACTTGCCGACATTACCTCGGCAGAAACTCTAGGTTTTAGAGGTGGCACCCTAATGGGTTGATAGTAAGTGTTGCTCACCTCAAGGGCCTTGAAGCTGATAGGCTCAACTCCTGCATTGAAACTGATGAGTGGTACGTCACCTTGTACAAGACATTCTGGCTCATCATTAATAGTGACCAGGTTACAGTTAATGATGTATTTGAGCTGTTGTTAAAGGGTGGAAGGGACGGCTCCATCCATGTGAATCCACGGTCTTCCCAAAAGTAGGTTGTATCCTATAGCTATTTTGAGCACATGAAAGGATACATAGAATGTATGTGGACTAATCTCCACAGGTAGTTCAATCTCTCCGACAGCATTTCGTCGGGATCCATCAAAAGCTTTGATAATTGTATGGCTACTTCGGATCTTGTTGAGATTGATGTTCATTTTCTCCAAGGTGGTGTAAGGGCAAATGTTTAAGGATGATCCTCCAACTATAAGAACTCCTCCTACCATGTATCTGGAGGACATAACCGTTATGTGTAACGATTTGCAATGGCCCATCCCTTTGGGAGGTATGTCATCATTGGTGAAGGATATAACATTACTGATGAATATGTGATCAACCAGATGATGGAATTTCTCAACATCCACTATTTTTGGTAAGTAGGATTCTTCTAAAACTCTCAGTAAGACCTTCATGTGATCTTCTGAAGAGAAAACCAAGTCCAGTATAGAAATATATTGTGGAGCTTCTTTCAAGCTTAAAACAACCTTGGTTTCATTGTGTCCCATAGTATGGAGGAATTTTTCAATTTTATCCATGGGAACTTTCCCCTTTGACTTGATGATAGGCTTCATCACCCGGTGGGGAAGGATTCTCTTTCGACACTGCAGCAGTTGTATTGGATGTAGATCCTTCTGCCTCTCCATAATTCCATGGCACTTTCTTTAGGCTAACAACAAGATATTGTGGCCTAAATGGAAACATGATTTGTTTTGGCGCATCCACTTTCAAAGGATTTTCAACACCTTTGAGCTGAATTTGTTGTATTGTACGTGGTGTGGCAGCCAAATCTTCCTCAGAGGATACAACTGCTATGACATCCTTCCATTTTGTAGGAAATGTGTCCCCACTCTCCAGTAATATAGCGTTATTGTCTGCCATCTACAAGACACCGCTGCCAATCAGGTTCTGAAAAAGATGGCAGAGTGCCTAGTATTCTTCAGTGTTGTGACCGCGACAGTGGGAGTAGTAATGGCATACTCCATTAGAATCAAACCATCTTGAGCGGGAGCTGATTGCAGGTAACAAAGCTTTGATTCTTCCCTCATTGATAAGCATTTATAATATCTCTTCCATCGGTTGGCCTAAATAGGTGAATTCCCTTTAATTGGCGAAGTCCCGATGGGCTATAACTTTTGCTCTTTTTATAATTTTATCCGAGTAAGTGGTGGAGTATTTGTAATAAGAGGAAGGAGACTAGCATACTCTAGGCTAAATAATTGACGTGTGACTTGGTGTTGATGAACCACCAGTTCTGCTAATTGGTTGACTTGCTCGCTAAGAGCCTTCATTTTTTGTTCCATCATAAACTGGAACTGTTCATAATCCCATTTGTCAACATTGTCCTTGCTGGTTTGGGATGATCCACCAACATAATGGGTACTTTTTCCGCTATGGCGCCACTCTCCTCTCTCTATGCCATGGCTGCCTTTCACTCTTCATGCTATGGTGGGACTTGGCGGCTGTGACTTTGAGTCCTTTGCTAACCATTGTTGCACTGCTGGCACGACTCTGCTTGAGAGAGTTATGGCCATGTTTGGCACTGCGGCACAACTTAATATGCCTTGGCTAGCGCTGCGGCGCCAGCTCTATACACCAGGTAGTGATGACAGTTTATTTGCTTAGCGAACTTCCCGGACTCCTAAATTGTTCATTTTAAGTTCGAATTGGCTCGTTCAAAAGCCATTAGCTCACAAATCACATGCTCTAAGTGTTCATAGAAAAATTTTACATTTTCCAATCTTGTAACTCAGAATTCACTGATTAGTTCATTTTAATGAAAACGATAAACGTTCGTGAACGTTCAATGCTCGTTTCTTCGTTCTAAGTTGGAATTTGGTCATTTTTGAGTCCACAACTCTAGAATGACAATTGAGACTCATCCCCATTGAAAACCAACATTTCTGAGTTTAATGTTAAAATTTGACTTCCATTCCGAGAATTTCACAATTTCGACGATTAACGTCTAATCTCATAAATTCCGCCATAACTTCGTTACTTGAGATTTTTACAACGTTTCAAAGGGATTCATTCCATCATACTAACATCCTAACCAAACATATTTTAATAACTTATACACATGATAAGTTCTTACATGTTCTTCATGAGTTCATAACTTATATAAGTATGAATTGCTTAAACATGGCTTATTAAGGTTTAAGTCCGTTGATTAGCCATTCTTATCACTTCTTAGCATACATGCTCTACCAATCAACACTTCTCTTATCAACCTACAATTGAAGAGATGGAAGATTAATAGTCTAGGATCATTACCTTTGAAGTTGAACTTGGTTCTTATTCTTTAACTATGAAAGACTAGCTTTTCCTTACTTTTTCTCTCTAACAATTAAGCACTTATATGTTAGAGGAAATTTAACAAGTGAATAATAATCTAGCAAGTCTTCTATATATAGAAATTATAAAGTGAGGGTAATTAAGTAACTTAGGCCCCTTCCACCTCCTTAACTCCACCTCCATACTATTCATATCTTGGCCATCACACAAATTACTTGTTCACCAAGATAACCCCTGTGATCATGGGGTCCACATGGGTTGCCCCATGGGTCATCTTTACCCATTGGATCGATCCATAGATCCGGTTCTTTCTTTGGGCTTTAGGTTTAATTAACTTAACTTATGCTTTGGGCTTCTATTAACAAACACTGGGCTTTTACATTAATTCCAATTTGGACTTTAACCATTCCTACACTTGGGCTTGTATAATTCCTACCAAATCCTACAAGTCGAATACATTTGGCTTAAAGCCTTATAACGTATAATCTATGTATTATTCTCGTATACTAACTTGTATACTTATTCATCATATACGACATACCATCATTCATACATACTTGTATTCATTACCTCGTATAATACTTACGCATCATACGATCATCGTTTAATTCATTAACGCTTTACTTTTCCTAATGTTCTCAAATTTATTCCGCGGGCAAAAAACTACGTTTGCCATACATGAATTATTATTACATAATCCATCTTCCCTTGATATTCTATCGTTATGTATTTCTCAGAATCTCAAAAATAATTCCTAAGCAGAAATCAGTGAATAGTGTTTTTCAGAAAATTTCTCGGAAAACTTTTATTTTTGTCTTGGAAATTCAAACACTTTAATTCTATCACGTAGTCAAAATACTACGACATTCCGATAGGATTATGTTATTGAACAACCTTCACCTTACTAACCACATAATAATAACATATAATATAATTTTATTCATTATTTAATTAAAAAAATTATTTTACAATAAATCCGAATTTCTTGGTCATTATAGTGATACTGACATACTCTATTAGAATTGAATCATCTTGAACGGGGATTGATTAAAGGTAGCAGAGCTGTGATTCTTCCTTTATTGATCAGCATCTAAAATATCTCCTCTATCGGTTGGCCGAGATATGTAAATTCCCTCTTCTTAGCAAAATCCTGATGGGCCTTAGCACTTGCTCTTTTTGCAACTTTATCCTCTAGTGTGTCACTTTCTGAAGTCAGTGATGGAGTATTTGTAACCAGAGAAAGGAGACTAGCATGCTTCTGGCTGACTAATTGGCATGTGACTTGATGCTGATGGATCATCAGTTCTGCCAATTGATTAACTTGCTCACACAGAGCTATCATCTTCCGTTCCATCATAAACTGGAACTGTGCATAATCCCATTTATCAGCAACATCCTTGCTGGTTTGGTAGGATTCAACACCATAATTGGAACTCTATCCAGTGCTCCAATTAATCATATTAACATCTTTCTCTTTGTCTTGAGGAAGAGGGTTATCTTGCACATGAGGTTGGTCGGGTTTGGTCACCACGATCTCACCGTTATTAATTAAATCCTGGATCTTGTGTTTTAAGGTCCAGCAATCCTGAGTATCATGTCCTGGAGCTCCTGCATGATAGGCACACTTCCGGGTAGCATTGAAACCCTTCCCATTCGGGTTAGCTGGTGGAAGAAGACGGGTAATTTTCTTCTAAGTAGTCAGAAGATTGAGAATATTCTCAAGTGAGACCCCTAGGGGTGTGAACACTCGATTACACCGGACTTCTCCACTCTTTGGAAATACAGGGTTGAAAGACTGTGCTTGAAAAGGGGAGTAGTTTCTTCTCTGGATAGGATTGACAAACATAATATGAAATAATAAATAAATTATAATTTTATTTAATAAACTAATAAATCTCTAATTTAATTATTAAATTAAATTAGAACAACATTATAATTATTTAATAATTCATTTAATTTAATTATCTCATTAACTTAAATCTTAAATCCATAAAATTACCATACATTAATTTAGTTAATATACACACTTAACTAAATTATAACACGACAATTTCATCGAATATTTATTTATCTCAATAAATAAATCAACTTAAATATTTATTTAATTCAATAAATATTTAAAATTAAACACAAAATTCTCGTTTGTTACAACAGAAACCTTGTGCCCCAAGATTATTCCTTCTTCAACCATAAAGTGGCACATCTCCCAGTTAAGCACCAAATTCGTTTCCACACATGGCTTTAAAACCATGACAAAGTTCTCTAGACAGACATCAAAATTATCTCCATAGACTGACAAGTCGTCCATGAAAACTTCCACATTCTTCTCCACCATGTCTGAGAAGATAGCCATCATACATCTTTGGAACGTCACAGGTGCGTTACATAAACCAAAAGACATCCTCCTAAATGCCAAAGGTGCCGTATGGGTATGTGAAAGTGGTCTTCTCTTGATCTTCAAGAGCTATGACTATTTGGTTGTACCATGAATATCCATCTAGTAAACAATAAAATTCATGCCCTGCCAACTGGTCTAACATCTGATCGATAAAGGGTAGAGGAAAGTGGTCCTTGCAGGTTACCTTATTCAGCTTCCTGTAGTCCATGCAAACCCTCCAACCGGTCATTGTCCTTGTCGGAATCAGTTCATTATCATCATTCTTCACTATGGTCATTCCACCCTTTTTCGGAACACATTGAACTAGACTGACCCATGCACTGTCTGAAATTGGGTAAATAATTCCCACATCCAACCACTTCAGTATTTCTTTCTTTAACACTTCTTTCATGATCAAATTTAGTCATTTCTGTTATTCCACTATTGGCTTTGCGTCCTCTTCTATAAAAAGCTTGTGCATACAAAAGGATTGACTGATTCCCTTTGTGTCGGTAATTGTCTAGCCTATCGCAGACTTGTATTCTCTCAAAATCCTCATCAATTTACTTTTCTGCAATTCGTTAAGTGCAGATGCAATAATAACAGGAAAAGTATTTAAATCACCCAAATAAGCATACTCGAGGTGTTTAGGAAATTGTTTGAGCTCAAGAGTGGGTGGTCCTCAAGTGAAGGTTTCATCCGAGCTAAAGCTTTTTGTGACACCCCCAAATCCAGGTACTTCATTTCCACGAGATTTGGTGTTCACTTTCCAATCATTCATATCTAACTACCCAAACATAATAAAATTAAATTAGAAATCTTCCCTTTAAAAAGGGTTACATTATTAAATCCAAAAATATCCCAGGTTGTCTAACCTTAACATCATTCAAGTGCAGAAATAAAATTATTACATCACATCATTAATTAAAAGTTTATCATCATAACAATAAATGAAATTACAAGTCTTCATCAATTGTACATTTTTCCCTTTCCTTTGCTAGTTGTAAGGTCGTCGACCTTCTCAACTTTAGCTACAATGATTATATTTATGCAAGAGTGAGCAAAACAATTACTCACTAGATATAACAATAAATCAACAAAAGAATAATAACTGCCAATGAATAGGCTCATCAAAACTGAATAGTACTCTATCAATGATGACCAACACCTGGAATCATAATATGAAATATATCTGAGGGTCATAAGACCACGAACTATGTCCACGGTTACAACTAATCTTTTAACTCTAACCTTAACAGTTATACTGTAGGGACTTCACGTACTTAGGGGGATCAGCCCTTCGTACCATGTATTGTGCACAAACATCCTAACGCATTGTGTATCCCCTATAATAGGGTTGTTCTTCTCAGTTTTAGAGTACAAGTCTGCACCAAAGAAAGTTTGGTTTGGATAAATTTTCAAGGGTAATTTAAAGTTTAACGATCATCAATTAGAGGACTAGTTGAATCAATAATGTCTGATAACACAATAGTTGTTTAATAACAACATAATATAGAACAATTGAGAATCATAGGTGGATTGACTATATACTAAACTCATGCTTGAAAATAACTAGAGAGCATAAGCATTAAATAAAATGAATAAAATGATAAACCTTTGCTTGAACAATAATAAGCTAGGTCTATGATCTTGTCAAATTAGAAAGTTAATTACTGAATATACAATAATTGATAGCAAGCTAGAAATAAAGCTTGCTCACATGATCATAGCTTATGCAACGTGATTGGAGTACGACAATTCAATACTAGGAATTAAAGTTCAAAAAGCATTTACTACAAAAGAATGAACTAAGTAAACTTGTTTAACTATAAACAAGTTAGAGTAAAGCAACAATGATTAGAATTCTAATGAATTAGGGTTAAAACATACTCAATGTAAAGAGATAATGTTTTGGAAACTTGCGTAATTGTAATTGAGATAGGGTAAATAAACTTGCTCAATAATAACAAGGTAGAGTTAGAAAACATGCTCAAATGGAGTTTAGATACGCGCACAATTATAAAAGTAGAGTTAGAGAACTTGCCTCAAGCGCAATCTATAATATTAAAACTCACGTTTATCTACACATTTTAGTGGAATCACATCTATTAGACATGTTAACATCCACTTACAAAATAACACCTATTTCTAGCTAAACTTTTTATTTTAGAACAAGTCTTATCTTACCATACATATTTCAGAATCACAAGTGTACATTTCACAACCTTTATTCAATGCTCACTAAGTTTCTTAAATCATACATATCATTTTCACAACTTAATAACTTTACATTTTACAGTTACTAACCACATGATACTATTCTGTTTTAACCCTTACATTACATGGTTCTCACATTAACATAACATTAAGCTAAGTTAGAATGAATGTCCAAAGTCTGCAGAAGTAGCAGACTTCACTATCTCATGTCGACTACTAGCGCTGAACGCCAAGATATTACCTTATCATTCTTTACTTGGCTTGCGGGCGCCAGCGCTTGAGGGGTTCTTGCCCAGCGCTACGCTTTACTGGGCCAGATTTTGCGAGAACATGATTACGACACTATTCTTAAGCCAACTAACACGAATTTCACCCATAAAATAGTGAAATTAACATACACAATTGGTATAAAACTATCATAAACATGTTTCCTCACATATTCAACCACTTAGAAAATTTAACAACAAGTTTAGCTAATTTAAATCCTTAAATTTCATATTTTCATACAAAAACTCCATTTTTGACATCCTTTACAAAAATCATCACTATAATCTCAGTTTTATACCAAATCACTTCGTTCAAACTATGTTCTCTTCGTTTCTCAACGAACTAGCATAAACAAAACTCAATTAACATTTTAACATTCAAATTGACCACTAAAATGGGTACTTTTACAGGCCATATGTGAAAATATATATTGTCATTACTTTTCTTCCTTTTTTAACTATAATTAGCATACAATTCATGTTTAAACATAAACTCTATCCTTACGATTACATATAAATGCAATAATACATTCATATAGCAATAATTCGAAAATATGGAATTCACAGAGTTTGAAGCTTCATGTCGTAAACTCATATATATATATATATATGGAGATTATGGAAAATTACCTACAATTAGCTTGCACAACCTTGCTAAACACAGGATTTTGCTTTGGAAAACTCTAGAATTCTCTCTCAATTCTCTGTATTCTCTTAAGCTTAGAAACTAGTTTATGCGTAAAAAAAAACTGGTAGCTATAATGCGTAAAACCAAACTGATAGCCATAACAATACGCACATTAATTGGAATATCAGTTACACCCTAAACGTATATGTTATAATAATATTATATTTATTATTTTATTTATATTATTAAAATTTAAAAATCAAAAATCCAAAAGCCATAAGGCTCCGTTTGGCAACACCCTTTAAAATTTAAAGACTTAATATATTTAAGCTTTGTTTAGTCAAAACTAAATTAAACTACTTTAATTTTATTTTAATAAACCATTTAGTTTATAATTTATAATCATATATTATTTATTTAGATTTCCATATCCAACATTAATCAAATTAATTAATTATACATACTATATTTTAAATAAATATTTCACTTAAACAAATATCACAAAATTATAACTTCATTATAATTTAATTTAATAATTTAACATACCGTTTTAAATTATTAAATTAAGACAACAATATAACATCTCATGTTATATTACAACTCTCTAAATTATAAATTAATTTAATTTAGAATATTATCTAATAAATTTAATTCATAATTATTTACTAACAACCATTACATCAATAAAATATTTATTCAACAATAAACACATCAAATAAATATTTATATAATTCAATAAATATTTAAAATTACAATTTGAAATTCCGGATTATTACATTTTTCTTCTGTGTGTAGTGGCTCGAACAGAACCTTGAATCTACTAACTCGAGGCAAATAATCCAGCATATGTAAGTAATCCACGAACTCTGGATCATCCAAATCCTCATCCCCCAGTAAAGTGTTTTCCAACGGATCTTTGACCAAACTTTTAACTAGGTCTTCTTTGACTATCTTGTCGATCACATCCAACCAAAAACACCCCTCCTCGTCTGTAGGAAACCTCGTGGCCTTAAACACATTGAATTTGACTTCATCATCTTGAACCCTCATGGTTAATTCCCCTTTCTGAACATCGATGAGAGTTCTACCCATAGCCAAAAATGGTCTTCCTAGGATGATTGTGATGTTTTTGTCTTCTTCATAATCCAAAATTATGAAATCTGCTGGGAAAATAAATTTGTCCACCTTAACCAAAATGTCTTCCACAATTCCTCTTAGAAATGTCACCGATCTATCTGCTGATTGTAAAGATATGTCTGTAGGCTTCGGAGCTGGAAAACCTAACTGAGTATAAACAAATAGCGACATGAGGTTTACACTTGCCCCCAAGTCACACAAACATTTGTTAAAGGACATGTTCTCCATTGTGCAAGGAATAGTGAAACTCCCTGGATCCTTCAACTTTGGAGGTAGCTTTCTCTATAAAACTACGATGCATTCCTCCGTCAAAGCTACCGTCTCATAATCCTCTAACTTCTTTTTCCATAACAGAATACCCTTCATGAATTTAGCATAACTTAGCATTTCTTCTGGGGCTTCTGCTAAAGGAATGTTGATCTGAAGTTTCTTAAAAACTTCTAAAAACTTTAACAATTGCTTGTCTAGTTTCTGTTTCTGAACTCTTTGCTGAAACGGTGGTGGAGGATACACAACTGGCTCAACCTCTATCTTGCTTTTGTCCACTTGCTTTTCCTCACCTTGTTTCCCCTCAACCACTTTGTCTTTACTTTCTTTGTCATCTTTTTTAGCTAAATTTTCTATGTTCTTCCCCTCAAGATGCTTTCCACTCCTCAACGTAATTGCTTGACACTGCTCATGATTCCCCTTTGGATTTTTTTCAGTGTCACTAGGTAGAGTTCCTTGAGGCCTATTATTCAATGCAAATGCTAGCTGTCCCATCTAATTTTCTAAGTTCTTGATGGCCACTGCTTGTGATTTCATTACTGCTTCTTGTGATTTCATGGCTGTCTTATTGCCCGATATGTATTTCAACAACAGCTCTTCCAAATCTGCCTTTTTCTCTTACTGTGGAGCTATTTGTTGATGCTAATTCTGAAATCCCGGGGGATAAGATGGTCGTGGAGCCTGCTGATTCTTGTTGTTACTCCACAAAAAATTTGGGTGATTCCTATTCCCCGGATTGTAGGCATTCTGATACATGTTCTGTGGACTCTTATTGTAACTACCCACAAATTGTACTGACGCTGGGTTAATAGCACATTGTTCCATAGGATGCTCCCTCGCGCACAATTCATAAATAAAAGCAATATACTGAGTTTGTGCACCCGAAAAAGCATCCATCTTCTTTGATAGCGCTGAAATTTGTGATGCTAGCGCCGTTACCCTATCTACCTCTAACACCCTAGCTACCATAGGTTGTGTCATTCTCGCTGTGGGCCACTGGTAGTTGTTAGCTGCCATTATTTCTATTAACTCATACACCTCCTTATAACTCTTAACTATGAATTCTCCACCGGAAGCTGCATCTATACTCGTCCTGAGATTACTACTCAATCTATTGTAGAATGTGTTCATCTGCAGCCATTTAGGTAATCCATGATGTAGGCACTTTCTAAGTAGTTCCTTGTACCTTTCTCATGCCTCATATAATGACTCCCCATGCTGCTACTCAAACATTGTTATCTCGTTTCTCATCTTCGCAGTCTTTACTGGTGGCAAAAACTTGGCCAAAAACTTTTGAGCAAGGTCGTCCCACGTATTAATCGACCTTGGCGGTAGAGAGTGTAACCAACTTTTTGCCTTGTCCCGCAGTGTGAACGAGAACAAGTGAAGTCTGACTGCATCATTTGACACCCCATTGTAAATATATGAAGGTGTCACATATTTTTAGAAAGCTAACTAAGTGCTCATTCAGATCGTCATTGGCTAATCCCCCAAACTGCACCGAGTTCTGTATCATTTGTATGGTCCCAAGCTTAATCACAAAAGTATTTGTAGCAATCGTAGGCCTAGTGATACTTGACGGAACCTTAGTCACCTTGGGAATAGCATAATCCGTCAGCGCTTTCTGTTATTCTGTAGCCAAAGTTTCTTCCTTATCAGAGTTCTCAAAGTTTTCCTTAGTGTCTTTAATCCACTTACTTAGCCTTTGAAACTGTTTCTTGATATTGTCCTCGAAAGGAAGCAAGTCTGGCTTCTTAAACCGAGTTTGCATAAACTAACTCAAAGAACCTGAAACAAGGAAGAGCAAAACAAAAACAAAAATTTGTTTAAGTAAAACTAAACTAATTAAACTAATATTGAAAAATATTAAAATCAATACTATTCCCTGGCAACGGCGCTAAAAACTTGTTGGTCAAATTTTAATTACGCACAATCACGCAAGTATACGTGGTCAACAAGTAATATTATGATAAGAAAATAATCGTTCCCACAGAAAATAGTAAGAAATTAATCCTAACAATTACCAATTTTATATTAACCCAATTTTATTAAATTATCCAAATTAATGATTAGAAATAAGAAAAACTAAGAAACTAAAAATATGAATCAATCAACACAACTTAAAAATAGTAATTTCAAGTAAATAATGGAGAATTAGGCTTATTGTAGCGTCCCCAAATTCGAGTACTAATCACCACGAATCTGGTAAACTAATACTATAACTATTGTGGAAGATATAAACATAAATTATTTATACATTGACATATACACATAACTCCCAAAGTCGATAACCTTAACTTATTACCTGAATTCAATATCCTACTTGACATACAATGTCATTTGCCTTTGCCTGTATCCGAAGTATTCGTCCTAATCTGCAATATTTATCATGATATAGCAAGGGTGGGTAACAAGTTTGCCCATCAAGTTTAAATTCATGGAAAGATATATCATGATTGAAAGAATGAATAATAAGCTAACAAACTTTCAACAATAATATAAATGTGAAAGAACATGAATCAAATTTTCATAACTAAATGACCGAGATAATACAAATGAATGGCCAACAATGAACATGAACAAAAATAAGTGAACCAAATGGTAATGAAGGTGATCAACCTTTCATATCTGATGAACATATACAATATGAACAACGTGCGAATCAATAATCAAAGATGTGATGTAATCAACAATGATTAATCACGAACATATTATTAAATAACAACTCGAGTTCGAGTTAGGAAACTTGCACATTAGGTGAGTATAAGAACTTGCCTGTATAGTTGGCTACTGCTACACAATCTATTTTTAGCTTCGTCTGAAGACCTAATATTGATAATATGAATCTCCCAATTAGAATAATATCATCACATTAACTATTGTTAATTACAGTTATAAATAACCTAAACACGTTACCACACAATCCTAACAGCCAATAAAGCACATATAACCCGGTATCAAGTCAAACTATTTCAGTTCGAGTTGAGTTCGGTACTATTTTGACATCCCGACTACTTAATCGGATAATTGGCTAGCATATTATCAATAAGACTCTACTTAAACGCTTCAATACTATCTTAGATAATTTATTATTTAATCAAAACATTATTCAATAGCTCATAATAATTTTCAAATAATTATTATCATTTATAATGATTTTTCAATCATAAATATCATTTTTATCTGATTTAAATACCTCATAATTCCATTATCATTAATATTTAATTAATTTCAAATACTAATGAAATACATGACATAATATTATATGTTATTTATTGTAGACACTCAAAATTTTGCATTCTTGTTACTAACATTGTAGGAGGGCAGAATCGTCTTTTAGAGATAACCCTAGAGGACAAAGTAGCTCCAATTCCGGAGATAACCCCGAGATACCCAGTTCCAATCCCGAAGACAACCCCGGGATTTTTGGTTTCAACCTTAGAGACAACCCCGAGGAGTGCATTTCCAGTTTTGGAGATAACCCCGGAATCATCAGTTTTCCATCTCGGAGATGACCCCGAGATACTCAGTCCCAGAGACAACCCTAGGAGTTCCAGTTTCAACCTTAGAAACAACATCGATGAGTGCAGTTGCAGTTCCAGAGATAACCCTAGAAATGCTCATTTCAACCCTTGCAGTTAACTTTAACCTCGTAGATAACCTTGAGGCACTCAGTTCCAACCCCGGAGACAACCCCGGGAGATCAAGCACACCTGAGAGACAACCTTGAGGACCTTTAGTACTCACAACAACCCAATCTCAGAGATAACCCTAAGCAACAACTGCTACATCAGCCCAAACCGGAGAAAACCCCAATGAGGGGCAAAATCATTATTTTGCCACCTTGATCCCACATTGTGCCGTCTCAACAACATTTCAACATACATTCTATACAATAATGTCCTACAAGAACCAGAGCACCAATCCCGAGTGACTATTACACAAGACAGCACACCGGATAGAATTTGAAGCCTGAAGACCTGGGCACGGCCCCACCTTCCTGATTTCGTACTGAAAGTAATATGCACACAAGCCAATCATGTTTGATGATAAAGCATATACTTTGTAACAATCTTATTCATTTATTAATAAAAAGTATTAATTTATTAAAGGCTTTTAATTATCTACGTGATCTTTGTTTTATAATATGTGATAAACCCATAGTTTTAAGCAATGCTTTTAGAATAATGATGATGATCATTCTAATGAGATCTAAATTCTTAGAAAGCTTAAAACTAAAATAGTTCCCAATCATTGGATTACTAAATTGGGGATTAGTGAATCCGGATAGATTGGTACATCGTTAACTTGCTCATTGGATGAGGATGATTGATCTCATGATCATTTGTGTGGAGACACTAAAGCAAGTATGTAGGTGCTTATTAGAGAATAAGTTCATTGAACGTGGCTCGCTAAGGAATACCTAATGGAGTTTTATTTGCTGTCGATAGAATTCTGTAGTGAGAGTAGTACAAGTAATCCTTGGACTTGAGATCATCATAGTATCTTGTGTATGATGAGTTATACTTTGACTTATTCCTTAAGACCCTTAGGGTATATCAAAGGGTATGCTTGGGTATAATAAGTTGTACATGGAGATAATGTATGATCAATAAAGAATCTACCACTTCTAATAAAAGAAGAGAAATGTCCTATGTGATTCGATAAATGACAACCCAAGAGTCCTTGGCGGCAAGTAATGAAATTAGAAAGGAGTTTCTAATTTGCATTATTTGGAGTTGTGCATTTAAGAGTCGAAATACATATAATTAAATAAAATAAGACTTGACAAATAATTCCATGTCTTATATTTAATTGGGACATTGTATGGTGGAAGGGATGAATTGTACTAAGTAACTATTTACTCAAAGGTTCTTTAATGATTAATGTTGAAATCTATATTATCCGGAAAGTCGTTGATCGTTAGGGAGGCTTATCCCTATTGTAGAATAAATATTATTTAAATAAATTAATTGTTTAATTTATTTATTTAAATAAGATTAGAATTGTTCTAATTGATTTATTCACAACCCAGGTTTAATATGGAGAACCTAAAGGGTCACACCATAAAAGGAAGAATAATTATTTAAGAAGTTAATGGCATAATCGTAATAATATGTTAAGTATATTTAATTTGATCTATGGTGATAGAATAAATTAAATAGCTTAATATTTATTATTTAATATTTTAGAAATATTAAATATAAATTAATAAGAGGAGTCTTATTAATATTATTACAATTATTATTATTTTAATTTCTAAAAGAGTTTAGGAATTAATTTAATATAAGTACTCTCATTTATTCCTAATTGGATTAGGAAGGAAAATTAGTTAAAGGAGTTTAATTAATTATCCCTAATAAGATTAGGGAGCTTAATTAATTAAAAGAATTTAATTAATTAAATAAAACCAAATTCCTTAATTGTTAAGGTGGGTTGCCCACATCAATAAATAAGAGGAGTCTTATTATGGGTGGGTGGGTTGTTGACTTTTTCAACATACGACATAATTCCAATTTGTTGGAGAGTACCCTTTTCTATAGAGATAGAAAAACTAGGGTTTAGCCAACCACCCTTCTTCTTGAATTTTCTTCTTCCTTGGTGGATCACCTCTAGAGGCCAAACATTTGGGTGGCTAACGTTGATCAAAGGAAGGAATAAAACCCCGGTGGATTCAAGTTGAACGCGAAAGGATTTGGAGGTGAACTTGTACCTGAGGAAGCTCGATCTTCAAGGGTATGATTTTATTCTTTATCTTTTCGTTTAATTAATAATTGTGCATAAAGGGTGATCCGGGTATATGGTTTGTAAATTTTTAAACTCTGATTTTTACACGCTTCCGCATTATTTTGCAATTTGATTGCGCACATGAATTTTACAAACCTAACACGTACAACCTCTAATCTCATGTCATTTGTATAACTCTCAACAACAATATTCCAAAAAATGTCTAATAAACCTCAATCGGATGCCCGCATCAAAGTTCTGAAAGTTCAAGCGGACATCGCGTTACATACGTGCATGCACTTCAAGACAACGGGACCCATTAGAGTCTGGGGCACCCGGTGACCAAGTAGTGTATCTCATGCACGCCGATGTACACTGTGGTTTCCCCTCTATAAATAGAGGGCTTGGGGTGCCCATTTTACAAGAAGAAAAGGCGAGGAAGCCCTGTCCAATTTTTTATGTACACACTATAAATTGAGTGCTTTCTCATTTCAAACACTTGTGAGCTTATATTTTGCTATATTTTCCCGGTGGGAACCGAGTGTTCATCCATTTAAAGCTATTGAAGCCTTCTTTGGCAGTCCATTGTAAGACTTCTTAAATTTCTTAAAGTCTTTCTCCACATTCTGCATACACAGTTATTCACGTTGAGAGTCGTGTTGTGTGCGTATGCCCGGACTTCGATCCGTGGCTTTTCTTTCTTTTGTATATATATACTTATATATATATTTGTACTAACATTATCGAGTTATGCCTCGATTGAGCCTGGATTCACATCCGGAGCATTTCTTGCTTATATATATATATATATATATATATATATATATATATATATATAAAGCTGTTGTCAAACTCTATTTGATGAGCATGGAATTATATACGGAGAGTTTACTGCTTTTATATATATATATACTTATATATAAAATGTTGTTGAACTCTGTTCGATGAGCCTGGATTTACATCTAGTGCGTTTATTATATATATATATATATATATATATATATATATTTACTTCGTGGCGGTTGATTATTTCTATTTATATATTTACAGCTTTTATATATTTACATTTCCAATCCCCCATGGAGTTGCTTCGTGGTGGTTGATCGTTTGTATATATATATATTTACAGCTTTTATATATATAAATGCTTACAGTTTTCATACAAATTGCTACATCATGTGAGCCAACGAATCATGTGATCACAGATTCAGACTCCTGAATCTAGATTTGGATCTCGTGATGGACATTTTCGGTTGTAATCAGCTTGTACATTATTTACGGTGTTTGAATTTCCTTAGACGGCTCTCATGCCCACAAGGAGTTCGGCACTGCTATATACCTTATTTTCTCGAAGATGCCTCGCATCTCAAAAATAAAAGCAATCAAGCTGAACATATAATAAAATAGAAGTATCAAAGGCCTCAATTACTATTGAGCATAAGGGTTTGAAAAAATCTCTTTTACAAAACATCACTGTTATATCTTGTTAAAACTGAACTTTTATTCAAAATTCAAACCCTTTGTATATAGGTGCAAACGAGGCATAGCACTACTTCCAGATAACTGCACATTGACCCACACACACACACACACACACACACACACACACACACATTCATATAACAATTTAATTAAAAGGTGGTGGTCACCGTTATAACACGGATGTCGGGGGTGCCTAACACCTTCCCTCCGCATAATCAAGCCCCCGGACCCTAACGAATCTCGGTTTCACAAAGCTATTAAACAGTGTAACATCACTGGGTAAATGTGTAAACCTTTTCTCAATTAAGTTGGTGCAACCATATAAAAATACAAACGGGTGACTCTTACAGTCCAATCGTCGACATATACATGTCGGACCTTTTCACAACTTGTTTTTTCAAACAAATCTCACCTAACATGATAACACCAAAAGATAAGAATAGAAAAGGGATAATAAAAATCCTAACGTCGACAGGTGGCAACTCTGCTGGGGACATCCAGTAAGAGGGCTTAAGCCGCTATTACAAAAATTTTAAACTATTATCTTCTTGTGTGTTGATATTGCATTTACATTTAAAATGTGTACGAGTGCATTTACTTATTGCACTTAGTGCTTCGAACTATATCTACTTGTGATATTAAAGTGCTTCGCACATGTCATCATTTCCATAACGGTGAGACACGTTGTGAATGTTTTGTGTGGTCCCTCCACCAGGAGACTATCATATCGATGTTTGATTACTGGACTCATAGGGAGACTAATTTACTACAAAAAAATGGGCCTTTAGCAACGATTTTTTGGGTAACGACTTTATAAGTCGTTGCTAAAAGTATATTTTTAGCAACGAAATTTGTCATTCGTTGCAGATTGTGTCAGGCTTTCACTTTTTGCAACGAAATTCATAAATAGTTGTAAAATTTCGTTGCTAATTCATTGGCGGGAAAACATTTCGTTAGAAATTCGTTGCAAAATTTTCGGCCACTTGATTTCCCGTCATTGTAGGCAACGAAAGATTTTTTGTTGCTAAAAATGGGGCTTTAGCAACAAATTTTCAGGCAACGACTTTATAAGTCGTTGCTAAAAGTGTATGTTTAGCAACGAAACTTATCCTTTGTTGCAGATTGTGTCAGGCTTTCATTTTTTGCAACGAAATTCATAAGTCGTTACAAAATTTGAAAACAAAATTCGTTAGAAATTCGTTGCAAAATTTCTAACCACTTGATTTCTCCTCATCGTGGGTAACGAAAGTTTTTTTGTTGCTATATTTCGTTGCCTAATATGGACCACATTCATTGGCAACAATTTTTATTTTCGTTGCATATTTTATATAACTTTTTGTAACGACTATTAAAATGTTGCCTTAAATTAAGATAATAATAATATTAATAATAATAATAATAATAATAATAACAATAATAATAATAACATAATAATAATAATAATAAGTAATAATAATAATAATAATAATAATAATAATAATAATAATAATAATAATAGTAGTAGTAGTAGTAGTACTATAATAATAATAATAGTAGTACTATATAATAATAATAATAATAATAATAATAATAATAATAATAATAATAATAATAATAAATCATAATAATAATAGTACTAATAATAATAATAACAATAACAAATAATAATAATAATACTAATAATAATAATAACAACAACAATAACATTAATAATAATAATAATAATAATAATAATAATAATAACAATCATAATAATAATAATAATAGTACTAATAATAATAATAATAATAAATAATAATAATAATAATAATAATAGTAATAGTAATAGTAATAATAATAATAATAATACTAAATTTTATATAGTGAAATGTTCATATAAATATTTATAAATTTATCTCTATATATTCATATAAATATTTATAAAAATATTCATATCTAAATTTTAGAATTAAATATTTATAAATAAATATTTGTTTATAAATTTTAAAGATAAATTTATATGAATATTTTTTATAAATATTTAGAGCTAAATTTATATATATATATATATATATATTAAAATATTCATAGTTATATTATATAAATATTCATAGTTACTTTTATATATATATAGTTTAATGTGGAGATTTAAGATGAGTATATATATATAGATGGTAATAGAATTTATATAATACAAAAAAAATATAACATAAGAAACAAAAACATCACAACTAGGTTTTGAACTTTAGACCTATGGATTATTGGGCCATTAAGCTACCACCAAGCCATTCTAATTTATTAGTTAACTAAACTAACGCCAAAACTTGTAGTCTTTAATATTTTTAAATTTATTCTACTTATACACATACATATTCTTTTCAAAATTTCTTGCCAAACTAAATAAAATACTAAACAAATCTCAACATTAAACTAAATATATATAAAATAACTATGAATATTTATATATATAAATATATATATATATATGTAAATAAATATTCATATAAATATTTATTAAAAATATTCATATCTAAATTTTAGATGAAATATTTATAAATTTATAAATAAATATTTGTTTATAAATTTTAAAGATAAATTTATATGAATATTTGTTTATAAATATTTATATGAATATTTAGAAATAAATTTATAAATATATATATATATATATATATATTAAAATATTCATAGTTACGTTATATAAATATTCATAATTACTTTATATATATTTAGTTTAATGTGGAGATTTAAGATGGGTATATATATATATATATATATATATATATATATATATATATATATATATATATATATATATGGTAATAAATTTATCTAATACAAAAAAATATAACATAAGAAGCAAAAACATCATAGCTAGGTTTCGAACCTAAAACCTATAAGTTATTGGGCCATTAAACTTCCACTGAGCTATTCTAATTTATTAGTTAACTAAACTACCGCCATAACTTGTAGCGATAGACAGTGTAGCACATGAGCAAATGAGGGGCAAATGAGTAATTTCTCATGTCGCTACAGCCTGTAGCGGCAGGGGAAATTTCATTTCAATCTGTGTCATCCAATGTTGGGATCAACAGTATAAATTATGGTTGTTGAAATAGTACCCGTGACAACCGATTGTCAAACATGTTAGTTCTGGGCCTTCGACCCAAATAAACTCAACCTCATCAAACCTGATTATTATATCTATGCTTCCCAATATTTCCTATTTCTAGATAGAAGTATGATATACTTACAAGTACTCCCTCAAACCGAGAATGAAAGTGATGATTGATTTTATGCGAATTTAAAAAAAATGTCAAATGAAAAAATTATTCATATTTAAATTCTCATCTAATTGCATATTTTTCTATACATGACTAGTGATATTATATAAATATTTATAAATAATAAAAATATGACATTTAATAGAAAGGATATTATGCACAAATTATTGTAAAAAAATAGATTATTTACTATAAGTAAATATTTAACTTGAGATTACATAAAATAATAAGAACTTTTATTCTTAGACGGAGGGAGTAACTTAAATCATGAACATATTTTTAAGTCCAAAAATAAAACATAAAAAGAAAAATAGTAATGGTATACCCCTAACTATTCCTAGTTCTCCTTTTACCTTTTTTCCAAATATATTATAAAATTAAATTATAATACTATGAGTTTTAAGAGAAAACATAAAAGTTGAAGAAAATTTATTATGTTTTATGAACTAAAACATACTAAAGTTATTTTAAAAAAACTTATAAGTCATTCCCAATAAGTTAGTTTTTGACCAATATTAATGTAATATCAATTTTATCCCTATTTTATTTAAATTTTTTTAAAAAAAATGAATTTATAAAAAAGAAGAGTAAGATGCAACATAACTTTAATTGGCGTTAGAATTTTTATATTTATTTTTTTATAGCTGAAGTCTTATATACTCCATTTCTGACGCCGATGATAGAGAATAAACATAAAAAAATATTGATGTTTGTAAATCATCTGGGCCGTCCAAAGTTTGAGATAAATCTTATCGTTGATGTAGTGCTAGAGGCACGAGACACAACTAATTATATGATAAAATTGTTAGAGTTCAATCTCTAGATAGCTTGAATAGCTAAACCAGATTCCTTAATAGACTCCTATTTAAAACAGATTTCATATTTTGAGAAAATATGTTAGAGAAGAATTCCCAGCAATAAAAAAGATAAGAATTTTAAAACACATGGACTTTAACATTCTGTTTCTGAGTTTTGAACAGAAAAGAAAAGAATAGAAAACTTAAATTAGAACAGAAAAGAAAAGAATACAAAACTTGAAGTTTTCATTTGTGTTGTTTTTGAGTTTTTAATAAAAAAGAATAGAAAATTTAAAATTGAGGACATGAGTTATAATTTAAAATTTATTATATTAAAAATTGAGAATAATATGAGAATTATAAAAATATTACTTATTCCAATTTCTTTTATGTCCAAATCAGGCCAATTTTGAACAAAAAACTTTGACAGGAAAAGTGACTAAATTTTCTATCAATTTCTTTTCTTTTCCGTTAGAAACAGAGCGTAAATATTTCATGCAATCCTACAAGGTATATCAATTGAACTTATTGGGCCAAAAACAAACTATATCATTTTTAGTAAATCATTATTAAAATATTCCAAACAAAATCAATTTAGTCTATTAAACAACTTACATTCACAAGCATATTGTCTATTAAACAACTTACATTCTCGTTTTTCTTTTTCTTTCCTATCTAATTTTACTCAAACATATATTTATTTTGTCCAAGAGTTTTGCTTTGAAGAGATACAAAGAGTTTTAAACATACGGGAAAAAAAATAATGTGTATTTACGAAAATGAATTAAAATAAATTCTTCTAAAAAATGAGAACTTTTGAAAAAATAAATAAATTTACGTGTCCTTAAAAAATACAATTACCAAAAAATAAAATAAAATAAAGATAATACAAAAATATATTTTTTAAAGAAAAGTGAAATTAAAGAAAAGAGACTTGTTTCTCGAGAGCGGTCCAAAACAGAAAGCAAAACCTTTTTTTCCCATACCCTTCAAGAACAGGCTAGACTAGAGTTCTTCGTATCAAACCCGAAACGCCGAATTAAACCTTTTGCTTACCCAACAACCATGGCCAACGCCGCCGTTGCCGCTAGGTCCATCCTCCGCTCCGCCCGAACTGGGGCGGCTCGATTCGTCGCCGGGGCCAAACCCAAGGCCGCACCTTCTCCCTTTCGCTTCCCCACTCAAAAACCTCCCTCAAATCTCATTTTTAGGTCAGCCATAATATGATTACACATATGTTTGTATTTATATCACTCTAGGCGTGGTTCTTAATTATGCTATTGATACTCAATAAATCTGATCAAAATGTGTAATTTTTCAAGTTCAGGTCACCAGTTGAGATGAGCTTTGCTGTGGAATCGATGCTTCCCTTCCAAACAGCAACTGCTTCGGCATTGCTCACTTCAATGCTTGCAGTCGCTCCTCAGACTTATGGTTCAACCCTCCAAGGTATATCATTACTTTCTTTTCTTTAATTAAATTTACCTTTTCCCCCTTGTATGCGTCTATATATTTAGTCAGTTGAAATTTTAAAATTTTCAGTTTGTTCTGACCTGGTTATAGTTTTTATTATAAGTTTAATATAGTAAACTATATTGGTTGTTCGTTTGATGTGTTTTCAGATGGAAATTTTTAAAGTACAATGTTTGTTTCTTAAAACTCTATATGCGTGATGTTTACTTGTGTCTTGAAACGTGTTTAATTCTAATTGGTTTGCTGAGATGTGTTTCTTTCTAATATTTTACTTATAATTTGATCTAATGTCTTATAATTTGATCTAATGTTGCTGTAAAAGTATTGAATTTGAGTGTTTCTTTTGGTGAGAAATGGTATTTTGTTTAGATTTTTATAATATGTTTCAAGATTTCTCATTTATTTGATTTGTGGTGTTTCTTCCTTTGTTTTCATCTGTGAGTATATAATAATTGGGTTGGAGGTTTTAATTATTGAATCTGATGATTTATTAGTTAATAGTGCGTGGTTTTGCCTCTAAATGTAGATGGATCAGTATATGTATATGTATATTCCATTCTTAGATATTTTAATTTGAAATTTGTATATGTAAATTGCTTTGGGCATTGAAGTTTTATTCTTTTGAGGTTGTGAGAACAATTAACTCTTTATTGTACAAGTTCTTATTAATGTTTTCATGGATATGGTGTATCCCCCTTTGATGGCTTGCCAATTGCCCCTGGACCTAACTGTTCTGGTTTTAAACACACATAAAAGAATTGATCGATCAAATTTTCATACGTTGTGATCCTGGAAAAAGATTATTTGCAATGTTTTGAGTTGCATAATTTTTACTAAGAAATATATGCAATCATGACAATCTGAAGTCCCTATCATTTTGTGATGAAGTGTATTTCTTTTCTGATGCAGTAATGTTGCTGGGTTCATCTATGTGACAGACATTGACACCCAAAGGTTTGAAACTTTGCATCTACTATTTAAATTCTGGTTTTATGTATCCTTTTTGTAATTATTATTTTCAGGAATAAAATCACATACCTTGCACCATCAGCTAGAGAACTCCCAAGTAAATTTCTAATTGTGGGATTCTTGACTTGGATTGAGAATTGAAATACGGGTAACAATTCAAGTTCTGTCTTGTTTGTGATAGAAGCCCCTCATAGGAATCGACTTGCTTCATTTTCTTTTTCTATTTCCCTTTTCCCTAAGTGTAATGGATGGGTTATAGATGTATAGTACTTTGTACCGGCTAGCATATGGAGTTTCAATGTAGATTTTCTTGGTCTGTTTAATGAAATCCTCATCTTTCATCAAATTAGGACCTGTAATTCTAAAGTTCTCACGACTCTTATGATGTGTTTTTGCAAATGTTGCTCTAGTCTCATGATATAACAGCTGGAGTTCTTGTCAACAAATTGTTGCAAATTGTTTTTGCAAATGTTGTATCCTACATGCATATTAAAGATTGTGGTATATGGATTTGGTCAGGGTAAATGGGGGGGTGGCGTATTAAAGATTGTGCTCTTGTTCGGGCTTATGATGGTTGGAATGATGCTGAGAAACGTCAAGCTGGTTATGAATACTGTTGGAGAAACTTCCTTTCTGCACAAACTCTAAGAGAAATAGATTCTCTTCGAAAGCAGTTCTTTTATTTACTCAAGGACACTGGTCTGGTTGATAATGTAGAAAGTTGCAACACATGGAGCCATGATGAGCATCTCATCTGAGATATTACCTGTGCAGGTCTATTCCCTGGAATATGCTCTGTTGTGGTGAGTCGCAAAATTGTTTTAACTTCTCTTATTCTTTTAATTCCTATTTTATTTGGTTATTGGGATTAAAACTTGTTATGTTCTATTTACCTCGCAGCTAATTGGTTGCATTTTAAGAATCAAACAATTATTAAACAATGTTCGTCTTCTCTTATATTGTTCTATTTGTTCAGTGACCTTGTTGCAACATGATTCCATTTCGTAGCTGTTGTTAATGATATGAGATCTTGTTGGATAGATATATGCCAGTGCCAGTTTTATGGTTCAAGCAGTGAATGACCACATTAGAAAAATTATAGTTTGGAAGATTATCTAGAGTCAAGATTTTGTCAGGAATATTCATTTTCAGTGTACTTGCATTTCTGTGTTATTTAGAATGTGCAATGTAACCAATGTGTCTTCTCACTTAGCTTCCTGATAATGTGATCCGTGGTCTGTGACTCGTATACTTGAATGAGAATTATTCCTTCTGCAGATTCAGGAACTATATGACGAAGCTGGATTATGGGGATTCTGGAAAGGTGTTTTACCAACATTGATAATGGTAGGTGGAAAGTGACACTAATACATGCTGCAGGGTGGTCACTGAGTGCTCTCACTGTTACCTGCAGGTGAGCAATCCTTCCTTGCAGTTCATGCTGTACAAGACCTTATTGAAGAAGCTGAAGCAAAAACTTGCTTCGAGTAAAAACACTAACAAAGGAGTAACTGCTTCGGAGGCAAGTAATATCTAGTTTATGAAGTTTTTGGAGCACCCTCTCTTGGATATATTTTGGACATTTCCTCATTCCATATTGCTATACCAATTCCACCATTTTTAACTTGACTGCAAGTACTGAACACATTGCTTGTTATATTGCTAGATATTTCTTCTTGGTGCTTTGGCTAAACTTGGAGCTACAGTCGTCACATATCCTCTTTTGGTTGTAAAGGTTAGTGGCTTAAGTATATATAAACAAAATTTATTGTTTCTTGCAAGAGTGCTCTAGAAAACTTTATTAGACCAAAAGCTCCATGGAAGAACAAAGTGTCTTTTCTCGAGTACTGTCCATATTTTACTCGAAATATTTCAAGTGCAAGTTCAGCACTTCTTTGTTGTCCGTTCACCATACGCCTGTCGCTCGACTTGACCAACACGTCTTGACCAACACGTCTTGGTATGTGGAATGCTTTTGAGAATCAATTTAGGGTTGGGGTGGGGACGAAGAAGGGGACTGCAGTTCAGGTTTATCATATTACCGTCAGTTCTATTCTAGAAAGGGCCCAGACTAATAGATTACTTGTATTAAGTTTATGAGATCATATTTCAATGGGTATGTGACAGTATTCTGAGTAGAAATGCAGTTCTTTCTATTTAATAGTTTCGGATTATCTTGATTGTAGCAACATTCCATTCTGACTCGAGAATTTGCAGCTTTCTGTTGAAAGACTAAGTTCTATGAAGAAACATGTTTTTGGATTGGGCTCTGCTCAGGTGAGTGAGATCATCACTTCCCAAACACTATCCTTTTTGTGTGGCCTTGTCAAAGAACATTTTATGGAGTTGATGCACCATTTTCCTAATTAAAGTTTTAACGTGCATAACACAGGTCTTGGCCACAGTAGTAGTGGTTGGTTTGGTTGCTCATTTTGTTTCTGGACAGGCAGGTCCTGCTGCCCTTGTCATTGGGAATGGTTTGGCATTAACTTCTACTGTTGTTGTCCTTCAGGTACTTATCAACATCATATGGCTAACCATATGTAACTTTATATTTTCAAATTTCCCTTCCATACTAAATCTTCTTGGTCCTCCCTCTAATTCGAAAAGGGTGCCATCTGACTTTTATATATTTTATTCATTGCATATTGAAATTTGTTTAGGATGAGCACAACTTTTTCCATATTTTTTTAATTCCATGTTCTAATCTTAAAAATTTCATATCAAAGAAATCATCTAATGTTTATGTTTAAATATGTCTATTACAAACCTTAATATGAGTGAAATAAAGTTACAAGTCAAATGGGATTCTCATTTTTGCGGTGAGGAGTATTCTTGAGGATGATTCTGATATATCTGTAAACTGAATATTTGTACCTATGACTGACCTCAAGGGGACATACATAACACAAGTGGAAGTATTGGCTATGGCTTTTTCTGTTTCATTGATTTCTCGGTAATGACACTATTGTTTTGAGACATGAAGTATTGAAGTGAGTCCCCTTCCTCCTTTCATATTCCTCCTTTCATATTGAGTCACAACGGAACATGAGTATCATTTACAAACCATTCACTTCCTGAAAAGTCCAGAAATATTATTTATAGTTTCGGATTATCTTGATTGTAGCAACATTCCATCCTGACTCGAGAAGAGTGCCATATTATTTATAGTAGTTGTAATCTTATACATGCACATTGCACATGGTACCATCTTGTGTATGTTTGTCAAACTAGTATGTACTTCATGTTATCTTATTTAAGGTATTTTATTTAGTCAGTTGAAGGACTTTGGAATCTTTCTATATGCTCAATCATTTAATAAATACTGTGGGTAGTCTGTTGGTTTAATAATATTAGTACCACGTAGCAACTCTATTGTCTTTGTGTATTGATTTTGCCATTAAGTGCCTCTGGTGACCTATTTGCTTCATTTTTCTAACTTGCTATTATTTTTAAATATGTGCAGGAAGACTGCTTCTACGACCTGCTTTACAATATTGGGTATCAAACTTTCGTGCTACGTTTACGGAAGACAAGGGACGAAATTATGAAGTGTACTCTCTATATATGTAGATATATACTTTGATTGAAGAACTGTGGTAACTTTAGATGATTAATTGTAAAGATAATGAATGATTATGTAGTGGATGATTTTATTAAGTTAATAATATTTTAGTGTTGTATTTTTGCCATTATTTGTTATGGGGACATTGAGCCAGTCAGGTACACAAAAAGAATGTCAAATTTTGATTTGACAACAATATAATTCGTTACCAAAGCATTAAACAAGTTCTAATATAGCAATTTTTTTTATACATTTAGCAACAAATTTTCGTTGCTAATGGCATTAAAAATATAATATTTGGCAACGAAAAATTAACTTAATAACAACAGAGAGGATATTGTTGCTAATACTAACATAAAAGGCAACATTTTTTATCGTTACAAATCATATCAATTTTCGTTGCACATATAAAGAAATGACAACATATAATGTCGTTGCTAATCGATGACTTTCGTTGTTATTGAAAAATAACCAGCAACAAATATTTTAGTTACTGATTCAGCATAATGTCGTTGCCAAATAATATAATTAGCAACGAAAATCGTTACTAAAAAGTTTACATTCCACAACGAAAGCAAGCTTAGGCAACAATTTTCATAATTTACTGCAACGAAAAATGTCGTTGCAAAATAGTGTCAATTGCAACGAAAATGCATGGTCGTTGCGAAAAAAAAAGAGTTCATTTCGTTGCCAATTAGCAGGCTTATGCAACGAAATGTTGTTTTTAGCAACGAAATTTTAATTATTTTGCAACAATACATTTTGTTGCTAAAGGATCGATGTCTCTGTACGAAAATCAAATTTCGTTGCAAAATGTATTATTTTTGACAACGAAAAAAAAACATTCATTGCAGAACAATTAGCAACGCTTATTGCGCAACGAAAGACGCAACGACATTAAAGTCGTTGCCAAAACCCTTTTGCAACGCAATTTGGCACCTTTAGCAACGAAAATTGGTTGTTGCTGAAGCCCCATTTTTTTGTAATGATTCCAACGAGGCTCAGGAAAGGCACCACCTTGATTCGCTCCAGTTGAAAGACCGGATTAACTTCCCGCCGAGTAAATTGCGATGATCTTGGAACCTTCATGCCAAAAAACTACGAGAGTAACCTAAGATAGGCCAGCCTCTGATAAACCAAACGCGGAGGGAAGTTTCTTCATATTTTCCAATTTTAATTACTTGTAAATTCAATTACTTGTAATTTCATTCCATGTCAATCTCTATGTAATGGAAAGTATGAAGGAAAATGTGTACATGCATTCCCTGGTTTCCATGCTATCTTACAAACATCTAACATCCATTTTGCACGATAATACTCCTAAAACGGACACATTTGGAAGAAGCCCATTTGCCGAAATCAGTGGATGTCGAAAAATTCCAACACCTGGTTGATCACATTTTTAACAATAATGTGATATCTTTCACTGATGACGACATACCTCCCAAAAGGACTGGTTATTGCAAACTGTTGCACATAGCGGTTCTATCCTCCGAATATATAGTGGGAGGAATTCTTATAGACGGAGGTTTATCTTTAAATATTTGTCCTTGTGCCACTTTGGAGAAGTTGAACATCAATCTCAAGAGGATCAGAAGCAGCCATACGATTATCAAAACTTTTGATGGATCCCGACGTAATGCTGTCGAGGAGATTGAACTGCCTATGGAGATTGGTCCACATACTTTCTCGTATCCTTTCACGTGCTCAAAATAGCCACAGGACACGATTTGCTTTTGGGAAGACAGTGGATTCACATGGCTGGAGCCGTCCCTTCCACCCTTCACCAGCAACTCAAATACATCATTAACAATAACCTAGTTACTATCAATGCTGAGTCGGAATGTCCTGAACAAGGTGTCATACCACTCATCAGCTTCAATGCAAAAGTTGAGCCGGTTAATTTCCATGTCCTAGAGGTGAGTAACACTCACTATCATCCTATTGGGGTGCCACTTCTAATAGCCAGGATCTCTGCTGAGGTAATGTCAGCAACTCAAGAGATGATGTCATTGGGTCATCAACCTGGACAAGGGTTGGACAAAGATCATCAGGGCATTAAGCGCCAAATTCAAATTCCTAGTCAAACCGAGATAGCTGGACTAGGCTATTTTGCCAGCTCCAGTCACAGGAATCCTCATAAGCACAAACAGATTTCTTGATTTGACCCACCACGGCGATTATCTCAACTTTATGAGATCCCGAGATATGACAGTCTCCCAGAAGTGTGCTTACCCATGTAATGGCTATGTTATTTCCCAAACTGATACGGTCAAAGCAAAAGAGGTCTTGATTCCTGATCCCGAAGTGGAAGAAAGGGAACAGAGACGTAAATAAGACATCGCCAGACAGTTGCAAAACATACGCATCATTGTCCATACTGAGGGCTTGGATAGAGATATCACGAACGATGATTGTTCAGATATCATGGTCATCATTCGGGAGAAGGAGGACAATGACAACCCCTTCTTTTTGTTGTCCAACAGGATTTCATCCTTGGCAATTGGAGCAGCATTCCATGCATTTGCCGACAAGGGTAAAAAGGGCAGAAAATCCCTCTGCCCTGTAGATAGCAATATCTGCTTACTTTTTTGTACAGTAGTAGCAGTTGTTTTGTCATTACATGCTAACACTTTATATGATTGAATAGTTTCATATATTAAGTGAAAGCATTTTTGTTTCAGGACTCTAAATTTAGATGTGCCTAAACTTGCTGATGAGGTGTCTTTTCTCCACAAGGACTGTAACTTTGATGTAAAGCTGGACTCAGAGTTGATGGAAGTACAAGAGGACTATGAGATACCTCAGGAGATCAAAGAATGGGTCGAGGAAAAACCCAAACCAAATATTGATCAAACTTCCTCTTTCAACCTTGGAACCTTAGAAAACCCTAAGCTAATCAAGATAGGTACGGACCTCACTCCAAACTAAAGTAATGACATGGTTATGCTATTAACCCAATTTCAGGATGTGTTTGCATGGTCTCATGAAGACATGGTGGGTTTTTCCACTGACATTGTCATTCATCGCCTCCCCATCAAAGAGGGATTTAAGCCAGTCAAGCAGAAGCTCAGACAATTAAAACTTAAGTGGAGTTTAAAGGTTAAAGAAGAAATTGTGAAATAATATCAAGCTGACATCATCATGGTGTCCACATACCCTGAATAGCTATCCAACATAGTCCACATGCCTAAACAGGGAGGAAAGGTGCGAGTTACGTGGATTACCTTGATTTGAATAAAGCTTGCCTTAAGGATAGCTTTCCCGTGCCATTTATCCACATTCTCATTGATAATACTACTCAATACAACATGTACTCCTTTGCTGATTATTTTGTAGGGTACCATTAAATCATGGTTGCTGAAGAGGATCGTGAGAAAACTGCATTCATCACGCCGTGGGGAACCTTTTGCTATAGACAGTTGTCATTTGGCCTCATCAATGCCAGAGCTACCTATCAGAGGGCTAGAATGGATCTTTTTCATGACTTAATGCATAAAGAGATAGAGATCTATGTGGATGACATCATTGTCAACTCCCGAAGGGAACAAGACCACATAGGCCATCTTAGATAGCTCTTCAACAAGTTATGTAAGTACAACTTGAAGTTGAATCCAGCTAAGTACGCCTTTGGCGTTAAATCAGGTAGGTTGCTAGGTTTCCTAGTCAGCCACAAAAGGATTGAGCTGGATCCCACAAAATCCATGCCATCATGAAAATGCCCATTCCTCAGACAAAGAAACAAATACAAGGATTTTTGGGAAGGATCAACTTCATTAGCCGATTTATCTCCCAACTCACAACAACTTGTGAGCCTATCTTCAAGCTATTAAGGAAGAACTCCTCCATGAAATGGAATGATGAGTATCAGAAAGCCTTCCTTACAATCAAAGAGTAGCTAGTCAAAGCTCCTATTTTGGTACCGCCCATGGATGGTGTTCCCCTGTTCATGTACCTATCCATCAATGACAATGCCATGGACTGCATGCTGGGATAGAAAGACTATAGAGGCCAAGAGCGAGCTATTTACTACCTCAGCAAAAGATTCAGCAGCAGTGAACACAAGTACACTCTGATTAAAAAGACTTGTTGGTCTTTCGCACGGGCTTCTATGAGGTTACAACATTACCTCCATGGTCACACAACCCATCTTATATCCCGCGTGGATCTTCTCAAGTACGTGTTCAGTAAACCCATGTTAAATTATCGGTTGTCCAGATGGCAGTTGATCCTACAACAATTTAACATCATCTACGTGACGTAAAAGCCTATCAAAGGTCAAGGAATTATGGATCAACTAGCCGCCGCACCTTCAGAATATTTCAAACCCTTGGAAACATACTTCCCCGATTAAGGGGTAACGACAGTATAGCAACACCATCAGTAAAATACACACCAATCATGGAAGATGTATTTTGATGAAGCTGTAAACATGGAAAGTTCTAGGGCAGGAGCAGTTCTAGTAGCCATTATGGGGGAGCAGTATCACGTCACCGTCAAATTGCAGTTTGTTAGCACCAACAACATAGTTGAGTATGAAGGCTGTATCATGGGGCTAAAACTTGCCAATCAATGGGTAACAGACGGTTAACTATCTTTGGAGATTCCGAATTGGTAATCAGACAAACCCCCAAAATCTATCACACCAAAGAACTACATTTGCTGCCTTACCATCGGCAGGTTATCCAGATGGCTTTGGAGTTTAAAGAAATAACCTTCCTCCACATTCCTCGAAAAAGGAATGACTTTGCGGATGCACTAGCAACTTTGGCCTCCTTGATCAACATACCTGACAAGGTAAAACATGCCAAGCATCACATTTGCCCTGCAAAAGGCTCCAGCATATCGAAATTACATTGGAGAATTATCAGATAAGCTACCTCCCATCCAGCACCTTTGGTATCAGCACATCAAATAGTATTTACGAGATGGATCTACACCCGCTGAGGCGAGTTCTGCTGAGAAAAAGCGGATCCATCGAATGGCTATGAAATTCTACCTGAGCGGAGATCCATTCTATAAACGAGATGCAGGACTAGGTCTCCTTAGATGTCTGGACAAGGACCAAGTTCAGAGGCTCATGGATGAAATCCATGGTGGAGTATGTGGCCCACACATGAGCGGCCCTCTACTTGTTCAAAAGATCCTTAGAACAGGGCATTACAGGCTCTCTCTAAAGGCTGACTGTGATGATCACGTCAAGAGATGTTATCAATGCCAAATTCATGGGAATGCTATCCACGCCCCTCCAAGGGAGCAACATAATATGAGTTCGCTTTGACCCTTCTCAATGTGGGGAATGGATGTGATCGGGCCCATCGAGCCCAAAGCCAGTAATGGGCATCGATTTATCTTCACCATGATTGACTACTTCACCAAGTGGGTAGATGCGGCCTCCTTCCCCAAGGTTACTAAAGAAGTCATCATTGGTTTCATCAGCAAAAATGTCATTTATCGATATGGACAACCAGAGGTAATTGTTTCAGACAATGCTAAGAACCTCAACAACAAAATGATGGAGGAGTTATGCAGACAATTCCACATCAAACATCTCAACTCTGTCATCTATCATCCAAAGATGAATGGTGCTGTTGAAGCGGCTAATAAGAACATCAAGAAGATCATGCAAAAGATGTCCGCCAATCACAAAAGATGACATGTCCTCTTGCCTCTGACTCTATTAGCCTACAGAACTTCAATGTGTACTTCCATTGGGCAATCCCCTACTCATTAACCTATGGGATGGAAGCAGTGCTCCCCATAGAGGTGGAAATGGAATCCCTCTTAGTGTTGATAGATGCTCAGCTAGATGAAGACCAATGGTTACGAGATAGGTATCACCAACTGTCTCTAATAGACGAAAGGCGAACCAGTGCTATCTTTCATGGTCAATTATACCAACAAATGATCACGAGATCCTACAACAAGAAAGTCCGGCTACGGCAGTTTAAACAACATGACTTGGGTTTGAAGAAGATCATTGACAACCAAGATCAATCTAAGGGAAAATTTGCCCCAAACTGGGAATGCCCATTTGTTGTCAAGGAGGAATTGACAAGAGGTGCTCTCAAATTATAGGAAATGGACGGCGATGAATTTCTACAACTCATCAACTCAGACACCGTGAAACGGTACTATGTCTGAGGTTATCATCAAGCAAACATCTTGGTTTTAGATCACCAGATCACCAGTCACTTCAGGTTTTCTAACCCTTCACTACATACAACCCTTCTTCATAACCATCTGCCCCATCAAGTATAAACACACTTTTTAAACCAGCAGCCTTGTTTTTGGATCATCAGATCTTTCACTCCACTTTATTTTAAACCTTTCAGGTTATCCCACCAGTGATTGAACCTTTCACATCCGCATTTTTGTCCCACCAGGGATAAAACTTCTCACACCTGCAGTTTTGTCCCACTATGGATAACATTTTTCACACCTGCAGTTTGTCCTGTACATGGGATCAAACTTTTCACCTATAGTTTATCCTAAATATGGGATCAAACTTTTCGGATGCAATCCGTCCTGCACATGGGGCAAACTACGTAGACCTGATCTCCCTAATACATTGGAGTACATAAGCAACCATTTTTAATGGCCCAGTCACACAATAAAAAAACCAAAACAAAAACACACTTCTACACCCTTTCACATACAGCGTTGAACCTCTTACACCAGGTTCGAACTACGCAGACCTGATGTCCTTTTTAATAGGAGTACGTAGGCAGCCATTTATGGTTCGGTCTTTACCCCTACCATAACAAAAAAACTTGTCACATGGTACTGGGATCAACCTTCAATCCACCACATTTCATCGGCTTCAGACCAAAGGGATGGAACTAACCGATCTCCCCACACAAATGGGAGAATTGGCGACCATCTAAGCTGCGGTTGAGTCCTCAACAAGAAACACCAATCCATAAGAGATGGAACTACTTGCGCTCCCCCATACAAAGGAGTATCGACGACCATTTGGGGTGCGGTCAAGCTCAGAGAGGAAAGCCATACTCCTCTCCATTACTACATACAGAAACTAGTCCCAATACACCAAAGGGTAGGGATACACACAGATCAACGATCCATTCTGAAAGATCCCAAGACATCTTAATGTCCACCCATCAAGGATAAGTTTAGATACATCAAGATCACAAGTCCTGAAGAAGCAGGTAAATATCAAGCAAGTAACAAGGCACAACTAAAAGGGAAGTGAAGCAAAATATATTTCCCTACCATATATAATACTCTTTGATATATACAATATGTACTTTACATGACAAAATGGATAAGCTAGTCTATGCAGGAACATACAAGCCCATCTGCAAATCAGTGTATATGCGGGCTATTAAGTCTAACATGGCATCTCTCTCTGAAGAAGGAGGTAACGTTGTGAGCTCCTACCCAAGGGTATCTACACGAGCTAACAGATCCATAGCTAACTGCATGGTAACATGGTGTTCATTAATATATGTGCTCATCTCAGCAATAATACACATGGTAAAGGATCTCACTGTAGTACTATCTGTAACGGCTACATCCCGGGCAGATATAGCGCATTCCCGCTTAACAATCAATGCATCTTTGGATTATCTAGCCACATCCCGCTCAGCAATAGCAGTGTCTCTATGAGCTAAGGCATCTTCTCTCTCCAATAGAGCGACATCTCTCCCAGCAAGAGCTATCAACATCAAGTCCCTAGCCTAATCTCTCTCAAATGTCATCAAATGAAGACTTCACTCTAAATACTTTGCTGAATACGGGGTCATAGTAGCGGTCACATTGGGAGAATCCATCATAGCTGTTGGCAACCCAGCAAAAAGATCCTCCTCGGTGGAAAAATCAATGTCCTCTATGGGCTCTCCACCCTCCGAATCAATCCCTGGCTCTGTGGATACAACCGCAGCTGATGTGGTCTCTGTCTCCATCCATGCAAAATGCTCTGTCAAACAACTCGGATGGCTAATAGAAAACTTAGCTAGCTCATGCTGATCCCAACAGGCATACACCCTGGATTTGTCCTCTGCTGACAAGTGGTGAGAAGCCAAGCGCTGACCCAATGCCCCCTCAAAAGGATGGAAGTCCTGAAACTGGTCAAACTGTGGCATCACAACTAGTGGGTGGTAAGTAGTCATGCCCCTTAAACCAGCTAGATGGAGATAATCCATGCTAGGAGCATGAGTAATGAAGATGTAGGGTGAACTAAGCCCTGTACACGGCAAAATGTCAAATGGATCTCCGATCCCTGCAAAAAACACCAACCAAGATGCAGCATTTATACACTCTGCTGGCTAAAAGGAGTAAGCCATGGCTATCTCATGAAAAAAGTAGTACCCACATCGTCAAAAGGTGCCAATCGGTCTCAAGTGTGACATGAACCACACGTACAACATGACCAAGCTGCCTATAAATACCTCTGCAGGATAGGTGTGGCAATGTGGTCGATCCCAACGTCTCTCTCACTACCATGACAACACTGATTTCCAGCTCATCCATGTACAGTGGCATGTACACATAAGCCACTACGCACATTATGAGTACATCTACTGTGGCAATGCGCCACTGATCCTCCGACGTGGTGAATTCCCCGAAGTGCCGTACATAGATGTCCTCTAAGCCAAATCTGTCTATCAGAAAACGCTTGGACACCACATGGCTTGATGTAAACTCATCATGTACTACTCGATGCCTCAGCCCGGTGAGGGTCATAAACTATCGGCTCATGTCGTCGATAGCCATCTGCGTGCAAGGTCTGTCCCAAGAGTGAAAGTTTATACTATCTCACACACATCATCACATGGTACCCAAAACATCACTCCCAAGAGTTAAAATTTTTAAATCGTGCTGAGGAGTCATATAGACCATGAACTTTCATTTTTGATTTTTGAAAAGGTTTTATAGAAATTCATCCGTAAACCGTCATGACTTACAGTATAAACTAGTTGTGTATGGGTAGAATCAGATATGATTAAATAAATGTTGTGTTAAAAACCTAGATTTGGTGAATGAAATGAGTAGGGTGTAGTAGCCTGTAATTTCAGGGATGAAATTCTTAGAAGAAGGGGTGAATGTGACAACCCAAGAATTTAGACAATTATTAAAATCTTAATTGATTAAATAAAGGTTTAATAATAAGACATAGACTATAAATAGTGTATGGATTTGAAAATTTTGGTGAAGGATTAATATGAATAAAAAACTATAAGTGAATATCGAATATGAGTGTATATGATTTTATGTATAGTAATTATGTGTGTACAATATATGGTTAAGGGTCAATAGTTGATCAGATAAGGTTATCGTTGATAAACCCTAATGATATGTTAAGAACATCAATGTTCAGTTAGTAAACCCTAACAATTGTTTAGGAACCCTAATTCTAGTTTTGGAAACCCTAATTTCAGTTCCGGGAATCATAAACCCTAACCGAGAATCTCAAAACCCTAATTTGGGAACCCTAATACTAAGTATAAAGACTTATGGGCTAAAAGTTATGTGTTATATGTGAAAAGACCAAATTACCCTTCAAATTATAGAGGAAATGACCAAAATATCCTTATTAGATGCGAAATGACTAAAATGCCCTTTTACTTAAACTAAGAAAAAAATTTCACAAATCTTGGCGAGTCACCCTTTGGATAATTACCATGTGCTTAAATGGACACTAATCAGCCAAGTATTGACTCCTAGCAACACATAGATACAATGAATCAAAAGATTAAAAGTTAAAAAGTTAAGAAAATAACTTACTTTACTTTTCAAGTTAGCCAAGACCTTCTCTCCCTAAATTTTCGAAAATTGAGAGTGAATGGGAGTGATAAGTAAAGCCAAGAACAACCCTTAGCTAAATCAGATCAGATCCAAGATCAGAAATCAAAATTTGAAGCATAAAAGGTATAAACCTTAAAGTCTTGCTAGATCTTTATGATTTATGTAATCTATATGATTTGTTGTTTAGACTAGTGTTATAAGATGTTATTTAGAGATCTATGATGTTATATCATAGATCCATAACATCTAAGTGCATGAAAATAGGATTTTAGCAACTGACTATGAACCCTAATTTTGTGGCCTGACAGCCTAATGTCAGGTCCCATAGATCTTTATGTGTTAGATGTTAGGTTGGATTAATGAATTATTCATGTTCTATGTCATTAGGAGAGTAGACTGGAAGTGGAATCAAGTCCATACCATGTCTATATCTCAAGATATTAATGGTCAAACGTGGTTGACACACAAATTTGGAAATCTGGGCAACCCAGAAACCCAGATTTGTCTGATAGTGACTTTGCAGGCCTAGAATCTTGTTATGGTTAAGTAATTAGGCCATGTAAATGTATAGGTTTTTTAGTCTAACATATAGACTACACAACCATGCCATTAGAACACCCATATCATGAACAAAATCAAAGTTATTGATGGTTAAACAAGGGTTGACCAACTGCCTAATGAAGGTTTCTGGAAAACCCAGATTTCTTCAAGAACAGTTTCTGACAGTACTTTGACCGGCCTAGATCTTTTAGTTGTGATGATGTTAAGCTACAAAAGTGTATTACTTTTGTACCTTGACATACATACTACATAGTTATGATAATTAAACACACTGAGTAAGTCTAGAATCCAAGATACAAAGCTTAGAAAATGAACCCTTGCAACTGTTCGTCTTTTCTGAGCAACCCAGAAAATGAAGAACAACTCTGACAAGCTTTTTGATGCCTTATATCTCACTGTTGTGATGTAGTTTGGCCATGAAACTTATTTGTACTTGTAGTATTATATCAATACTACAACACTAATACAATTATTTGCCCAGAAACATTAAGATCAAGAATTTGTATGTGGTCAAAGTAGGTACCCTAGTGACTGACTTTGAATGTTCTTGAGGGCTCAAGAACACCTATAGCGACAGTTTTGTCGCTATAGACCCCTTTAGTGACAACTTTTATATAAATTAATTATTTAATTTAAATAATTACAATAAAATGAATAATAATTATGAAAAATTCATAATTAATTTGTAAAAATTATGTTAAAGCATAAAAATTAATTTTTAATAATTTGAGATATATTTCGTTAATATTTAAATTTATTTAAATATGAATGATATTTAATTTATTTAATAATTATATTAAATAAATTACTTAAAATGATTTTAATACTTTAAAAATCATTTAAAATTATATTAAAGTGTTAGAAAATATTTTAAGTAAACCCTAGAGAGATTAGGGTTTTGATTAATTCCGTTTTATTGCTATATATATGATATATCAGCATATTAGGGAGGTTAATCAAAACAAAACCCTAGCCGCTCTTAGAAAGAGACTAGAGAGAAATAATTCTGAATTCTCATCCTTGGTGGCTAGTACCGCAATTCCTTCTTCTGCAGATCGTAGGACGATTCGCGGAGCGTTCGTGTGGATACCGTAAAGACGCAGTCTGTAAGAATTGTGTTGGAGATTCGACCGCATCGTTCAGAGCCTTCTTAATCGGTATAAATTTCTAACCACTGAATTAATTGTTTTTTGCTTGGATCCTGTTTTTGGGTTTCAGAAATTACTTTGAATTGTTCTTTTTCCGTTGCGTTTTGTGCCGAAATTCCCTACAGTCATGAAATATATTAATATTGTAATATTAATGGCAATTATTTAATAATTGTTTTAAAATCATTTAAAGGCGATATTAAGGTATTAAAAATACTTTGAGATATTATAAATGTCGACGTCGGGATTTTTATTGTCCATTTTCTATTTTTGTCTTTTGGTGTTTTCATGTTAGGTGAGATTTGTTTGAAAAAACAAGTTGTGAAAAGGTCCGACATGTATATGTCGATGATTGAACTGTAAGAGTCGCCAGTTGGTATTTTTAAATGGTTGCACCAACTCAACCGATAAAAGGTTTGCACATTGACCTAGTGATGTGACACTGTTTAACAGGTCTATGAAACCAAGATTCGTTAGGGTCCGGGGGCTTGATTATGCGGATGAAAGGTGTTAGGCACCCCCCCGACATCCGTGTTACCACGGTGACCGCTACTTTTCTATTAAACTGTTATATGAATGTATGTGTGTGTGTGTGGATCAATGTGCAATTATCTGGAAGTAATGTTATGCCTCGTTTGCACCTATATACAAGGGGTTTGAATTTTGAATAAAAATTCAGTTTTAACAAGATATAACAGTGATGTTTTGTAAAAGAGGTTTTTCAAACCATTATTCTCAATAGTAATTGAGGCCTTTGATACTTCTATTTTATTATATGTTCGGCTTGATTGCTTTTATTTTCGAGATGCGAGGCATCTTTGAGAAAATAAGGTATATAGCAGTGCCGAACTCCTTGTGGACAGGAGAGCCGTCTAAGGAAATTCAAACACCGTAAATAATGTACAAGCTGATTACAGCCGAAAATGTACAGACATGTTTTGGTATACATATCCAAATCACACCCAAAACACTGTATTATGTAAAAATTCAAGTTCCATAATTTTTTTTTTTTAGTTGTTCTACAAAAAAAAAAATAAAAATAAAAATTTCATGGTCCGAATTTTGGACCTGTCCGGGAGTCCGGACAGGATCCATATTCTATATATATATATATACAAATGATCAACCACCACGAAGCAACTCCATGGGAGATTGAAAATATAAATATATAAAAGCTGTAAATATATATACAGAAACGATCAACCCCACGAAGTAAACTCTAGGTGGGACGAAACGTAAATAAAGCTGTAAATGGCCACGAAGTAAACTCCAGGCCTGAAATATATATATATATATATATATATATATATATATATTCTTGTGAGAAAAGATGTAAACGCACTGGATATATATCGATCCAAGGTCGGTTCATCAGTTCAACTATATATATATATATATATATATATTCCTGTGAGAAAAGATGTAAACGCACTGGATATATATCGATCCAAGGTCGATTCATCAGTTCAGCTATATAAAAGTAATCAAGCCGAACATTTAATAAAATGGAAGTATCAAATGCCTCAATTACTATTGAGCACAGGGTTTAAAAAACCTCTTTTATAAAACCTCATTGCTATATCTTGTTTAAAACTGAATTTTTATAAATTCAAATCTTGTGTATATAGGTGCGAACGAGGCATATCACTACTTTCAAATAACTGCACATTGACCCCCCCCACACACATTCATATAACAATTTAATTGAAAAGTATGGCGGTAGCAAGTGGTAACACGGATGTCTGGGTGCCTAACTAACACCTTCCCTCAGATAAGCAAGTCCTCGGACCCTAATGAATCTCGATTTTCACAGACCGTTTAGCGTTGTCACATCTTTGGGTCGATGTACAAACCTCCCCAAGCTTTTCAAAACTATTATACATCACCCATTTACATTTTGATGAATGTATACGAATACATTTTACTGTGCATTACATGAGTGCCCCCAAAATAAAAACACCCTACAACTTTATTAATACAACCATAAAGCTGTGAGTTTAAATACAAATATTATCTTCTAGACAATATCCATACCCAAATAAATCCTCATCATAATTATTGATACATTATTTTACAAAAATGGTGAGGACTACTAAACAACTCTCTCTAGAAACCATCATTCCATACCCAGGCTAGTACTCGTTACATTCTCGCCTCACGAGAAGAAAAATGGAACAAAAAGGAAAAGGGTGAGCTCAACTAGCCCTAGTAAAGAATATTATGACTAAGATAATATAAAACAAATTATCGTTAGTCTTGACGAGAAAAAAATCGATAAAATACAATAAACAACAAGTTTTCGGATCAATATTACATGGTGAAAATAATAATTCATAGAAGAGTTTCGTAGAGAATGAAATCTACTATTATCTATGAATTTAAAAGTCCATCATCAATATTTTATCACTGTAACATCAATCGATACACATCTTGAATCAAATATTCATCTTTACTCTGAGCCGAAGATATTCATCGATTAGTCGTGTTCATCTCTCAACACTGTTCATCTTTGCACTCTGGGCCAAAGATATTCATCAGAAAATCATTAATCTTTTGCACTATAGGCCAAAGATATTCGGTAAAATCATCATTTAGGGTGAGGATGATGAAAAAATATTTTAAAGAAAAGCGAATCCGGTGAAACAAAAGAATAAATATTAAGGATTAGTATTTTAAACAATCCGAATTCAAAAATACTTCATAAATAATCATAGTGAAGTAAAATTCAAGAATGATCAAAACATGGATACAATCAAAGCTAGTATCCATAATAGATATTTTTGACAAAAAAGAAAAATTTAATTTTTACGTGAATAGTGTGAATGTAGTGATACGTGAATAGTGTGTAGTATCGTGAATAGTGTGTCGTATCGTGAATAGTAACCCGACACAAAAAGTTCTAAATTTGATTAAAAGTTCAGATCAATACTTGACATAATGATATTGAAGAAGATAATATCATTTAAGAAGAAAATAACATCCCTTACCTCGTAAAAGGCAGTACTTTAGTTGAAACAGGATATAGGCTATGACTTGAACTTGCTTAGTATAGCAACACTCAAAGTATTAAAATACTCACAAGAATACACTCGATATATAGAGAGAAAGAGAGAAAACTTGGGTTTACGGTGTGATTTTCAATTCTAACCTAAGCACCTATTTATAGGAAATTGCTTAGAACACCAAAGCGAAAATTTAATATATATATATATATATATATATATATATATATATATATATATATATATATATATATATATATATATATATCAAAATTTCTTATGCCCACTCTTATCAACTGAATTCAAGCAACCTAACACATGTTTAATGAGTCTCAAGAATGTAAAAAACGTTTTTCTTGAAAAAAATAATTAAAACATCAAAAATCAATTATTTCGGAACTCCAAAACTTCAATAATTCATAATAAATAGCCCTTTTATCAGAAAAATTCGAACCTCATGTCTTTTTTCATAGGAAATTTCATTCTCTACAACTTTTTAGAAGAAAGTTTTCCAAATTCAAGCAGAAATTGGCCAAGAAATCCACAAGCAGGCGATTTTACAAATTTATAATCAAATTTCGGTCGAGAAATGGGGTCCACCAAACATGTTTAACATGTTTTAACATTTATTTGTAACAAAAAATACTCCTCCTCCTCATATACTCATATATCCCACATTCATTGTAAAAATATCACCATTATTATATTATTAAAATAATAATATATTTAAATAAATTATTTTATCGAGAAAAAGATAAAATATTAATTTTCAACAATTGTCACATTAAAAAATTTTCTCCATCTATATCCACATAAAATCAATATTTTCCTCCTCATATAAATCAATAATTAATTATTCACGAATAATATTACAGAATCAATCAATCTTGTGACGAGGCGGTTCCGGGAAGAGGGGCTTTCGATAAGGATCTCTCCTCTTTTGGCGCATGATTAGATGACCTAACCTCTCCTTAGATCGAGAACTTTCTAGACATTGCCAATAATGTTATCTAATAATATTATTAGGATAATATGAATTATTGCTCGATAATAGAAAATCTTGTGTAGTGACAATTATTGAAACAACAATAATATAAAATATCAATATGACAATTATTGAATCGATAAAATAAAATATTGAATAGTAATTCTTTGTAACAATTATTGAGTAGTGCTTTCTTACGTAAGAATCAATAATTGGTGCAATACTGGTGTCTTTCTTGTGTTTTAACCACAAGAGTATTTTAACGATTATACTTGGTAATAACTTCTGTAGTTATTATAAACAACTTATACTTGTTGTTTTCTTCATCCAATAAGCTTTTTAGTTATGGGGCCCACACAATTTTGGCTGCGTCGTAAATACGAATATTCCCGAATATAAGAATATTCCACGCGAAAAGAATATTCCACGACGAAAATGAATATTTTATAACCACTTGCTTATTTGAAATATTTGCGTATTTTACCCATAACTATCCACATTAATCAAATCAACCCTTACTATTTCAAAATAATAAATGGAGGAAATTCAATTTTATTTATAATAAGTTGGGGTCTTACAACCTCCCCTCCTTATGAAATTTCGACCTCGAAATTAACGTATGTACCTGGTGTGTCGAAAAGGTGAGGGTACCTCGCTTTCATTTCCGTTTCTAACTCCCAGGTCATTTCCTCTATAGCATGGTTCCCCCACAAAATATTGACTTGTGGTATGACCTTTGTGCGTAGGACATGCTCCTTCTTATCCAAGATCTTAACAGGTACCTCCACGCACGTTAAGTCTTCGGCTATCTCGTCCGGTTCTAACTTCGATAGCGTGGTTTGGGTCTTTCACATATTCTGAAGCACGGATATGTGAAAAACATTATGAACACGAGGACATACTTGGAGAGGTGCAGCGAGTCTATAGGCCACATTTCCTACTCGGTCAAGAATCGAAATGGACCGATAAATCGTGGATTGAGCTTTCCTCTTTTCCCAAATCTTGTAACTCCCTTCCATGGAGCGACACATGACAATACATGATCCCCGATACTAAATTCCACGTCCTTTCGATGAAGATCCGCATAACTCTTTAATTTGATCGATCTGTGCCGTTTGTATCGTTGTCGAATCATTTGGATCTTTTACGTAGTCATACGTACCTGACTCGGGTCCCAACAATGTTGCTTCACCCACCTCATCCCAACATATTGAGAAGCGACACTTTCGTCCATATAATGCTTGAATGGAGCCACACTATACTTGCACGATAAGCTGTTGTTGTAGGAGAATTCCACCGATGGTAAATACTTATCCCAACTACCTTTGAAGTCTAGGACACGAGTCTTAATAGATCTTCAAGAGTTTGAATAGTCCTCTCGATTGTCCGTCTGGTTTGAGGATGGTATGCGGCTGAATCGTAAATCCGTGCCCATAGCTTTTTGCAAGCTAACCCAAAATCTTGAAGTGAATCTTGGGTCACGATCAAAACTATGGATCTTGGCATGCCATGCAACCTCACAATCTCATTTACATACATATGAGCAAGGCGTTCGAGGAATAAGTCTCTGTATCGACAAAAAATGAAAGCGAGACTTGGTTAATCTATCAACAATAACCCAAATAACATTTATGCCTTGAGAAACCGTGGGAAGACCATGTAACAAAATCCATAGTAATGTGTTCCCACTTCCATTTTGGAATCTCAAGTGGTTTCTGATGGACCCTTAGGTACTTGATGCTCGCCTTTACCGTTGACAAGTTAAACACATCGAGATAAACTTTGCAATCTCTCTCTTCATATTGTTCCACCAAAATGTATGTCGAAGATCACGATACATTTTAGTACTTCGAGGATGGATTCGCAAATAATGGTGTATTGTGTGCCTCCATCATGATCTTGTACTTCAAATCGAGAATCGTTAGGAACACAAAGTGCAGGTGGACTCGAAGTATTCCTTCTTCATCGATTCTTGCTTACGGAATATAGCACCTTCTTGCACTTTCTTCTTCATCGCATCGACTTCGGATTACGTGGATTGAGCAACTTTAACTTTTTCGATTAAAGTTGGTTTATCGTATACTTGACATCATTGCATGGGTCCCCGGTCTTGAATTCTATCTTCATCTTTTGTAAATTACACAAAATGGGCCTTTGTGTTAACAACATTGCACTTTCGTTCAGCGTATGATCTTCTACTCAATCGTCGGCTACCACGTTCGCTTTTCGAGGATGGTATTGAATGGTGTGGTCGTAGTAACTTTCAATAGCTCGAGCCAGCGTCGTTGCCGCATGTTGAGTTCCTTTTGGGTGAAGAAATATTTGAGGCTTTTATGGTGCGAATATATCTCCACTTTTCTCCCCGTATAAATAGTGCCTCCGGATCTTTAAGCGAAAACAAGCTTGCTACTGACTCTAGATCATGAGTAGGATAATTCCTCTCATATTCTTTAAGTTGTCATGAGGCATAGGCTATGACTTTCCCACGTTGCATGAGAACACATCTAACCCTTTGCACGAAGCATCGCTGTAGATAACAAATCCATCCGTACCAGATGGTATTGTTAGAACAGGTGCCGAAATGAGTCTCCTCTTGAGCTCTTGGAAACTCTTCTCGCATTCCTCGCTCCACACAAATTTTGTATCCTTCCGAGTCAGATGAGTTAATGGAGTAGCGATTCGAGAAAACCCTTCCACGAATCTCCGATAATAACAAGCTAAGCCCAAAAAGCTACGTACTTCGGTCACCGTCTTCGGTTGCTCCCAACTTTGTATTGCTTGATCTTATTTGGATCAGCGGATACTCCATGTTTTGACACCACATGCCCAAGGAATGCTACTTCCTCAAGCCAGAACTCGCATTTCTTCAACTTGGCATATAACTTATTTTCACGAAGCCTTTGGAGTACCAGCTTCAAATGGTGCTCATGATCTTCACGACTTTTGGAATATATGAGGATGTCATCAATAAAAACAACAACGAAATGATCAAATATTCCTTGAATACTCGGTTCATCATATCCATGAAAGCCCGCAGGAGCATTAGTCAATCGAAAGACATGACTAAGAATTCATAATGCCCGTACCGAGTTACGAAGGCGGTCTTTGGAATATCCTCGGTTCTAATCTTGGTGATGATATCGAGCGAAGATCGAATTTTGAAAAATTGTGCTCCTTATGGCTGGTCAAACAAGTCATCAATACGAGGTAGCGGATACCTATTCTTGATAGTGACATGGTTCGATTCGATAGTCGATACAAAGTCGCATACTCCGTCTTTCTTCTTTACAAATAAAGCAGGAGCACCCCGAGGAGATGTACTGGGGCCGAATGAAAGCCGATGTCCAACAACTCTGTAGTTGGACCTTTAACTCTGAAGTTCAATAGGAGCCATTCGATATGGGGTTTTAGAAATGGGCTTTGTACCGAGTTCAAGATCAATAAAAATTCAACTTCACGTTTGGGGGTAGACGGGAAGTTCTTGAAATCGTCGGGAAAGTCGATAACAACAGGAATATTATTCAAATTTGGCGTGTCTTTATTCAAATCCATAACATGGGCTATGAAAGCTTGACATCCATTTTTCAATAAACGAATAGCTTTATGACTTGATATAACAGTGATTGATTTTAGTGGTTTAGTTGCTTGAATTCGAACAACAGGTTGGTTAGGAATATGAAAACTAACAACCTTACGAAAATAATCAATTTTGGCATGATGAGTAGTTAACGATCAATCCCTAAAATCACATCAAAAGCAAGTATCTTTAAAGAGATAAGGTCAATAGGTAATGTGATGGTGCCAACTTGGATCAAACAAGATTTATAAGCGAGTGGATGTGATGAAAGTTTCTCTAGCAGAGTCTCAGCGAGATAAATCAAAGTCTAATTTCTCGGAGTTAAGTTTAAGCGTTGAGCACAAGTAGGAGAGATAAATGAATGGGTAGCACCGGTATCTAGTAAGGTATAAACTTCACAAGAATTTATGATTAGCTTACGTGATCACCTCGTTTGGGTTCCTCGCATTTTGACGATCACGACAAGCGCTCTTCGAGGAGGCAGATTGACTTTGACTTTTTTGGGCGACCTTTTGAGTCACCATCCTGCTTTGGACTTGGTTTTGCTCTTTGTACAATCTCGGCGATATATCCTTCCTTTCCACAATTATAACATACCTTGAAGCTGTTGTGGGCGGTTTGGTGATATGTCCCTCTTTCCGCATTTATAGCATCTGACCAGGTGGTCGTTCTCCTCCTTAGAACCGATTCTTCTTTGGTCTTTGGCGTCTTCACATGGTCATTGTTGAATCTCCTCTTTTAAAATCTCCTCCCAGGACTCGCTTCTTCTATTCTCATGGCCATGACTACCACGGAGTGGTTACCATTTTTGTCAAAGTCTTTTTCTTTCTCCATTTGGTTATCGTTATTACATTATTTGCTATCTCGGTATGATCTGGTTGTGGTCCCTCGGTTGAGCATACTCGTTATCTCGTTCTAATAATTGAGCCACATTGACAACAACATCGAATAGAGAGAAAATTTATGAGAAATGAGATCTTTGGCGTATCTTGCGGGTTTCAAACCTCTCGAAACATCCCGTCATCGTTCCTCATTCTCCACCAAATGAGGTGCAAACACGGATAACTCTGCAAACTTTGCCTCGTCTTTGGGGACCGTGTCATGTTATTTTGTTCGATCTAATGAACTCCACTTCCTTCATATAACGAATACTTTTAGGAAAGTACTTGTCATTGAAAAGTTTTTGAAACGTCTCCCAAGACATCTTTGAGTGCAATTTGGATGGAGTGCGCTTCCTGATTCCCACCAGTAATCTGCCTCATTACGGAACATAAAGGTGGCGAATGGAACCTTTTATTCTTCCGTGCATCCCAAGACGTCGAATATCTTGGTAATTTGCTTGACCCACGTCTCCGCCTTAATCGGATCCGGCTTTCCCCAGAATTCTGGTGGTCCCAACTCTTTGAACTGCTTGGCCGTGACAAACCGTGCGTTGTTATCATTTCCACCGGTATTTTGTGCACGAGTCTCCCTCGTCTGATTTTGCATGAACTGCAAAAAGCTTCTAAACATCCCATCGTTCATCATCTGCTCAGTGGTGTTGTTCACAGGAGGAACATTGCCGGCCTGTTGCACGTTCTCCTCGTTGGTGGGTAAAGGTGTCTCCACGGTCTCAATTGCTCCACTGTTAACATTCTCAGTCGACATTCTCAAATACTGCCATAAAACAAAGGTTAATTAAAGAAATCAACATATCACATAATATCCTATATCTTGACCGACCAACAAATAAGCTTAGGTAAGAGACACTTTAGCGAAGGTTTTACTCGTCTCTCCCCTCTAGTTCTATTCCTCGATCTCCGCGGAGATCATATCCCTAAGCTACGATACCATTTGTGATGCCCCCAAAATAGGTATACATCACCCATTACGAGTTGTCAATACATGATGCGAACGAAACAACTACAACTTTATTAATCTGACCATAAAAGCGTGAGTTTAAATACAAATATTGTCTTCTAGACAATATCCATACCAAATAAATCCTCATCACAATTATTGATACATTATTTTACAAAATGGTGAGGACTACTAAAAACAACTCTCTAGAACCATCATTCCATACCCCGACTGCGTACTTCATTACATTCTCGCCTCTCGAGAAGAAAAATGGAACAAAAAGGAAAAGGGTGAGCTCAACTAGCCGAGTAAAGAATATTATGACTAAGATAATATAAAACAAATTATCGTTAGTCTTGAACGGGAAAAATCGATAAAATACAATAGACAACAAGTTTTCGGATCAATATTCGCATGTGAAAATAATAATTCATAGAAGAGTTACGTAGAGAATGAAATCTACTATTATCTATGAATTTAAAAGTCCATCATCAATATTTTATCCTGTAACATCAATCAATACACATCTTGAATCAAATATTCATCATCTTTGCACTATGGCCAAAAAGATATTCATCGATTAGTCGTATTCATCTCAACACTGTTTCATCTTTGCACTACGGGCCAAAGATATTCATCAGAAAATCATTAATCTTTGCACTACTGGGCCAAAGATATTGATAAAATCATCATTTAGGATGAGGATGATGAAAAATATTTTAAAAGAAAAGCGAATCGGTGAAACAAAAGAACAAATATTAAGGATTAAGTACTTTTAAACAATCCAAATTCAAAAATACTTCATAAATAATCATACTGAAGTAAAATTCAAGAATGATCAAAAAATGGATACAATCAAAGCTAGTATCCATAATAGATATTTTCGACAAAAAATTAAAATTTAATTTTTCTGTGAATAGTGCCGTATTCGTGAATAGTCTCAGTATCGTGAATGAAATAGTGTCGTATACGTGAATAGTAACCCCGACACAAAAAGTTCCAAATTTAATTAAAAGTTCAGATCAATACTTCGGCATAATGATATTGAAGAAGATAATATCATTTAAGAAGAAAATAACATCCCTTACCTCGTAAAGGCGAGTACTTTAGTTGAAAACAGGATATAGGCTATGACTTGAACTTGCATAGTATAGAAACACTCAAAGTATTAAAATACTCACAAGAAATCGCTCAATATATCGAGAGAGAGAGAGAGAAAACTTGGGTTTACGGTGTGATTTTCAATTCTAACCTAAGCACCTATTTATAGGAAATTGCTTAGAACACCAAAGTAGAAAATTTAATATAATAATAATATATATATATCAAAATTTCTTACGCCCTCTTATCAATTGAATTCAGCAACCTAACACATGTTTAATGAGTCTCAAGAATGTAAAAAAACGTTTTCTTTAAAAAAAAATAATTAAAACTTCAAAAATCAATTATTTGAACTTGAAACTTGATAATTCATAATAAATAGCCCTTTTATCGAGAAAAATTGAACCTCATGTCTTTTTCATAGAAAATTTCATTCTCTACAACTTTGCGAGAAGAAAAGTTTTCCAAATTCCAAGCAGAAATTGAATAGAAATCCACAAGCAGGCGATTTTACAAATTTATAATCAAATTTCGGTCAAGAAATGGGGTCCACAAACATGTTTAACATGTTTTTAACATTTATCATAACAAAAATACTCTTCCTCCTCATATACTCATATATCCCACATTCATTGTAAAAAAAATATCACCATTATTATATTATTAAAATATATAATATATTTAAATAAATTATTTTATTAGAAAAGATAAAATATTAATTTTCAACAATTGTCACATTAAAAATTTTCTCCATCATATATCCACATAAAATTAATATTTTCCTCCTCATATAAATCAATAATTAATTATTCACGAATAATATACTGAGAATCACAATCATCGTGACGAGGCGGTTCCCGAGGATAGAGGGGGCTTTCGATAAGGATCTCTCCTTACTAGTACATGATTAGATGACCTAACCTCTCCTTAGGCGAACTTTCTAGACATTGCCAATAATGTTATCCAATAATATTATTGAGGATAATATGAATTATTGCTCAGATAATAGAAAATTGTGTAGTGACAATTATTGAAACAACAATAATATAAAATATCAATGCAGCAATTATTGAATCGATAAAATAAAATATTGAGCGGTAATTCTTTGTAACAATTATTGAGTAGTGCCTTCTTACGTAAGAATCAATAATTGGTGCAATACTGGTAATCTTCTTGTGTTTTAACCACACTAGTATTTTAATAATGATATTTGATGGTAACAACTATGTAGTTATTATAAACAACTTATACTTGTCGTTTTCTTCATCGATGGGGCTTTTAGTTATGGGGAATATTCTCCCACACAAGAATATTCCATGACCAAACGAATATTTTATAACCACTTGCTTATTTGTGGTAAATAATCGAATATTCTATTTCAAAATAATAAATGGAAGAATATTCCTTTCTGATATCTATTTGTGATATTACGAATATTTTTATAACCACTTGCTTATTTGAAATATTTGTTTGATTATTTTATTCGCCCATAACTAGGATTATCACATTAATCAAATATGGGAACCTTCCCTTACTATTTCAAAATAATAAATGGAAAGAAATTCAATTTTATTTATAATAAGTTGGGGTCTTAAAAAGTTCTTCAAATGGAAGAGACCATTCGGTCTATAAAAGGGATTGGAACACACGAAAGTGTTTCCTATGCTGATCTTTATATATTCCCTGGTGTTCATTATCCAGAGAAGTTCAAGACTCCTGACTTTGAAAAGTATGATGGGTTGGGAGATCCTTACACACATTTGAAGGTATTCATTGGAGAACTCAGATCTTATGCCGAGGATGAAAATCTCAGAATGTAGCTGTTCCAAAAGAGTATAACTGGAGAAGTCTGATCATGGTATACCAGATTAAACAATTCTAAAATACATAGCTGGAAAGAGTTAGCTCATGCCTTCCCCACTTAGTACAGCTTCCAATCTCAAATGGCTCCTGATCGGTACCAAATTACCAAGGTCAAGAAACAGTCTAATGAGTCATTTAGAGAATATGCTCAAAGGTGGAGGCGCCTTTCTGCTCAAGTTATCCCTTCTATAACAGAGTCAAAAATGGTTATGACTTTCATAGACATACAAAAAGCTCCTTTCTATGAGAGAGTCTTAGCTGGCATTGGTAAACCATTCTCTAAATTGATCAAACATGAAGAGATGGCTGAGATGGGATTGAAGTCAGGAAAAATCAAGACCTAGCCGCTCTAAAAGCTATTGCCGAGCACATCCAGTCCGAAACTTATGGAAACAACCCCTGGAGGGTCCATAAAAAGAAAGAGGAGAATGTTTCCTTGATACTATAAGGTCAGAAAGGCAGTCAGAATATGCCTATCTAGAGGAAAAACTACTCCCCTTTTCTAGCACAGTCTTACAACCCCACATTGCCAATGGGTGGAGAAGTCCGACACAACCGAGCGTTCACACCCCTGGGTGATTCGCTCGAAAATGTTTCCAATCGTCTGACTACTCAGAAGAAAATTACACATCTTCTTCCACTAACAAACCCTAATGGGAAGGGTTACAATGCTACATTGAAGTGTGCTTATCGTGTCGGGGCACCGGGACATGACACTCAGGATTTTTGGGCCTCTCAATACATGATCTAGGATTTAATCGACAATAGGGAGATTGTCGTGACTAAACCTGACCAACCTAATGTGCAAGACAACCCTCTTCCTCAACACAAAGAAGAAGAGGTCAATATGATTAATTGGAGTAGTGGACAAAGTTCCAATTACGTTGTTGAATCTTACCAGACCAACAAAGATTGTGATGAGAGATGGGATTATTCGCAGTTCTAGTTTATGATGGAAAGAAAGATTAAGGCTCTTTGTAAGCAAGTAGACCAATTGGCAGAACTGCTGATCCATCAACATCAAGTCACACGCCAATTAGTCAGTCAGGAGCTTGCTAGTCTCCTTCCTTTTGTCATGAATACTCCATTATCACCTTCAGAAAGTAAAACACTAGAGGATAAAGTTGCAAAAAGAGCAAGTGCCAAAGCCCGTTGGGATTTTACCAACAAATGGGAATTTACATACCTTGGCCAACCTATGGAGGAGATATTTTAGATGCTGATCATTGAAGGAAGAATTACATCCCTTCTACCTCCAATCAATCCCCACTCTAGACGGTTCAATTTTAATGGAGTATGCCAGTATCACTCCCACTCTCGCGGTTACAACATAGAAGAATGTTGGGCACGCCGCCACCTCATTCAAAATTTAATTAACAGCGGTGTCCAGCAAATGGCAGATGACGACACTTTGTTACTCGAGAGTGGGAACACATATCCTATAAAATGGAAGGATGGAGTAGCAGTTATATCCGCTGAGGATGATTTGGCTGCCATACCACTCACAATACAAATAATTCACCTCAAAGGTGCTGACAATCCTTTGAAAGTGGCTGCACCACAGCCTATTCTCTTGCCATCTAGGCCACAATATCCTGTTTTCAGCTTGAAAAAAAGTCCCATGGAATTATGGGCAGGCTGAAGGATCTACATCACATACAACTATTGCAGTGTTAAGGGAGAATCCACTGTATCTTCCCCATCGGGTGATGAAGCCTACCATCAAATCAAATGGGAAAGTTCTAATAGAGAAAATTGAAGAGTTCCTTCGTACCATGGGCTATAACAAAGCCAAGGTGGTTTTAAGCTTGAGAGAAGCTCCACAACAAATTTTCATACCGGACTTGGTTTTTTGTTCTGAAGATCACAGGAAGATCTTGCTAAGGGTCTTGGAAGAAGCCCATTTGCCTAAATCAGTGGATGTGGAAAAATTCCAACATTTTGTTGATCACATTTTTAATAATAATGTGATATCTTTCACTGATAACGACATACCCGCTGAAGGGACTGGTCATTGCAAGCCGTTGCACAAAGCAGTTTTGTCCTCCGGATATATGGTAGGAGGAGTCTTGATAGATAGAGGTTCATCTCTGAATATCTGTCCTTATGCTACCTTGGAGAAGATGAATATCAACCCCAAGAGGATCAAAAGCAGCCATACCATTATCAAAGCTTTTAATGGGTCCCGACGAAACGCCGTTGGAGAGATTGAATCACAAGTGGAGATTGGTCCACATACATTTAGTTTATCCTTTAACGTGCTCAAAATAGCTACAAAATACAACCTGCTATTAGGAATACCGTGGATTCATATGGCTAGAGCCGTCCCTTCCACCCTTCATCAGTAACTCAAGTACATTATCAACAATAGCCTAATCATCATTAATCTTTGGTAGGAATGTCACGAACAAGGTGACATACCACTCATCAGTTTCAATTCAGAAGTTGAACAGGTCAGTTTCCATGCCCTGGAGGTGAGCAATACTCATTACCATCCCATTGGGGCTTCACCTCTCACACCCAAGATTTCTGCCGAGGTAATGTCGGCCACTCAAGAGATGATGTCATTGGGTCATTAACATGGACAAGGGTTGGGCAAAGATCATCAAGGTATTAAGAACCCAATTCAAGTTCCCAGTCAAATAGAGATAGCTGGATTAGGCTATTATGCTAGCTCTAGTCATAGGAATCCTCACAAGCACAAGCAGATTCCTTCATCTTCAGCCATATGACGATTATCTCCACCTACCGATCCTGAGCTTACACAGTCTCCTGTAAAGGTTCCAGCTCACATTATGGCTATATTATTTCCTAAATCGATACCGGTTAAAGCAAAAGAGGTCTTGATTCTTGATCCCAAAGTGGAAGAAGAGGAACGAAGACGTAAACAAGACATCACCAGGAGATTGTCTCATCTACACATCCTTTTTCATGATGAGCACACAAATAGATACACTCTAGACGATGATTGTCCCGACATTATAGTCATCATTCGGGAAAATGAGGACGATGATCGTCACTTCATAACTGTCGTCAACCAGGACTTCACCCATGACAATTGGAGCAGCACTCCTTGCATTTGTCGCCAAGGGTAAAAAGGGCAGAAACTCCTCTGCCCTGTAGATAGCTTTATTTGCTTACTTTTCTGTACAATATTAGCAGTTGTTTTATCAGTACATGTTAACACTTTGTATGGTTGAACAATTTCATATATTAAGTGAAAGAATATTTTGTTTCAGGACTTTGAATTTAGATGTACATGTACTTGCTGATGAGGTGCCTTTTCTGCACAAGGACTGTAACTTTGATGAAAAGTTGGACTCAGACTTGATGGAAATACAAGAGGACATTGAGATACCTCAGGAGATCAAAGAATGAGTCGAAGACAAACCCAAACCAAATCTTGATCAAACCACCTAATTTAATCTCGGAACCTTAGAAAGCCCTAGGTTGATCTAGATTGGTATAGACCTCAATCCAAACCAAAGGAATGACATGGTTGCACTATTAACCCAATTCCAGGATGTATTTGCATGGTCTCACAAAGATATGGTGGGTTTATCCATGGACATCATCATCAATCGCCTTCCCATTAAAGAGGGATTCAAGCTAGTCAGGCAGAAGCTTAGGTAATTAAAACCTGAGTGGAGTTTAAAGGTTAAAGAAGAAATTGTGAAACAATTTCAAGCTGGTATCATCATGGTGTCCACATACCCTGAATAGCTATGCAACATAGTCCCCATGCCTAAACCGGGAGGAAAGGTGAGAGTTTGCATGGATTATCGAGATCTAAATTAAGCTTGCCTTAAGGACAGCTTTCCTGTGCCATTTATCCACATTCTCATTGACAATACTACTCAATATGACATGTACTCATTTGCTGATTGCTTTGCGGGGTATCATCAAATCATGGTTACTGAGGAAGATAGTGAGAAAACTGCATTCATCACGCCTTGGGGAACCTTTTTCTATAGATGGTTGTTGTTTGCCCTCATTAATGCCGGGGCAATTTACCAACGAGCTATGATGGCTCTTTTTCACGACTTAATGCATAAAGAGATAGAGATCTACATGGATGACATCATTTTCAAATCTTGAAGGGAAGAAGACCACTTAAACCATCTCAGAAAGCTTTTTAATAGGTTACATAAGTACAACTTGAAGTCGAATCCAGCCTAGTGTGCCTTTGGCGTTAAATCAAACAAGTTGCTAGGTTTCCTAGTCAGCCACAAAGGGATTGAGCTGGATCCCATCAAAATCCAAGCCATCAAGAAAATGCCCGTTCATCTGACAGAGAAAGAAATACGAGAATTTTTGGGAAAAATCAACTTCATTAGTAGGTTCATTTCTCAACTCATAGTAACTTGTGAGCCTATCTTCAAGCTATTAAGGAAGAAATCCTCCATTAAATGGAACGATGAGTGTCAAAAAGCCTTCCTTACAATCAAAGAGCAGCTGGTTAACGCTCTTGTCTTGGTACCACCAAGGGGTGATGTTCCCTTTTCATGTACCTGTCCATTAATGACAATGCCATGGGCTGCATGCTGGGACAAAAAGACGATAGAGGCCAAGAGCGAGCTATCTACTACCTCAATAATAGATTCAGCAGCAGTGAACACAATTACACTCTGATTGACATTACTTGTTGTGCTTTAGCATGGGCTTCCATGAGGTTACAGTATTACCTCCATGGTCCTACAACCCATCTCATATTCCACGTGGATTCTCTCAAGTACGTGTTCAGTAAATCCATATTGAATTGTTGGCTGTCTAGATGGCAGTTGATCCTACAACAATTTGACATCGTCTATGTGCCGCAAAAATCCATTAAAGGACAAGGAATTGCGGATCAACTGGCCGCCGCACCCGCAGGGGATTTCTAACCATTAGAAACATACTTTCCTGATGAAGGGGTAATAACAGTACAACAACACCATCAGTACAATGCATGTCGTACGTGGAAAATGTATTTTGATGGAGTTATAAATATGGAAGGTTCTGGAGTTGGAGCAGTTCTAGAATCCGGTACGGGGGAGTAGTATCCCGTCGTCGTAAAATTATAGTTTGGCAGCACCAATAACACAACTGAGTATGAGCATTATATTATGGGACTCAAACTTGCCCAATCACTGGGTATCAGGAGGTTAACTATCTTTGGGGATTCAGAATTAGTAATCAGAAAGACCACAAAAATCTATCACACCAAAGAACTACATTTTCTGCCTTACCATTGGCAAGTTCTACAGATGGCTTCGAAGTTTGAAGAAATCTCCATCCTCCACAGTCCTCGAAATAGGAATAATTTTGCGGATGCGCTAGCAACTTTGGGCTCCTTGATCACCATACATGATAAGGAAAACATGACAAGCATCCCATTTACCCTACAAAAGGCTCCAGCCTATGGGAATTATATTGGAGAAGTATTAGATGAGCTACCTCCCATCCAACACCCTTGGTATCATCATATCAAGGAGTACTTACGAGGTGGATCTAGACCCACTGAGGCGAGCCCGAATGAAAGAAGGTGGATCCATCGACTGGCTATGAAGTTCTACTTGAGCGGAGATGCACTCTACAAAAGAGATGCAGGAATAGGTCTCCTCAAATGTCTGGATAAGGACCAAGCTTAGAGGCTCATGGTTGAAATCCATGGTGGAGTATGTGGCCCACACATGAACGACCCCTTACTTGTTAAAAAGATCCTCAGAACAGGGCATTACTGGTTCTCACTTAAAGCTGACTATGATGATCACGTCAAGAGGTGCTATCAATGCCAAATTCATGGGAATACTATCCACGCCCCTCCTAAGGAACTCCATAATATGAGTTCACCTTGGCCCTTCTCAATATGGGGAATGGACGTGATCGGGCCCATCGAGCCCAAAGCCAGTAATGGGCATAGGTTTATCTTCACTATGATCAACTACTTCACCAAATGGGTAGAAGCAGCTTCCTTCCCCAGGGTTACCAAAGAAGTCATCATTGCTTTCATTAGAAACAATGTCATTTGTCGATATAGACAACCAGAGGTAATTGTGTCAAGCAAAGCTAAAAACTTCAACAACAAAATGATGGAGGAGTTGTGCAGTAAATTCCACATCAAACACCTTAACTCCTTCATCTACCATCCAAATATGAATGGTGCTATTGAAGCGGCTAATAAACACATCAAGAAGATCATGCAGAAGATGTCCGCCAATCATAAAGGATGGCCTGACCTCTTGCCTCTGACTCTATTACCCTACAAAACTTCAATGTGTACTTCCACTGGGGTAACCCCTTACTCATTGACCTATGGGATGGAAGTAGTGCTCCCCATAAAAGTGGAAATGGAATCCCTCAAAGTGTTAATTGACGCTCAACTGGATGAAGACCAATGCTTACAAGACAGATATCACCAATTATCTTTAATAGACGAAAGGCGAAGTGATGCTATCTTCCATGGTCAATTATACCAATAGAGGATCACCAGATCCTACAACAAGAAAGTTCGGCCACGGTAGTTTAAACAACATGACTTGGTTTTGAAGAAGATCATTAACAACCAAGATAAGGCAAAGGGAAAATTCTCTCCAAACTGGGAGGGCCCGTTTATTATTAAGGAGGTATTGACAGGAGGTGCTCTCAGATTATAGGAAATGGATGGCGACGAATTTCCATAACTCATCAACTCAGACACCGTGAAACGGTACTATGTCTAAAGTTACCATCAAGCAAACATCATTGTTTTGAATCACCAGACCACCAGTCATTTCAGGTGTTCTAACCCATATTACACACAACCCTTCTTCATACCCATTTTCCCCATCAGGGAAACACACTCTTCAAGCCAGCAGTCTGGTTTTCAGATCATCTGATCTTTCATTTCACACTGCATACAATTTCGGTTATCCCACCAGGGATTGAACCCTTCCCTTCAGTTTGTCATGAACATGGGATTAAACTTTTTCACACTTTTCATGATTTGTCACGAACATGGGATCAAACTTTTTCATTTTTGCAAATCATCCACGAACATGGGGGCGAAACTAAATCGACTGATCTCCCCGATACACAGGATACGTAGGCCACCATTTTATATGGCCCGATCGCAATAAAAAAACAACAAAAATATTTCTACACCCTTCTCTACAAAAACGAAAACAACAAAAACATTTCTACGCCCTACACCATTCAGCATTGAACCTTTTACACCAGGTTCGAACTACGCAGACCTTATCTCCTCTTCAATAGAAGTACGTAGGCAGCCATTTATGGTTCGGTATAACCCCCTATCAAAATACAAATACTTATCACACGGTACTAGGATCAAACTTCAATCCACAACATTTCATCGGCTTTTGACCAAAGGGATGGAACTACCTGGCCTCCCCATAAATGGGAGAGTTGGCGACCATCTAAGCTGTGGTTGATTCCTTGAAGAGCAACACCAATCCATAAGAGATGGAACAAACTGGGCTCCTCTTAAATAGGAGTACTGGAGACCATCTGTGGTGCGGTGAATCTCAAAGAGGAAAAGTCACACTCCGCTACACATATAAATACAGAAACCAGTCCCAAGACAACAAAGTGGGTAGGGATACACACAGATCAATGATCCATTCTGAAAGATCCTTCGACGTCTTAATGTCCACACATCAAGGATGAATTCAGAATACATCAAGATCACAAGCCCTGAAGAAGTAGGCAAATATCAAGCAAGTATCAATGCACAATTAAAAGGGAAGTGAATCAAAATATATTTCCCTACCATATATAATGTTGTTTGATATATACAATATGTGTTGTATATGACAAAATGGCTAAGCTAGTCTGTGCAGGAAATAACAAGTCTATATATAGATCGGTCTGTATGCGGACTATCAGATCTAACATAGCATCTCTCTCCGAAGAAGGGGGTAAAGCTTCGAGCTCCTGCCCAAGAGTATTTACACGAGCTAGCAGATCCGAGGCCAACTGCATGGTGGCATGATGCTCATCAATATATGCACTCATATCGGCAAGGATTTCAGTCGTAAGGGATCTCACAGAAGTACTATCTATAACGGCTACATCCTAGGAAGATAGGGCAGCATCCAACTCTACAATCAATGTATCTCTGGTGATCTGGCCTTATCTCCCTCCAATAGAGTGGTGTCTCACCCACCAAGAGCTGTCAACATCAAGGCCTTAGCCTGATCTCTCTCAAAGGTCACCAGATGAAGACTCTGCTCCAGATACTGTGCTGAATGATGAATCACAGTAACACTCATACTAGGAGAATCTGTATGAGCTGCTGGCAACCCAGTGAATGGTTCCTCCTCTGTGGGAATATCAATGTCCTCTATGGGCTCCCCATCATCAGAATCAATCCCCAGCAATATGGATACTACCGCAACCAATGTAGTTTCTGTCTTCATCCATGCAGAATACTCTACAAAATAGCCTGGATGGCTAATGAGAAAATCTGACTAGCTCATCTCGATCCCAACAGTATACACCACGGATCATCCTCTCTCTTCGACAAGTGGCGAGAAGCCAAACGCTGATTCAATGCCCCCTCAAAAGGATGGAAGTCCTGGAACTAGTCAAACTGACACATCACATCTAGTGGGTGGTAAGTAGTCATGCCCCTCAAACCAGCTAGAGGGAGATAATCCATGCCCGGAGCATGATTGATGAAGCTGTAGGGTGAAAAAACCCCTGTACACGGCAATATATCAAATGGATCTCCAATCCCTGCCAGGAAAATGGACCAAGATACAGGATCTGTACACTCCGCAGGCTAAAAGGAGTACGACATGGCTATCTCATGGGTAAAATAATACCCGTGCCATCGGAATGTGCCAATTGGTCTCAAGTGTGATATAAACCACACGTACAACATGACCAAACTACCTGTGAATACCCCTATAGGGTAAGTACTGCAATATGTGGCCGACCTTAGCGTCTCTGCTATAATCATCGGTACAATGGTGTGGCCCTCCCTGAGAGCTCTCACTGCCATAATGACGCCAATGTCCTGCTCATCCATGCACCATGGTATGTATACATATGACAATACGCATAGTAGCAGTACATCTACTCTGACCAAATGCCAATGATTCTCCAGCATGGTAAAAACCCCGGAGTGCCGTGTATAACTATCCTTGGAGCCAAATATGTCCATCAGAAAATGCTGGGATACAATGTGGCCGGATGTGACCTCATCCTACATAACTCTACGCCTCAGCCCGGTGAGGGTCATGAACTATCGGCTCATGTCATTGATAGACATCCGCGCGCAAGGTCTGTCCAGTGGCAACATCGTCAACTGTGCGTACTCCTCTAAGGTAGGAGTTAACTCATGGATACCAAATTGGAAGACCTGCCTCTCCAGTATCCAATGCTCCAACATACTCTCTACAAAGCCTGCGGGAACCCGAAACATCAGTAGAGTCATAGTATGCTGCAATAACTGATCTATAGTCACCCTGTCTAAAGGTGACATACTATCATACCACGATCTTAGACGGGATGCCACCAATACTGGTGGGGTATGATTAATACGGCTAACTGTCGAAGAAGACACATGTATGGGCCGTGTCATAATAACATCCAGGGGTCAATGCAGAATATCTCTAGACATACATACATATGCATAATATAATACATGCATGATGAACAATAGATGGCAATATGATGTAGGGAATAACAGTATATACATTCCTATGTACATCATCATCTAATATATTTTTGTATAGCTAAAATACAGGAAAATAGGGCACAGACGCCCAACTACTAAAAGAGGCCTATCAAAAGATATAGCGAGAATGGGGCACAGCCACCCAGTGTCTAACAGAGGCCTATCAAAATATATAATGAGAATATACATCAGAAAAAGACAATAGTGTCAATGTCTACATCATCAATCCTGTCCACCTGATGTAACTTCTCCTGAGTCACTGGATCTCCATCTGTAGGGATGTCCGGCCTATACAATGGAGGATCTGCACCAGTAAAGCCATATAGGTCATCTGAGGGACCAACTCCTAAGCTGGAAGGATCAAATGTATCTTCCTCTATCGGATCTCTACCCAAGTGCCGAATAAAGAAATGTGTTCGGTCCAACTGCCGGGTTAAACTGTTAATCTATGTCAAGTGAGTAGGATCTCTGACACAGGCCATCCAATTTGTCATCATCACGGATCTAGGAACCATATCCCCCATAAACAGCGTGGTGCTGGTCTGGGCTCCGATGGTACGAGGGGACCACCAATGTTGCAACGTAACCTGGGTATGTGGACCCTTTGACAGTGTGAAACTGTCAATACCCATCAAAGGCATATCAATGATGGGTGACTGTGAAATAGGCCAATAACGCTTGGCAAGAGGCAAAACTGGTATACGAATCTCTCATGTGGTGCTCCTAATAGCACGCTCTCCTAAATAGAGCTTCCATCCTCCATCTATAAAGATAGGAATCCTATAGGTGAAAATCACGTACTCAACACCAGTCGGGTATCCATCCTCAAAACCGATGGCCAAGTGTTCCCCATAATAGGGAATTCAAGTAATGACATCAGCTGTCAATAACTCCAACTGTAGGCGACAATGAGTAAAACCCCTCAGCTATAGGGACCTCCGCCAGTATGGAATGATGCCATCGCCGTCCTCGTGGATAGGTTTTCAAGCCTAATACACTCACAGGACGTAAACATGGGAACCTCATTTATGAGTAAATGCTAAACTAAAAGATTTAATTTTATGAATAAAGATTTAAATTTCTCGAAATATTATTTTTAATATTATGGAATGAATTTGTTATAATGTTATAGTTGTGGGTAGTATTTATAAATTCTGCAAAGTATACAAGTTGTTATATTATATTCGATTGGTCGGGGAATATTCATTTTAGTAGGGAATAATCATACAATGGTGCAATCATTGGTGGACCCCACAACAGAATTATTGTCAAATTGAGAAAACGATAAAAATATTTTTTATGAAAATAACGGCGGAAGTTTTACAGATTAATATCTTGTTGAACTACTCGTAGTAGTAAAAATACAATGAATCTGGCGTGGTTGCATAGTAGCACACGGTATTGATTATTGATGCTTACGTGAGAAGTCACTCAGTTATACTCAATTATTGCTACAGTAATTGCTGCATCATATCTCTCATATTATTGATTCGATTATTGTCATAGTATCATATGCATAATATGTTATTTTATTAAATCAATAATTGAGACGACAAAGTTATTCATATTATTAAATTGCAATATTTACAATGTCTAGAAGTTACATCGAGGAGAGGTTTGGTCACCTAATTGCGCTTGATAGGGAGAAATCCTTATTGAAAGCCCCCTCTTTCACAGGAACGACACGGTTGATAAATATTGTGAGTTATAATATTAATGATGAATGTTATTAAAATTGAAGTTGTGTTAGGAGTTGAATTTGGAGAGATGGACGTGATATTTGAGTCGGAACGATGAAATTAGTAAAAATAGTCTATAAACACAAAAATTTTTGGGATTAACTTTTTGGTCAAAAAGTCAACAGTTGACTTTTTTGGGAAAAGTCAAACTTTGAAATTTCAAAATTTATATTGTTGATAAAAATAGTTTCATTGTGTTGGAATTATTTGTGTTAGTGAAAATCGACATTTATTTCGATAATAATTGATGTTTGGAGGTTATATTGACCAATCGGGTATTTAACCGGATAAATGAGCAATTGATTGCTATTATTTCACATGATTATAACTATTTGTTCACATGTGTGTACTATTGATTCACATTCTTGTTACTATTAGGGGAGTTGGTGCAAGATTGATAATACTTGCATGACTAAGTTAAAAATGGAGGTATAGATGGAGGTACTATACTGTAATTTGTATTTTCACATGTCTAGAACTATTGATTCACATGATTTACTATTGAATCACATTATTTACTATTAGGGGAGGTGGTGCAAGTTTGATAATACTTGCATGACTAAATTAAAAATAAAGGAAAAGTTGGAGGTATTGTCTTTGTAATTTTTGAGCCCCAAAAGCGTGCAATTATTGAAACTATATTTTTCTATAAATAGAAGCTCATTCTTCCTTCATTTCTCACCAATTCACTAAAGCTATAGAGCAATTATTATAGAGAGAAATTGTAGAGAGAAAATCTATAGAAGAAGAAAGCTGCTACCTACCACTATTCCGATATCCAGTTTCTTACGAGGTAAGGGTATTATTTCTTTTGTATTCATGAAGAGAACTTCATTATTCCATTCTTTATTATTATGTTGGAATAACTTTGTATACATCTGATACCGCATACATGGTGAAATTCTTACATTATTTCATTCTTTACCATTCCGTTGGAACATCATCATGCATGCGGTTTTACGCATGACCTGGTTCCGTCTTTATTATTACTGTTGGAACATCACATGCATGTGATTTTACATGGGACTGGTTCCATCTTTATTATTCTATTGGAATATCTCATACATCGCGTTTTTTATGCCGGACTGGTTAAAATCTTTATTATTACATGTTGAATATATCACGTTGGAATATCACATGCTTGTTTTACTGGTGGACTTGAGTTAAATCTTTATTATTACATTGGAATAACCTTTGCTGTGTGCTATGTCTCTACCGCATGCTTGGTGATTTCTTTTGTTATTCCATTCCTTATTATACTCGGTTGGTTAAAGTTTTGACTTTTATACTCCATGAAATTAGTGGAATATCCTTGATATTTGCGCTTCATCCAAATATCTTTTCATGGAAATATTCTTACGAGCATTCTTGAATTTTACTCTACAAAGAAGTATCATGTTGACAATTTGGACGTTATTAGTTTCTGGATAAATTAATTCGTGAACTTGTTTTATTGAATTCTTATATCATTGTCATCATCCTCATGTTTATATTTTTTTGAAAGTCATCTGTGGCCTGTAGTGCATAGATGGACTTGGTATGATTATGACCAGGATTATTCGGTATAATCATGACCGTAATGTTACAAATGATGTGATAAAAGTCCTCATTGGCCAGTAGTGCATTGATGGACAGTTGTTGGCATGATCATGACCATTGATGAATACACGAATGTCCTTGGCCCGTAGTGCATGGATAATTTGTGGTCGTGATACTAAAGAATATCCTTGGCCGTAGTGCAGGGGTGATTCGATGATGTGGATTATTTATTAAGCTGAGTCTCAGCGATAAAAGTGATGAAAAACCTTTTAAATCATAAAAGATAGTAGATTTTATTCTCTACTTGACTCTTTTAATGGATTGCTTGTGTCCCGCAGTTAAACTTGATGTCTTTTGTATTTTATCAGTTTAACATTGTTGTAGACTAATGATAATTTATTCTGCATTATCTTAGTCATAATATCTCTTACTGGGCTAGTTGAGCTCACCCTTTCTTTCCTTTGTTCTCTTGAAAGGAAATGAGAATATATTTGATTTACGAGTCGAGGAAGCGGAGTGATGGACCGGATGATAGTATTAGTAGTCCTCACTATTATGTTAAATAGTGTGACAATAAATGTAATGAGGACTTATTATGAGAGTGGATATTGTCTTGAAGACAATATTTGTTTTAAAACTCACAGCTCTCTTGTTCAATATTAAAGATTGTATTTGTATTCTGTACCATGTATTTGGCGACTCAGAATAGGTGATCTATACCTATTTTGGGGGCGTCACAGTTGGTATCAAAGCTTAGGGATATGATCCCTGGCTGAGATGTGAGACAAGAACAAGGAGGGGAGAGACGGGGAATTCCTTCGCTAGTATGACCTACCTAAGTTTGTTTGGTATTTAATTGGTCGGTCAGAGTATAGGGATAATATGTGATATGTTAATTAACCCTTGTTTTGTGGCAGTATTTGAAAATGGCATCTGAAAATGTTGAGATCAACAATGAAGCACATGAGACCATTGAGTCACCAATGATTAATACCCAGGATAATGTGCAACAGGAAGACAATAATCCTCAGGTAAATAACAACACCGATCAGATGATGAACGATGGGATGTTCAGAGGCTTTATGCAATTCATGCAACAGCAGATAAGAGAGACACATGTTCAAAATATAGGTGGAAACAATGGCAACCCACGGTTGGTCACTGCTAAACTGTTCAAGGAACTGGGACCACCAGAGTTTTTTGGAAAGCTAAAACCACTCAAGGCGGAGACGTGGATAAAATAGATCTACAAGATATTTGATGTCTTGGGATGCTCCGAGGAGTAAAAGGTTCCCTTTTCCACCTTCATGTTACGTGCAGAGGCAGATTACTGGTGGGAATCTGTAAAGCGTACTCAACCTACCGCACTGAAGATGACTTGGGAGAAGTTTCAAGAATTGTTCAACGACAAGTACTTTCGAAAGTATTAAATCATATGAAAGAGGTAGAGTTCATCAAGTTGGAGCAAAAAACAACATGGACCGTGTCGCGCAAAGACGAAGCCAAGTTTGCCGAGAGTTGTCCGGTTTTGCGACCCATTTGGTTGATAATGAGGAGAGAATGACGCGAATGTTTCTAAGAGGTTTGAAACCCGAGATACGTCAATATCTTATCTCTCATAAACTATGTTTGTATTGAGATGTTGTTAATAGGGCTCGATTATTGGAGCGCGATAATGAGTCAACCCAACCAAAAAGAGAGCAAAAAAAAATGATAATACGGTAGTGATAGCGATCATCGAAGCGGTGACAATAAGCGTGGAGGAATCAACATGCGAAATGGTGACCACGCCGGTGGTAATCATGGCCAAAACAATAAGAATGGACATTTCAAGAAGAGAAGATTCAACAATGATGATGAAAGACGTCAAAGACCAAAGACCGTTGTTGTTAAGGAAGGAGAACGACCACCTATCATATACTTCAAATGCGGAGGGGAGGGACACATCAGTCCAAACTGCGTGATGCCGTCCAAAGCATGTTATAATTGTGGAAGAGAAGGTCACCTAGCCCGATTTTGTCGTTCACCGAAGACAAGTTCAGCTTGGATGGAGGCACTAAAGACCATCCCAGAAAAGTCAAAGCCGGTAGTGCAAGGGAGAGCGTTTTTTGTGACTCCTCAAAAAGTGAGTAACCCAAACGAAGTTAGCACGAGTTAGTTAATTATAAATTCTTGCGAAGCCTATACCTTATTAGATACCGGTTCTACCCATTTTTTATCTCTCTTGCTTACGCTCAACGTTTAAATTTAACTCAAGAGAAGTTGGACTTTGACTTATTGGTTGAAACTTCATTAGCAGAAACCTTTGTTACCTCCACTGTTTATTAATCTTGTTTGATTCAAATCGACACTTTCACGTTACCTGTCGATCTTATCTCTTTGAAAATACTTGCCTTTGATGTGATTTTAGAAATCGATTGGTTAACTACTCATCATGCTTTTCGTAAGGTTGTTAGCTTTCATATTCCTAACCAACTTGTTATACGAATTCAAGCAACCAAACCACTAAAGTCAATCATTATCATATCAAGCCATAAGTAATGAGCCCCGATCCTTTTGTTGTTGACTTCTTTATGTGGAATGCACCAAAGTCAGACTTTCTGTAAGCGACATCGTGAATGACGATGGCAAGTTGATAGATATCAATGTGACGTACTATCCAAGTTATGGATGAGAGTCACAATTTTGAATGATATTTCTATTGTTAATAAATTTTCTAATGTATTCTTGAAGACTTCTTAGCCTAACCCTAGAGCGTGAAATCAAATTTTGTATTGACCCCAGTACAAAGCCCATTTCTAAAACCCTTAAATATTTCTTCAACCAAAATGAACATATAATGCACCAAAGACGTTTGCTCGAGCTATTGAAGATTAAGACAATACCATTCAATATCATCGTGGAAGAGCGAACGTGGTAGCTGACGCATTGAGTAGAAGATCGTATGCGGTTACGAGTGTGACGTTGTTAACACAAAAACCCATTTTGTATAACTTACAAATGATGAAGAAGATAGAGTTAAAGAATCTAGGGACCCACGTGGTGATATCAAATATCTGAGTAGAATCGACTCTAATCGATAAAGTTAAAGCCGCTCAAAACTACACACACCGGAGGTGATGAAATGAAGAAGAAGGTTCAAGAGGCGTTATTCTAGAAGCAAGAATCGATGAAGAGAGGAAATCTCAACCCTTGATTTAATTGGCCCATTTGAAATCCTCGATCGAGTAGGATCGTGGCCTATAGACTCGTTTTACCCCAAGTATGTCGGCGTGTTCATAACATTTTTCACGTATCGTTGTTAGTAAAAACTTAGTCTTGGGGACTTTGGAGCCAAATTTTGAATAATTAATGAAGCTGAAAAATTATGAAATCATGGGGTTTTATAGAGCATGTTACAAGCTTTCCATAGCCTGAAAAAATGGACTAATTCCGATAGTGGATGAAGAAGTTATGAAGATTTGAAGTAGTATGTGTGCCAAAAGTTGCAAAATCTGGAAAATTGGAGTTAAGTGCTTCAAAGTGCTGCAAGGGTCGAGCGCCTAGGCGCTAGGCTAAATGCTTAGATTCTGCTTTCTTGGGCGCCTAGGCGCTTGCCCAAGGCCAAATCTGGGCGCCTAGGCAAGCCTGGTCAAGTGTTAAACCAAAATCTATCCGGACTTCCTTTATTAAATTGGGCATAACGTTTTCATACGAACTCCGATTGAGGTGATTCAGGATGATTCAGAAAGATAACGAGTAGACCTATAACTTTTGTTCTTTATGTTTTAAGATTTGAGGTCGGTATCAAGTCCTAAAAGGGCTATTTTAGGGACTGATGTGCATTCAGAGGCAATCGGAGGACATCGAGCATGCACATATGCAACGTGTGATGTTTTCGTTGATAAAGGTATTAAAGGTTATACCTCAAGAGTTGGAATATAAAATGAAGTCAAGGTATCCTCAACTCTTCAGCATACCAGGTACGTACATAAATTTCGAGGGCGAAATTTCATAAGGAGGGGAGATTATGAGACCCCAGATTTTATGAATAAAGATTTAAATTTCTCAAAATATTTTTTTTAATATTATGGAATGAATTTGTTATAATGTTATAGTTGTGGATAGTATTTATAAATTTTACAAAGTATGCAAGTTATTATATTATATTCGATTGGTCGGGGAATATTCGTTTTAGCGAGGGAATATTAAATGCAACAATGCAATCATTGGTGGACCCCACAATAGAATTATTGTCGGATTGAGAAAGCGACAAAAAATATTTTTTATGAAAATAATGGCGGAAGTTTTACAGATTAATCTTGTTGAACTACTTGGTAGTAAAAAAATACGATGTCTGGCGTGGTTGCATAGTAGCACACGGTATTGATTATTGATGCTTACGTGAGAAGTCACTCAGTTATACTCAATTATTGCTACAGTAATTGTTGCATCATATCTCTCATATTATTGATTTGATTATTGTCACAAGTATCATCTGCATAATATGTTATTTTATTAAATCAATAATTGAGACGACAAAGTTATTCATATTATTAAATTGCAATATTTACAATGTCTAGAAGTTACTGTCGAGGAGAGGTTTGGTCACCTAATTGCGCATGATAGGAGAAATCCTTATTGAAAAGCCCCTCTTTCACAGGAGCGACTTGGTTGATAAATATTGTGAGTTATAATATTAATGATGAATGTTATTAAAATTGAAGTTGTGTTCGGAGTTGAATTTGGAGATGCAGATGTGATATTTGAGTCCGGAACGATGAAATTAGTAAAAATAGTCTATAAACACAAAATTTTCCGGGATTAACTTTTTGGTCAAAAAGTCAACAGTTGACTTATTTAGGAAAAGTCGAACTTTGAAATTTCAAAATTTATATTATTGATAAAAATAGTTTCATTGTTTTGGAATTATTTGTGTTTGTAAAAATCGACATTTATTTCGATAATAATTGATGTCTGGAGGTTATATTGACCAATCGGGTATTTAACCGGATAAATGAGCAATTGATTGTTATTATATCACATGATTATAACTATTTTTTCACATGTGTGTACTATTGATTCACATTCTTGTTACTATTAGGGGAGTTGGTGCAAGATTGATAATACTTGCATTACTAAGTTAAAAATGGAGGTATAGATGGAGGTGCTATACTGTAATTCGTATTTTCACATGTCTAGAACTATTGAGTCACATGATTTACTATTGAATCACATTATTTACTATTAGGGGAGGTGGTGCAAGTTTGATAATACTTGCATGACTAAATTAAAAATAAAGGAAAAGTTGGAGGTATTGTCTTTGTAATTTTTGAGCCCCAAGCGCGTGCAATTATTGAAACTATATTTTTCTATAAATAGAAGCTCATTCTTCCTTCATTTCTCACCAATTCACTAAAGCTATAGAGAAATTATTATAGAGAGAAATTTAGAGAGAAAATCTATAAAAAAAAGAAGCTGCTACCTCACTATTCCGATATCCAGTTTCTTACGAGGTAAAGGGTATTATTTCTTTTGTATTCATGAAGAGAACCTTTATTATTCCATTCTTTATTATTATGTTGGAATAACTTTGTCTATGTGAAATCCGCATACATGGTGAAATTCTTACATTATTTCATTCTTTACCATTCCGTTGGAACATCATCATCACGTGCTTTTACGCATGATTTTTGGTTAAAATCTTTATTATTTGTTGGAACATCACATGCATGCGTTTTACGCCGGACACTGGTTAAAATCTTCTTTATTTCTATTGGAATATCACATCATGCGTTTTTATTTGGACGGGACTAGTTAAAATCTTTATTATTCTGTTGGAATATCACATGCATGCGTATGTTTTACTGTGGGACACAGTTTTCATCTTTATTATTCTGTTGGAATAACTTTCCTGTGCGGTCTACCGCATGCTTGGTGATTTCTTTTGTTATTCCATTCCTTATTATACTTAGTTGGTTAAAGTTTTGACTTCTATACTCCATGAAATTAGTGGAATATCCTTGATATTTGCGCTTCATCCAGTATCTTTTCATGGAAATATTCTTCTAAGCATTCTTGAATTTTACTGTACAAAGAAGTATCATGTTGGCAATTTGGACGTTATTAGTTCCTGGATAAATTAATTCGTGAACTTGTTTTATTGAATTCTTATATCATTGTCATCATCCTCATGTTTATATTTTTGAAAGTCATCGGTGGCCTGTAGTGCATAGATGGAGTTGGTATGATTATGACCAGGGATTATTTGGTATAATCATGACCGTAATGTCACAAATGATGTGATAAAAGTCCTCATTGGCCCATAGTGCATTGATGGTTAGTTGTTGGCATGATCACGACCATTGATGAATACACGAATGTCCTTGGCCCGTAGTGCATGGATAATTTGTGGTCGTGATACTAAAGAATATCCTTGGGTAGTAGTGCGGGGTGATTCGATGATGTGGATTATTTATTAAAATTTGAGTCTCGATTGATAAAAGTGATGAAAAACCTTTTAAATCATAAAAGATAGTAGATTTTATTCTCTACTTGACTCTCAGTTTAATGGATTGCTTGTCCCATTGCAGATTAAACTTGATGTCTTTTGTATTTTATCGGTTTAACATTGTTGTAGACTAATGATAATTTATTACGCATTATCTTAGTCATAATATCTCTTCTTGGGCTAGTTGAGCTCACCCTTTCTTTCCTTTGTTCTCTTGAGAAATGAGAGAATATAGTTGGGACGAGTCGGGGAGCGGAGTGATGGACGGATGATAGTATTAGTAGTCCTCACTATTACATTAAATAGTGTGACAATAAATGTAATGAGGACTTATTACGAGAGTGGATATTGTCTTGAAGATGAGTATTTGTGTTAAAACTCATGGCTCTCTTGTTGTATATTAAAGATTGTATTTGTATTACGTACCATGTATTTGGCGACTCAGAATAGGTGATGTATACCTATTTTGGGGCTACCTTATTTGCGTACAGATGTGCAGCAACTCTGGGATCATCACCTGCATACCTGGGTAATCCCTACGGGGAACATGTGCAGCAGGAGCAGGATCCACAATCGGAATGTCCTCCACCTCGTCCTCAACATCTGGCACGTCAACCCGGACAGGACGTATCACCACCTCTGCCAAACGATGAGGCTGTATAATAGAATGGATTTGAGGCACTTCAGAAGCCCTCCTCCTCACACTTGAAGTGGTTCTGTGGGAACTACTCGGCTGATCCGGATCCATATATCTGGACAAAAATTCTCCAAATCACCTCAGAAAGGGTGTGGTAAATTCTAACCTGAAGCTTTTCAAAATGCAGTTTTATGACTACATGCATGCATGCATTATTTTAACATACGTCTACAATATAGTTAAAAATGCATGACTACCCAATGCCTACGTTTTGGAAATTTTTTGCCATAGTCCCCTTTGTAAATATGACTATCCACATGCACATATGCATGATTAGGTGGCCATTCAGTAGCACACCTGCCCATAGTCATAAATATTCTACATGCATTAATACATTACAGTAAAAAATCCGTAAGTGTAGCCTAATTACCAGGATTATTTTGCATTTTTGCCTTAGCTCATTTGTCCTCAAATAGGATAAGAAATAGCAGAATAAAGTGCCAATTTAATTATTTCAAAAGTCAAATTTTTTTCACATCATTACGTTCAGCATGGTTTAATACTAACATTTGCTATGTTGAATATTTTTTATCACATCATATGAGCATACATATTCACTACTATGTGTTTAGATGCATTTCATATCATAAGTCATTTTCCAATGGATAAAAAATGGAAAAGAAGACATGCATATGTTACTAGGACAGTGTAGAACACTTGTATGGTGATAGAATTTGCAGAAAGACGCCCGAACTCAGCAAATCTGAAGATGAGCTCTCAGATTTCCTTCACGGCGCAATATAAAATTGACTTGTGAAAGCAATGGGTAGCTTAAATCTACCCACGGTTGGTCGCAGGTGTATCTGTAGCTCCCCTGGGTGGGGCCCATGTCAACAAAGGTCAAGCAACCTTGACATTATCCTCAGCAGAGATCTCATCCATTGATGTACATGTCAATGAAGGTTAGGTAACCTTGACAACACCAACTGTTGGCAGTAACTCCAATAGAACAGCGGAAAGACCTAGCGGTACAAACCAGGGAAGAACATCCTCATTAAGGAGGACCGATGATGGAATATGTTATACACATCCTCAATAGACAAAGCTATATACCTATAGTATCTCTTATACATGAGAGATGCATCTTTAATGTGAAGTCTATATCAAGGATTAAGGACTGTGGTGATAACCCCAACGTCAACATCCTAGAAGCTCCTGAGAACACTAAATTGCACGTCCAAGACTGTTCATCAAGGTTGTCAGTAATAACTATCAACACCGGTAGAAGCCAAGGGGAGCCGGCAATCATTCCACCATGTTGGAAAACAATCCAACAAACAACATACATTCACATTATGTTGTTGTACATGGCATCATGATCATCTTATTGCATTTCAAGTGTCTAGTATTCTTTATCCTAGCCATGCCATTGCATTGCATGGATATAATAAAGAGGGGCATCTCTAGACACTCGAAATTTTCTGCATACCTATTACTAACATTGTAGGAGGGCAGAATCATATTTCAGAGATAACCCCGGAGGACAGCTCAAATCATTCCCTGAAATAACACTAGAAGTGTCAGTTTTAACCTCGAAGATAACCTTGAGGCATGCAGTTCCAATACCGGAAATCACACCAGAGAAGGTCGTTTCAACTCGGAGATAACCCCGAGATACTCAGTCTCAGTCCTAGAAATAACACCAGGAAAGACAATGTCAACCTTGGAGATAACCCCAAGGAGTGCAGTTGCAGTTTCGGAGATAACCCCTGAGATGCTCGTTTCAACCTATGCAATCAGCTTCAACCTCGGGACTCACACTGAGGCACTTAGCTCCAAACATGGAGATAACCCTGGGAGTCAAGCACACCTCAGAGACAACCCTGAGGACGTCTAGTACTTAAATTTCAATCTCGAGAGATAACCACGAAGCAACCTTTGTTTTATCATTAAAATGGACATAACCCCGGTGAGGAGCAAAATTACAATTTTTCCACCTCGATCCCACATTACATCATCTCAAAAACATCTCAACATACATTCTACATAGAAATGTCCCACATAAACCAAGGTGTTCCAATCTTGAGTGAATACTACGCAAGGCAGCACACCAGATAGATTTTGAAGCTTGAAGACTAAGGGGATGGTCCCATCTTCCTGACTTCTGACAACCTCTAATCCCATGTCATGTCATAGTTCTCAACAACAGCACTTTGTAAAAGGTCTTATACACCTCAATCAGAGGCTCAGATTGAAGTTCTACAAGTTCGAGCGGACATCACATTTCACGCAGCGTGCGCGTGCTTGAGACGACGGGACCAAGAGAGCACAGGGCACCCCGAGGCACGTGGTTAGTACATCTGCTGGGTACGCCACAAGTGTACTTGCGGCTCCCCCCTCTAAAAATAGAGGGCTTGGAGTGGCCATATTTCAAGAGAAAACGACAAGAAAGCCATGTCCAATTTGCTCTATACACACCCTAAATTTAGTGATTTCTCATTTTAAACAATTGTGAGCTTATATTTAATCATATTTTTACCGACAGGAGCTGAGTGTTCATCCGTTTAAAGCTATAGAAGTCTTCTTTGGCAGTCCACTGTAAGCCTTCTTACACACTTTAAAGCCTTTCTCTTCATCTTAGCACACACAGTTCTTCACATTGAGAGTCATGTTGCCTGTGTATGCCCGGACTTCGGTCTGTGACTTTTATTTTCTTTTGTATATATATATATATACTTATATATATGAACTTTTGTCGAACTCTGTTCGATGAGCTTGGATTTTACATCCAGAGCGTTTATTGCTTATATATATATATATACTTATTTATATAAACTGTTGTCGGACTCTGTTCGATGAGCCTGGATTTTACATCCGGTGTGTTTACTGCTTTTATATAAATATATATACATAGCGATAAATCACTGAAATGATAAACTGAGCCGGGATTGATATATATCCTGTGCGTTTACCTCTTATATATATATATATTTCTGTCAGGCCTGGAGTTTACTTCGTGGCCTTTTACTGCTTTATTTATATTTCATCCCGCCTGGAGTTTACTTCATGGCGGTTGATCATTTTTACTACTTTATTTACATTCCGTCCGTCCTAGAGTTTACTTTGTGGCGGTTGATCGTCTTTATTACTTTATTTACATTTTAGATCCCCCATAGAGGTGCTTCGTGGTGGTTGATCATGTCTCTATATATATTTACCGCTTTTATATATTTACATTTTCGATCCCCCATGGAGGTGCTTCGTGGTGGTTGATCATGCCTATATATATATATACAACTTTTATATATATAGCGCCATCGCTTTCATATAAATTCATGACATCATATAAGCCTAGGAATCATGTGATCACAGATTGATCCCTTTGAATCTAGATTGATTCTGTGATGGACATTTTAGTCAGAAGCGACTTGTAAATTATTCACAGTGTTTGAATTTCCTTAGATGGCTTTCATGCCCATGAGGAGTTCGACACTGCTATATATTATTTTCTCGAATATGCTTCGCATCTCGAAAATAAAAGCAATCAAGCCGATCATTTAATAAAATGGAAGTATTAAAGGCCTCAATTACTATTAAGCACAGGGTTTGAAAAAACTCTTTTATAAAACCTCATTGCTATATCTTGTTTAAAACTGAATTTTTATAAATTAAAATCATATGTATATAGGTGCGAACGAGGCATAACGCTACTTCCAAATAACTGCACATTGACCTACACACACACACATTCATATAACAGTTTAATTAAAAAGTAGTGGTAACCGTGGTAACACGGATGTCGGGGGGTGCCTAACACCTTCCCTCCGCATAAGCAAGTGCTCAGACCCTAATGAATCTCAGTTTCACATACCCGTTTAGCAGTGTCACATCACTGGGTCAATGTGAAAATCTTTTCTCGGTTGTGTTGGTACAACCATTTAAAAAACCAATTAGCGACTCTTACAGTCAAATCGTCGACATATAAATGTCGGACCTTTTCACAACTTATTTTTTCAAACAAATCTCACTTAACATGAGAACACCAAAAAATAAGAACAGAAGAGGGACATAAAAATCCTGACGTCAACACTTTTTTTTTTGTTTTTTTAGATAGTTCCCATGACTATGCAATGTCTTATTCCATTAGGCTAACAGTGCTACCCCTTAGCGATCTTTCAACTAACGACTCCCAGACCATAAAAGGCCTTAGGGCGCTAGGTGTAAAAACAATCCCCTCGGGCGTACTTGCTCAAATAACAAAGGCCCCGAAACAAGACTAGCCATGATATTTTTTTGTTATGAAGCTTATGTACCCCAAATTTTCCCCCAAACTTAGGTTCTTGCCTAATTCTTTGCCTTCACTGCCTATCCTTATCATTCTTTCATTAAAACTGACATTATCCTTTAGAGGTTCCTTATGTATCAATTTGAACTAAATCATTCAACATAGGTGTTATTACATGCTAACCTTATTATACCAGTTTCAAACAAAAAAAAGATCCAATTCATAACAAAAAAAATTACATCAAAGTTCTAATATTCGGTACTGTACTTGTCTACTTAATCCCAATCTCATCATTGGCCAAAATAAAATGAATTATATCAAACCGCTGGATATATGCAATATAACATAATACTTAACTAAAATAATTTTTTTACATGCAATGAACATAACATGATTGACAATTAATAAAACTATTTACAAACCTAAGCTACTATGCAACTAAGTCACTACATGAATGCACACATTTAATAATCCTAAATTTAAACATGAACTAACATATGCAAATCTAACTAATGAAATTAAACATGCAAACATGAAAATTAAACTAACTCCCCCAAACATGAAAAATTATAATGTCCTCATTGTAAAGATAAATCAATAACTGTATGAGGACTTCCCTGTAATCGCCTAAGCTTGGGGTGGTGGTGGCTGTTGTTCATCATATGAATCACTGGGTGGAAACCTTGGCATCGGGGCTGGCTGCTGGTATGGGAATTATGCGTTGGGATTGAAACTCTGGAGCGTCGCATTCAACGAGGCAAAAGACATATTCATGGCCTCGAACATATGATCATGTCTCGCCATGAGTCTCCTCATCTGTCTTTGGGCTTCCTTGTTGTACCCATCAATTTGTCTTTGGAGGTTCTAAAACTGAAGGCTAGATGTAGCCTCGAGTTATGGTCTCTCCTCCGTCCCTTGCTCTCCCATTGTCACATCCCCTTGAAACTCATCGTCATTCGAGGTGTCCTCAGCCTCAGCCTTATCCTTTGAGGCTGGTGGAAATATGAACCCGACTCCTGTAGTGTCAAACTCGCCCCCACGCCACACCGAATACCGCACAATCATCCTTGTGTCTAACATCTGAAGTGACATTTGGGTGGTCTCATCATCGAACCATCTTACCCCCACCTGTCTGCAAAACCCACAAATTAGCGATGGGTGTGGTAAGCCGCTAGGGAATGGTCCTCGCAGGCATCTTCGGATAGAAAAACTGGTTATAGCACCCACATTGATGAAAAAATCTTGGACAATGGTATATAAAAGTAATGCCTTCTCCTTGGGCACATCTGACATGTGTGTAGATGGAAACAGCTTAGCGCACACGAACACATACCATATCTTTCCATATCGGCTGAGATCCTTACTGTGGAAGATAGTGACCCTTAATCCATTTGGTACCCGACCTTGTAATTTTTGTCAAAATAGCCTCGTAGTCGGGATCATGGTCACATAAGTAAGCATACTGGCACTCTCTAGGAACTCGTAGTTAGTAGTACGTGTTGATGGCATTGGCACTAAAAGGAACTTGTTTACCCTGGACAAATGCAGTGAATGGGGACTTATCCTATGCATTGGCATAAAATTCTTTAACCACATTCACAATCGCTGCCTCAAACTCTGCCATGAACTTATTCCATCCTTTTTCATAAAATTACTACATCATTTCTCCATCGACGTGTTCAGGTGCTAACCCCCACTCTAGTGTGAGTGCTTTTGTTACAAGGTAGTTGTAACGGTCGGCGGCGGCGGTACTTATGAATTTGTGCCTCTCAAAGGTCCTTGTTGGTGGTGTGGACCCTGAACTTTCTCCATGTTGTCTCTTTTATGCCAATTTAGGTTTCATTGGAATTAGAATTTGTGTGCTTCAACAAGAATTTCCCCAAACTTCACTCAAGCAATTCGTCGAACATGTGGCATGCAAGACATGTAATACCCCCAAACTCAGTGATTTGGCTTCAACTATGGTGATAAGTGTTGAGAAATTGGAAGAAAAACTACTCACTCTCAGTATATCCCAAAGTTGGTTGATTGTTCCTTCCCTTTGTGCTGCAAAAATCCGCTCAAGAAAAACCCTAACCTTGAACTTTTGAATTGGTGTGAATTGAGATGGTTAGAGTGTGGTGTGGAGGGATGGTTTTATAAAGGGGAGGTGATGCAGAGAGGTGTGGATTGAAGTAGTGGGCAAGTGTTGTAATGTAGTGGGGAGATGGGTACTAAATTGCTAAATCGTGGGTTAAGAGGATATAGGAGTGGTGTTTCAGCTGAGTAGCACGTAGACAAAGTGGAAGAGTGATGAAAATGGTTTGCAAGCTTTGTAACTACCGAATCTTAGCTCTTCATATTCCGTACCCCCGACCCAACGGGTGTAATATGCTTCGAAGGCCCGCCCAAGCGGGCATGCTTACTATTTTGAGAGTTGAGACCCTCGCCTCGGCAGGGGGTAATAGGCTTTGAGGGCCCGACCCTACATGTATGTAGTCTGCTAGTTCACTTAAATTTTCCCATTCCTTGCATCCTTAACATAACCATGAGCTTTTTAGTTACCTGAAAAAACATTAAACATGAATATAAGTTAATAATAAGAAAATTAAGCATGGAAGGTAAGATTATCTAAAAAATATAACTTAACTAACTACTTAATGAACTTATTCTATACTAATTATTATTCTAAACAACAATTTGATTGGCATGTATAAAAATACTAAGAATAAAATTATAATTGGGTTGCCTCCCATCTAGTGCTTGATTTTAAGTCTTTCAGCCTGACTACTCCCTGTTTATGGCACGTCAGCAAGTGTGATTGTGATGACATCCGTGTTAGATTCGCCACCCAAATAGTGCTTCAACCTTTGACCTTGAACGTCTCCAATGGATTCCTACTATATAGCTCAACGACGCCATGTGGGAACACCTTTTTGATAGTAAACGGACCTGACCACCTTGATTTTAGCTTTCTTGGGAACAACCGCAATCTTGAGTTGAACAATAGTACTGATTACCTTGGTTCGAACGTTCTCTACATGATTTTCTGGTCGTGCCATTTCTTGACCTTTTCTTTATATAACTTCGATTTCTCATACGCTAGAAGTCAGAATTCATCAAGTTCATTTAATTGAAGTAACCTCTTTTCTCCCGCGGCTGCTTGATCGAAGTTGAGTTTTTGAATTTCCCAGTAGGCTTTAAGCTGTAACTCCACCTGTAAGTGACATGCTTTCTTGTAAACCAACTGATATGGCTACATCCCAATTGGTGTCTTGTAAGCTATTTTCCAAGCCTATAATGCATCGTCCAATTTGAGAGCCTAGTCTTTTCTATTCGGGTTTACTACCTTCTCCAAGATTTTCTTCACCTCCCGGTTTGAAACCTCAGCTTTCCCACTTGTTTGGGGTGATATAATGTAGCCACCTTATGGTTGACCCCATATTTTGTAAAAAGAGCTGTAAACGATCTGTTACAGAAGTGACTACCCTCATCACTTATAATAGCTCTTGGCGTGCCAAATCTTATAAAAATATTCTTGTGCAAGAATTTGAGAACCACTTTGGCATCATTTGTGGGGTGTGCTATGGCTTCAACCCATTTCGAAACATAATCGACCGCAAGCAAGATGTACTAATTATTGAATGATGAAGGAAATGGCCACATAAAATCTATGTCCCATACATCAAAAATTTAAACTTCCAAGATAGTTTGTAGTGGCATTTCATTCCTCTTTGATATGTTACCCACTCTTTGACATTTCTCATAGCTTTTAACGAACTTGTGGGCATCCTTAAATATTATAGGCCAATAGAACCCTGCTTGGAGCACTTTTTTCGATGTTCTCTCACTTCCATAATGTCCCCCGTATGCAGATGAATGACACTCGTGCAGTATATTATTTACTTCAATGTATGGCACGCATCGACGAATCACTTTATCTGCACACTGTTCAAATAGATATAGCTCGTCCCACATATACCACTTGATGTCATGTAGGAACTTCTTCTTTTGTTGTCGTGTAAGATCATTTGGAAGGGTGTTGCTCACCAAATAATTGGCAAAATCTGCATACCATGGAAATTCTGTATTGACCCCAAACAGCTGCTCATCCAAAAATGATTCGCTGATTAAATACTTATCTGCCCCGTCTTTGTCCGAATTTTCTAACCTTGAAAGATGATCTGTAACTTGATTCTTCGTCCCCTTTCTATCTTTTATTTCCAAATAAAATTCTTGTATGAGGAGTATCCACCTGATAAGTCGCGGCTTAGCATCTTTATTCGAAATTAAATACCGAATGGCTGAGTGATCCGTATAAACAACTACCGTTGTCCCAATCAAATATGCCCGGAATTTCTCAAAGGCATATACTACTACAGGTAATTCCTTTTTTCTAGTTATGTAATTAAATTGGGTATCCGTAAGTGTCTTATTTACATAGTATATGGCATGGAATATCTTTTCTCGGCATTAACCCAAAAGAGCCCTTACTGCATAGTCGTTTTCATCGCACATTAACTCAAAAGGCATATTCCAATTCAGTACGATAATAACTGGTTTTGTAGTCAACTTTTTCTTTAATAACTCAAATGCTGACTTACAATCCTCATCGAACTTGAAAACTGCGTCTTTCTCTAAGAGACTGCACAATGGTTTTGCAATCATAGAGAAATCTTTAATGAACCTTCGGTAGAATCCTGTATGTCCCAGAAAGCTGCAAATTCCTTTGACTGTAGTTGGTGGTGGAAGGTTTTCAATTGTTTCCAACTTCGCTCTATCAACCTCTAATCCCTTCGCTGATACCTTATGCCCTAAAATTATTCCTTCTTCAACCATGAAGTGGCACTTTTCCCAATTAAAACCACGCATCGCTTTAAAAGAATTTTATTTGATCACGCCATCGCTTTAAAAACCACGCATCGCATCCCATGGCTTTAAAAGAAATAAAGATGATCTGTAACTGAAGTTTGTCTCCACGCATCGCTTTAAAACCATCACCAAGTTCTCTAAACAAATATCAAAATTATCTCCATAGACAGAGAAGTAGTCCATGAAGATTTCCGCATTCTTTTCGACCATGTTCGAGAAAATGGCCATCATACACCGTTGGAAGGTTGTTGGTGCATTACACAAACCAAAAGACATTCTCCTGAATGTAAAAGTGTGGTATGGGCATGTGAAAGTAGTCTTTTCTTGATCTTCCAGAGCATTGACTATTTGATTATACCCCGAATACCCATCCAATAAGAAGTAAAATTTGTGTCCCGCCAACCTGTCCAACATCTGATCGATGAAAGGTAGAGGAAAGTGTTCTTTGTGGGTTGTTTTATTCAACTTCCTGTAGTCCATGAAAACCCTCCAACCGGTCACTGTCCTCGTAGGAATTAATTCATTGTCATCATTCTGCACGACGGTCACTCCTCCCTTTTTTGGCACACATTGAACTAGACTGACCCACGTACTATCTGAAATTGGGTAGATGATTCCTGCATCCAACCACTTTAGAATTTCTTTCTTCACTACTTCTTTCATAATTGGATTGAGCCATCTCTGTTGCTCCACTGTTGGCTTTGCATCCTCTTCCATAAGAATTTTGTGCATACAAAAGGATGGACTGATTCCTTTGATATTTGCAATTGTCCATCCTATAGCTGATTTGTGTTCTCTAAGCACTCTCAGCAACTCATTTTCCTACAATTCGTTAAGCGCGACAAAAATAATAACAGGTAAAGTATTAGAATTGCCTAAATATGCATACCTAAGGTGTTTAGGGAGTGGCTTTAGCTCAAGTATAGGTGGCTCCTCCAATGAAGGTTTCATCTTTATTGTGGCTTTGTCTTCTGTGTGTAATGGCTCAAATGGTGCCTTGAATCCACTAACCCTCGGCAAAGTATCCAGCATGTGCAAATAATCCACAAACTCTGGATCATCCAAATCTTCATCTCCCAATAATGTAGTTTCTAATGGGTCATTAATCAAACTTTTAACCATGTCTTCATTAACTATCCGATCAATGACATCCACATGATAACACTCTTCTTCATCCGTATGGAACTTCATGGCCTTGAACACATTGAACTTGGCTTCCTGATCTTGAACCCTCATAGTTAGTTCACCTTTTTGCACATCAATGAGAGTCCTACCCGTAGACAAAAATGGTCTCGCTAGGATGATTGGGATGTTCTTATGTTCCTCAAAATCCAAAATTATGAAGTCAGTTGGGAATATAAATTTGTCAACCTTAACCAAAATATCCTCCACAATTCCTCTTGGGTATGTGACTGACCTATCTGCCAACTTTAGAGATATATTGGTCAGTTTCGGAGCTGGTAAACCCAATTCGGTGTATACTGATAATGGCATGAGATTTACACTTGCCCCCAAATCACAAAAACACTTTTGGAATTTCATGTTCCCAATTATGCAAGGTATTGTAAAACTTCCCGGATCCTTCAACTTTGGAGGTAACTTTTGCTGTAAGATTGTGTTGCATTCCTCCGTCAATGCCACCGTTTCATAATCTTCTAACCTTTTCTTCCTAGATAAAATACCCTTCATAAATTTGGCATAACTAGGCATCTGCTCTAGGGCTTCTTCAAACAGGATATTTATTTGAATTTTCTTGAAAACTTCCAAAATTTTCATGAATTGCTTATCTATTTTCTGTTTCTAAATTCTTTGCTGAAATGGTGGTGGAGGATACACAACCGGTTCAGTAACTGTCTTGCTCTTTTCCACATGCTTTACTTCCTCTTGTATGTCCTCAACCTCTATGTTTTCACCTTCTTTGTCATCATCTTTTGCAACTAAATTTTCTGTTTTCTAACTCTCAAGATGTTTTCCACTCCTTAACATAATCGCTTGACATTGCTCATGATTCCCCTTTGGATTTTTCTCTGTATCACTGGGTAAAGTTCCTTGAGGCTATTATTTAATGCGAAAGCCAGTTGTCCCATCTGATTATCTAGGTTCTTAATGGCTACATCTTGTGATTTCATAATTGCCTCGTTACTTGTTATATACTTCGACAACAACTCTAAATCTAATTTTCTCTTTTGATGCAGAGTTGTGTGTTGATTCTGATTCTGAAATCCTGGGGGATAAGATGGTCATGGATCTTGATGATGCTGATTATTACTCCACACAAAATTAAGGTGATTCCTATTCCCCAGATCATAGGCATTCTGGTAAATATTCTATAGAATCCTGTTGTAACTACCTACAAATTCTACTGATGGTGGGTTGATTACACATTGTTCTGTATGATGTTCACCTGTGACACCCCCAAATTCTCTACATTTAAAATAGGTATACATCACCTATTACGAGTGCCAAATACATGGTATAGAATACAAATACAATCTTAATTATACAACAAGAGAGTGTGAGTTTTAATACAAATCATCTTACAGACAATATCCACTCTCGAGAATAAGTCCTCATTACATTTATTGTCACACTATTTAATAGAATAGTGAGGACTACTAGCTAATACTATCATCAGGACCATCACTCCATTCCCAGGCTCGTCCCGGCTTCGTTCTCATTTCACGAAGAGAAACGGTGAAAGAAAGGTGAGCTCAACTAGCCCGATAAGAAATATTATGACTAAGATAATGCAGAATAAATTATCATTAGTCTTCAACAATGTTAAAGCGATAAAATATAATAGACATCAAGTTTAAGCTGCGGTGGAACAAGCGATCCATTAAAAAGTCAAGTAGAGAATAAAATCTACTATCTTTTATGATTTAAAAGTTTTTCTTCACTTTTATCGTTGAGACTCGGATAATAAATAATCCACATCATCGAATCACCTGCACTTCTGACGAGGATATTCTTTAGTATCACGACCATAAATTATCCATGCACTACGGGCGAGGATATTCGTGTATTCATCGATGGTCATGATCATGCCAACAAGCGTCCATCAATGCACTACGGGCCAATGAGGACTTTTACCACATCATTTGTAACATTACGGTCATGATTACAAGAATAATCCTGGTCATAATCATACCAAGTTCATCTATGCACTACTGGGCCAAAGATGACTTTCAAAAAAATATAAACATGAGGATGATGACAATGATATAAGAATTCAATAAAACAAGTTCAAGAATTAATTTATTCGAGGAACTAATAACGTCCAAATTGTTAACATGATACTTCTTTGTAGAGTAAAATTCAAGAATGGTCGGAAGAATATTTCCATGAAAAGATCTTTGGATGAAGCACAAATATCGAGGATATTCCACTAATTTCATGGAGTATAGAAGTCAAAACTTTAACCAATTTGAGTATAATAAAGAATGGAATAACAAAAGAAATCACCATGCATGCGGTACTTGCCGCATAGATAGGTTATTCAATAGAATAATAAATAACGGAACTAGGTCGGCGTGTACATTATCGACGGAGGATATTCAGCGAGAATAATAAAGAATGGAATAACAAGCGAAATCACCATGCATGCGGTACTTTGCATAAGCGAGGTTATTCCAACGAGAATAATAAATAACGGAATCGAATTAGGCGTAAACACACTGAAACGGGATATTCAATAGAATAATAAAAAGGCGGGGAACCCGGTCGGCGAAAAACACCTGAGACGAGGATATTCAAGCAGAATAATAATAAAAGAAGCGGAACTAGTCCCGTGTAAAATGCATGTGACAGGATATTCAACAGAATAATAAAATGGAATAATAAGAAGAATGTCACCAAGTATAGGGTAGTCCGGCGTATATCTGAGTTATTCAAAGAGAATAATAAAGAATGGAATAATGAAGTTCTCTTCAATGAATGAAAAAAGAAATAATACCCCTACGTAGTAAAAAGAAAACATGATATCGGAGTAGTGAAGTAGTAGGATACTTCTTCTTTCTCTCTATAATTTCTCTCTCTAGAGTTTGATTGAATTAAGTAAGAAAATAATGAAGGAATGAGCTTCTATTTATAGAAAAATGGATTGCATAGTAACTAACTCATGAGCGGTCTAGATTGATTTACTTTAATCGGACGGTCCATATTTAAAGCAAAATCTTTTAAATAAAATATAATATATTCTATTTATAATCTAATAAAATGAATAAATTTATAAAAGATTTTACTACTATGCAAAATACTATATCTTGAGCCTTTATACAAACTTATGCATAATAAAATATAATATATTCTAATTGTTCTCTAATAAAATAAATAACTTTATAAAAGTATTTTGTTTTTATATAAAAGATTTTACTATTAGCCTAATAAAGCGAATAACTTTATAAAAGTATTACATTTTTTATATAAAAAGTTTTTCTATTTTATTACGTTAATAATACTAATAAAACAAAAGCGAGTGACTTATCACATAAGCCTTAATAATCAATCAATAGTGTGCTCTTATGCAACCCGCAGCGTATTCTTTGTACTTTTACTACTAGAGAGTAGTTTAATGGTAAAACTTCCGTAGTTATTTTCATATAAAATATTTTTGTCGTTTTCTCAATCAAACAATAATTTTGTTGTAAGGGTCCACTGATGATTTATGCTGGTAAATACGGATATTCCACGACAAAAAGAATATTTTCAGACCAATCGAATATAATATGACAACTTGCATACTTTGCAAAATTTGTAAATATTACCCCAACTATAACATTATATAAAATTCATTCCATAATATTCAAAAATGATATTTATAGAAAAATCATCTTTATTCATAAAAGTTGGGGTCTTACAACCTCCCCTTCTTAAGAAATTTAGCCCTCGAAATTAGAGTGCGATACACTGGTATGTCGAAGAGGTAAGGATACCTTGATTTCATTTCTGATTCTAACTCCCAGGTCATTTCCTCAACATCGTGGTTTCTCCATAAAACTTTGACTTGAGGTATAACCTTGGAGCGTAGAATATGTTCCTTCTTATCCAAGATTTGAATAGGAACCTCTTCATACGTTAAATCTTCCGCTATTTAAATCCGGTTCTACTTCAATAATGTGGTTCGGGTCTTCCACATATTTACGTAACATGGATATGTGAAAATGTTATGAACACGAGACTTACTTGGCGGTAAAAGCGAGTCTATAGGCCACAGTTCCTACTCGATCGAGGATTAAAAATGGGCCGATGAATCGAGGATTGAGCTTTCCTCTCTTTCCAAATCTTGTAACTCCTTTCCATGGAAGCAACACGTAACAAACACATGATCTCTATATCGAATTCCACGTCCTTTCGATGAAGATCAACATAACTCTTTTGTCGATCTTGTGAGGTTTTTATCGTTGTCGGATCGTTTGAATCTTTTTCGAAGTCATACGTACCAACTCGGTCCCAACAACGTTGCTTCACCCACCTCATCCCGACATCTTTGGAGAAGCGACACTTTCTTCCATCTGGCGCCTCGAATGGAGCCATGCGATACTTGCTTGATAAGCTGTTGTTGTTGTAGGAAAACTCCACCGATGGTAAGAACTTATCCCAACTTCCCTTGAAATCAAGGACACGAGTCTTAATAAATCTTCCAAAGTTTGAATAGTCCTCTCGATTGTCCGTAAAATGCGAGGATGATATGCGAACTAAATCATAAATCCGTGCCCATAGCTTTTTGCAAACTAACCCAAAATCGTGAAGTGAATCTTGGGTCTCGATCGAAACTATGGATCTTTGGCATACCATGCGATCTTACAATCTCGTTTATGTATATCTGAGTAAGGCGTTCAAGTGTATAAGTTTCTCGTATTGGTAAGAAGTGGAAGCGGACTTGGTCGATCTATCAACAATGACCCAAATTGCATCAATGCCTTGAGAAACCTTGGGAAGACCGATGCTTGAAATCCATGGTAATGTGCTCCCACTTCCATTTACGGAATTTCAAGTGGTTGTAATGGACCTTTTGGTACTTGATGCTCGCGCCGACTCGTTGACAAGTTAGACACCTTGAGATAAACAACATTATCTCTCTCTTCATATTGCTCCACCAAAATGTATGGCGAAGATCATGATACATTTTGGTACTCCCGAGATGGATTGCAAGCGGTGTGTTGTGCGCCTCCATCATGATTTTATACTTTAACTTTCGGGATCGTTAGGAACAAAAGTGCGGAGTTAACTTGAAGTATTCCTTCATCATCGATTCTTGCTTCGGCATAGCACCTTCTTTGTACTTTCTTCCATATACGCATCGGCTCGGTGCGTAGTTTGAGCGGCTTTAACTTTATCAATTAAAAGTCGGTTCTACTCGTATATTTGCCATCATCACATGGGTCCACAGAGTCTTTAACTCTATCTCCATCCTTTACAAGTCATACAAAATGGGCCTTTGCGTTGACAATATCGCTTTTCGTGCCGCGTATGATCTTTACTTAAATCGTCGGCTACCACGTTCTCTTTTCGGGATGGTATTGGATGGTATGATCATAATCTTTCAATGATTCAAGCCAGCGTCGTTGTCGCATGTTGAGTTCCTTTTGAGTGAAGAAATATTTGAGGCTTTTATGATCCGTAAAGATCTCCACTTTCTCCCCATATAAGTAATGCCTCCAAATCTTTAGTGCGAAGACAACTTGTACTTGACTCTAGATCATGAGTAGGATAATTTCTCTCATATTCTTTGAGTTGTCGTGAGGTATAAACTATGACTTTCCCATGTTGCATGAGAACACATCCTAACCCTTTGCGAAGCATCACTTTATAGATGACAAATCCCTCAGAGGCGGATGGTATTGTCGAGCAGCGGTCTTTGAAATGAGTCTCCTCTTGAGTTCTTGAAAACTCTTCTCACATTCCTCGCTCCAACCGAATTTTGTATCTTTAAAGTCAATTTGAGTTAATGGAGTAGCGATTCGAGAAAATCCTTCTACGAATCTCAGATAATACCCGACTAAGTGAGAAAGCTACGTACTTTGGTCTTTCGATTTAGGTTGCTCCCAACTTTGAATAACTTGATCTTTCTTTGGGTCAACGGATATTCCATGACTTGATACCACGTGCCCAAGGAATGCTACTTCCTCAAGCTAGAACTCGCATTTCTTCAACTTGGCATAAAGCTTATATTCACGAAGCTTTTGGAGTATCAGCCTCAAGTGTTGCTCATGATCTTCACGGCTTTTGGAATAAATAAGGATGTCATCAATAAAGGCGACCACAAAGTGATCAAATATTCCTTGAATACTCGGTTCATCATATCCATGAAGGCGGCGAGGAGCATTAGTCGATCAAAAAGACATGACTAGGAAATTCATAATGTCCCGTATCAGGAGTTACGAAAAGCCGTCTTTGGAATGTCATCGGTTCTAATCTTCAATTGGTGATATCCAGAACGAAGATCAATCTTTGAAAAGAATTTGGCTCCTTGCAACTGGTCAAACAGGTCATCAATACGTGGCAATGGGTACCTATTTTTGATAGTGACATGATTTGACTCCGATAATCAATACAAAGTCGCATACTCCCATCTTTCTTCTTCACGAATAGAGCGAGAGCACCCCGAGGAGAAGTACTAGGGCCGAATAAAGCCAATGTCTAACAATTTCTGCGGTTGGGTCTTTAACTCACGAAGTTTAATAGGAGCCATTCGATATGGGGCTTTGGAAATGGGTTTTGTCTGGGTTGAGGTCGATACAAAATTCAATTTCACGCTCTGGGGGGTAGGGCGGGAAGTTCTTGGGAATCGTCGGAAAATTCATTAACAATAGAAATATCATTCAAAAGCGGCGTATTTTTGTTTAGATCCGTGACATGAGCTAAGAAAGCTTGACATCCGTTTTTTAATAAGCGAATAGCTTTATGGCTTGAGATAGCGGTGATTGATTTTAATGGTTTGGTTGCTTGAATTCGCATAATAGGTTGGTTAGGAATATAAAAGCTAACAACCTTACGAAAACAATCAATTTTTGCATGATGAGTAGTTAACCAATCAATCCTAGAATTACATCAAATGCAAGTATTTTCAATGAAATAAGATCGACGGGTAATGTGAGGGTACCGATTTGAACCAAACAAGACTTATAAACAATGGATGTAATGAAGGTTTCTCCCAGCGGAGTTTTAACGAGATAAGTCAAAGTCAATTTCTCGAGGAGTCAAATTTAAGCGTTGGCGCAAGTAGGAGAAATAAAGAATGGGTAGAACCGGTATCAAATAAGGTATATACTTCGCTAGAGTTTATGATAAGCTTACCGTGATGACCTCATTTGGGTTCCTTGCTTTCTAGGAGGTCTGACAAGCGCTCTCCCTTGCACTCTGGCTTTGACTTTTACGGGGCGACCTTTGGTGCCTCCATCCTAGTTGAACTTGTCTTGGTGAAGGTCAAAATCGGGCTATTTAGGTGACCTTCTCTTCCATAGTTATAACATGCTTTGGATGGCATTGCGCAGTTTGGGTGATGTGTCCCTCCCTCCGCATTTGAAGCATATGATAGGTGGTCGTTCTCCTTCCTTAATAACGAGTCTTTGATCTTTGACGTCTTTCCATCATTGTTGAATCTCCTCTTCTTGAAATGTCCATTCTTATTGTTTTGTACGATTACCACCAAAGTGGTTACCATTTACGGCACATTGATTTCCTCCACGCTTGTTGTCACCCGCCGATGACTCCTCTCTCACTAGTATTATCATTTTTGCCGGTTGCTATATCTTTTTGGTTGGGATGACTCATTATCACGCTCAATAAGCGAGCCCTATTAACAACATCGAATATAACCACAGTTTATGAGAGATAAGATATTGGCGTATCTCGGGTTTCAAACCTCTTAAAAACATTTGCGTCATTCTCTCCTCATTATCTACCAAATGGGATATGGCCGGGATAACTCGGCAAACTTGGCTTGTCTTTGCGATACGGTCGTATTGTTTTTGTTCGACTTGATGAACTCTACCTCTTTCATGTGATGAATATTTTTGGGAAAGTACTTGTCGTTGAATAGTTCTTGGAACTTCTCCCAAGACATCTTGGTGCGGCGGAGTTGAGTCGTTTTCTGATTCCCACCGATGTCTGCCTCTTGCATAACATGAAGGTGGCAAAAGGAACCTTTTGCTCCTCAGAGCATCCCAAGATATCAAATATCTTATTGATCTGCTTAATCCATGTCTCCGCCTTAAGTGGTTTTAGCTCTCTAAAAAACTCCGGTGGTCCCAGTTCCTTAAACTGCTTGGCGGTAACCATCCGAGAGTTGCCAATATTTCCACCTGCATTTTGGATAAGATCCGCTCTTGCCTGATGTTGCATGAATTGCATGAAGCCTCGGAACATTCCATCGTTCATCATTTGGTCAGTGTTGTTGTTTGCCTGAGGAATGTCGCCTTCTTGGTGCACATTCTCCTGATTTTTGATCTGTGGAGACTCAACGGTCTCCTGTGCTCCATTGATATTCTCAACATTCTCGGATGTCATTGTCAAATACTGCCACAAAACAAGGGTTAAATAACATATCACATATTATCCTATACTACGTGAGCCAATTAAATATCAAATAAACTTAGGTAGGTCATACTAGCGAAAGAATTCCCGTCTCTCCCTCCTAGTTCTTGTCTCACATCTTAGCTAGGGATCATATCCTAAGCTTTGATACTGTTGTGCGCCCCCAAAATAGGTATACATCACCTTATACGAGTCACCAAATACATGGTATAGAATACAAATACAATCTTAATTATCTGACAAGAGAGTTGTGAGTTTTAATACAAATATTGTCTTACAGACAATATCCACTCTCGAGAATAAGTCCTCATTACATTTATTGTCACACTATTTATGAATAGTGAGGACTACTAGCTAATACTATCATCAGGACCATCACTCCATTCCCAGGCTCGTCACTACGTTCTCATTTCTTGAAGAGAAACGGTGAAAGAAAGGGTGAGCTCAACTAGCCCGAGAAGAAATATTATGACTAAGATAATGCGAGAATAAATTATCATTAGTCTTCAACAATGTTAAAGCGATAAAATATAATAGACATCAAGTTTAAGCTGCGGTGGAACAAGCAATCCATTAAAAGAGTCAAGTAGAGAATAAAATCTACTATCTTTTATGATTTAAAGGTTTTTCATCACTTTTATCATTTGAGACTCGACAATAAATAATCCACATCATCGAATCACCCACTTTTCTGGCCGAGGATATTCTTTAGTATCGCGACCACAAATTATATCCATGCACTACTACGGGGCGAGGATATTGTGTATTCATCGATGGTGATGATCGTACCAACAAGCGTCCATCGATGCACTATGGGACAATGAGGACTTTTACCACATCATTTGTAACATTACGGTCGTGATTACAAGAATAATCCACAGTCATAATCATACCAAGTCCATCTATGCACTACTGAGCCCACGGATGACTTTCAAAAAAAAATATAAACATGAGGATGATGACAATGATATAAGAATTCAATAAAACAAGTTTAAGAATTAATTTATCGAGGAACTAATAACGTCCAAATTGTTAACATGATACTTCTTTGTAGAGTAAAATTCAAGAATGCTCGGAAGAATATTTTTATGAAAAGATCTTTGGATGAAGCGCAAATATCGAGGATATTCTACTAATTTCATGGAGTATAGAAGTCAAAACTTTAACCAACTGAGTATAATAAAGAATGGAATAACAAAAGAAATCACCATGCATGCGGTTCTTCGCATAGACAGGTTATTCCAACAGAATAATAAATAACGGAACCAAGTCAGGCGTAATATGCACTGACAGGATATTCTAACAGAATAATAAAGAATTGAATAACAACATAAATCACCATGCATGTAGTACTTGGCATGAGGCAGGTTATTCTAACAGAATAATAAATAATGGAATCAGTCAGCGTAAAATGCATGATATGATATTCAAATAAATAATGAAAGGCGGAACCGGTCCGTCGTAAAGCGCCATGAGCAGGATATTCCAGCAGAATAATAATAAAGCGGAACCCGGTCGGCGTAAAAGCGCATGAGCAGGATATTCAGCAGAATAATAATAAAAAGCGGAACCAGGTCCGGCGTAAAAGCATGCGCAGAACATGATATTCCAGCGAATAATAATAAAGAAGAATAATAGAGGAATGTCACCAAGTATAGGGTAGTCCAGCGTATACTTGGTTATTCAATGAGAATAATAAAGAATGGAATAATGAAGTTCTCTTCATGAATACAAAAAAAAATAATATCCCCTTAGTAGTAAAAGAAACTTGATATAGGAGAGTAGTGAAGTAGTAGAATACTTTTCTTCTTTCTCTCTATAATTTCTCTCTCTAGAGTTTTGGTGAATTAAATAAAAATAATGAAGGAATGAGCTTCTATTTATAGAAAAATGGGTGCATAGTAACTAACTCATGAGCGGTCAGATTGATTTACTTTAATCGACGGTCCATATTTAAAGCAAAATCTTTTAAATAAAATATAATATATTCTATTTATAATCTAATAAAACAAATAACTTTATAAAAGATTTTACTATGCAAAACACTATCAGTACTATATAAAACACTATGCATAATAAAATATAATATATTCTAATTATTGTCTAATAAAGCAGATAACTTTATAAAAGTATTTTGTTTTATATAAAAAGATTTTACTATTAGCCTAATAAAGCGAATAACTTTATAAAAGTATTACATTTTTTATATATAAAAATTTTTTTGTTTTATTACGTTAATAATACTAATAAAACAAAAGCTGAGTGACTTATCACGTAAGCCTTAATAATCAATACCGTGTCTTCTTATGCAACCACGCGTATTCTTTATACTTTTACTATCGAGTAGTTAGTTTAACGGTAAAACTTCCGCATAGTTATTTTCATAAAATATTTTTGTCATTTTCTTAATCCGACAATAATTCTGTTGTGGGGTCCACCAATGATTGTACCGTCGTACAGATATTCCCTGACAAAAAGAATATTTCTCGACCAATCGAATATAATATGACAACTTACATACTTTGCAAAATTTGTAAATATTACCCACAACTATAACATTATATAAAATTCATTCCATAATATTCAAAAATGATATTTATAGAAAAATCATCTTTATTCATAAAAACTTGGGTCTTACATAAATATTTCAACTAATAATACACTAAACCAATAATATATCGTTACATTGATTCAAAAGGTCGTTATTATTACATTATAGCTATCAACAGGGTATCCATGTCTTAAGCCTTTTATCCACAATACCAAAACTTCTGGAATATATTCTTTCTATCTGCAAATGAAGAAAATATTTGCAGGGATGAGCTATAGAAAGCTCAGTAAGTTTTGAACAATAAACAAATGTTATACATATATCAATTTTAAAATAAATGAACATAAAGTTCAGAGTAGTGCCATAAATATATACTGAGGTTTATCTACTTAACCCCGCACATTACGAGTTATTGTCAGTCCTATAGACTTAGCAACCCGAGTTAATCCACTCATCCAAACAAAACTAGGAATATGCATATCATCCTATCATAAATATTATCCGATCATTGCTATAAATGTCGGAGACAGCTTACTACTGCCAAGGACAACAATAATTGTCCGCCGACAGTTCCTCACTGCCAGTTCTAATATTGTCATTATATATATCGGCACCAAACAACATTTCTTTTTCACAAATTATACTTTTATACATTGGTACCAAACAAAATTGGTTTCTCGCAAACTATGCTTTGATATCAAATCAAACGCATTTTTCCATACTAATAACTCATATAACTTGGTTATGTTTGAACAAGAATTCATAACCTTTGAATAATAAACACTATGTATTACCAGATTATAACTGATAAATATCAAATTTTCATTTAATAAAGTAATTTAAATGAAGCTGGCATTTGAAAATAGGAGGTTTGCACAAAGTGCAGAAAAACTTGCTTGTATCGTCGACTATTGCTACACAGTCTATTTAACTTCGTCTGAAGACCTAATATTAATAACATTAATCTCCAAGTTAGAATAATATCATCACAATGTATTACTGTGAAATACTATTATAAAATAACCTAAACACATTATCACATAATCCTATCGGTCTATAAGACACATAAGACCTAACCTCAAGTCAAACTATTATAGTCTGAGTTGAGTTTGGTACTATTTTGACAGCCCGATTACTTGATCGGATAATTATCGAGATTAAACCCAAAAAAACTATGCCTAAATACTTCACAATTATATTAAATAATTTAATCATCATTTAAAACTATTTTTTCCTAGCTCATAACAATTTATAAATAATTATTACAATTTATCAAAAATTTCAATCACTTATATCGTATTTATATGATATAAATGCCACAATATTCCTTTATCATTAATATTTATTTAATTATTAATTACTAATGAAATTCATGTCATAATATTATAAATTATTTATAATATTACAAAGTATTTTAATACTTTAATTTCACTTTATATGATTTTTAATCAATTAAATCCTTTATCCAATAATTGTCATTAACATAAAAATATTAATATTTTTCATAACAAAATATCAAAAGTTATATTTTATAACTCAAAATATTTTTCTAACCCTTAAAATATATTTATATGATTTTTAAATCATTAATTCTAATTTTTCATAATTTATTTAAAATTCATCACAAAATATTAAAAGTTATTAAAAATAACTTAAAATATTTTTAACAACATTATATATTTTAAATGATTTTTCAAGTATTAAAATTATTTTTAAGTAATTATAATTAAATAAGTTAAATACTTTTAATATTCCAAAAATATTAAATATTTATGAAATAAACTCAAAATTATTAAAAACTCATTTTTAGGCTTTAAAATAATTTTTAGGAATTTATTTTGTTTTTTAATAATTAAAAAAACTAATTTTCTCTATTTATTTAATAAAATAATAATTTTTGAAAAATAAAGTGTCACTAAAGGGCCCTATAGCGACAGAGCCGTCGCTATAGGTGTTCTTGAGCCTAAACCCAGAACTCAAGTCAGACTACAAGGTACTCACTTTGACCACAGAAACTTTCATGTTCTTTTTGTTTTCTGGGCTAGTAATTGTGCTAGAGTTGTAGTACTTATGTAATACTATAACTACATACCAAGTTCATGGCCATACAACATCCTATCAGAGAGATCTAATCCTCCAAAATCAATGTAAGACACTGTTCTTAAAATTCTGGGTTTTGCAGAGTCGAGGTACCTACTTTGAACCCTTGAATGCTTGATGTCTAGGCTTAATTTATGTGTTAAACGGTTCATCCATGTAGTGGAGATGTCAGGCTCCATTTCTTTAACACCAGGTCATCCTAACAACATCATAACAGTAATATCTAGGCTGGTCAAAGAGATGTCAGAAGTTGTTCTTGAGCGAATTCTGGGTTTTCCAGATTTCATTCAAGACAGTTAGTCAACGCTACTTTGACCGTGATTATCTTTGATTCTATGTACTTTCTGGGTGAGCTAAAGACTTGATTGTGTAGTCCTTATACCAGACTACAACATAACAACAACAACTGGGCCAAAATAACAAACAATAGCAAGATTAGAGGCTCTAAAGTTGCTTGTCAGACTTTCTGGAAAATCTGGGCTGCCCAGATTTCAGTTTTCGTGGTCGGTCAACTGACTTTGACCACTCATAACTTGTAATTTACACATGATCTGAACCTATTTCCAGTTCCAGAGCATAGTCCACATGACATACTACAGATCTATAACTTAAAACACACTAAACAACTAATAGGTAAAGATCTAGAGGCCCTGACATTAGGCTGTCAGGCCTTAACATTAGGGTTCTTGGTCAGTTTTTAAAACTTGATTTTTAGCATCTAGATGTTATGGATCCTTGATGTTACATCATGGATTACTAAATAACATCCCCTAACACAACTTTAACAAACAAATAACATACTCTAACATCAAGTACATAGATTTACAAGAATTAAGGTTTATACCTTTTCTATCTTTGATCTTTGATTTCTGATCTTTGATCCTGTTCTTGGAAGGCTAAAACTTGATAATGGTTTGGTTTCTCACTCTCTCTCACTCTAAGTTCCAAAATCTTTAGAGATAGAAGGTCTTGGCAAAGCTAACAAGTAAAGTAAGATTTTTACTTAAGTTTAATCTTTTATAATTTTGATTCCATGGCCACAAATGTTGCTAAGTGTCCAAGATATTAGATTTGGTAAGATTTTAACACACATGGGATAAACATAGTGATAACTCACAAGATTTCACAAATCTTTTGTTTAAGTTTTAAGAAAAAAGGTATTTCGGTTATTTCACACCTACTAAGGGTAATTTGGTCTTTTCCCCTATAACTTGAATGGTATTTTGGACATCTCAAATATATCCCACATATTTACACTTAAGCTTTTAATATTTATCTTTTGAATTCCCAAATTAGGGTTTTGAATATCTAAATTAAGGTTTTGGATTCCCAAAACCAAAATTAGGGTTTACTAATTAGGGTTTGTTATTTCTCACTTGATTTCCCTGATAAATTTTATACGTAATCTACATCCACATACTTATGATAATATTTAGTATCACAAACTCTTTATGTTACCCCTAATTAGGGTTAAGGTTCTTTTATCAGGGTTTAGGATTCTTGAATTGAAAATTAAGGTTTCTCGGCATTCGATTAGGGTTTCTAATCCCTTATTAGGGTTTACTAAGTTTATACCCTATTTGATAAATCATTAATCATCAATTCTATATCATATCAACACATATTCATCAATACAATTATTGTAATTGTATTTTCTACTGAATCCCTATCTGGACATAGGGTTAGGGTTTCTATTGTGATGACCCCAAAATAGGTATACATCACCTATTCTGAGTCGCCAAATACATGGTATAGAATACAAATACAATCTTAATTATACAACAAGAGAGTTGTGAGTTTTAATACAAATACTGTCTTCTAGACAATATCCACTCTCAAAATAAGTCCTCATTACATTTATTATCACACTATTTAAAAGAATAGTGAGGACTACTAGCTAATACTATCATCCGGACCATCACTCCATTCTCCGAATCGTCTCAGCTACGTTCTCATTTCCTGAAGAGAACAGTGAAAGAAAGGGTGAGCTCAACTAGCCCAGTAAGAAATATTATGACTAAGATAATGCTGAATAAATTATCATTAGTCTTCAACAATGTTAAACTGATAAAATATAATAGACATCAAGTTTAACTGCAGCGAAACAAGCAATACATTAAAAGAGTCAAGTAAAGAATAAAATCTACTATCTTTTATGATTTTAAAGGTTTTTCTTCACTTTTATCGCCGAGACTCAGCTTAATAAATAATCCACATCATCGAATCACCCCTGCACTACGGCCAAGGATATTCTTTAGCATCACGACCACAAATTATCCATGCACTACGGGCCAAGGATATTCGTGTATTCATCAATGGTCATGATCATGCCAACAATTGTCCATCAATGCACTACGGACTAATGAGGACTTTTTCCGCATCATTTGTAACATTACGGTCATGATTACACCGAATAATCCCTGGTCATAATCATACCAAGTCCATCTATGCACTACAGGCCACAGATGACTTTCAAAAAAAAAAAATATAAACATGAGGATGATGACAATGATATAAGAATTCAATAAAACAAGTTCAAGAATTAATTTATTCAGGAACTAATAACGTCCAAATTGTTAACATGATACTTCTCTGTAGAGTAAAATTCAAGAATTCTCAGAAGAAGATTTCCATGAAAAGATACTGGATGAAGCGCAAATATCAAGGATATTCTACTAATTTCATGGAGTATAGAAGTCAAAACTTTAACCAACTGAGTATAATAAAGAATGGAATAACAAAAGAAATCACCATGCATGCGGTACTTGGCGCATAGGCAGTTATTCGATAGAATAATAAATAACGAACCGAGTCGTGTAATGTAATCGCATCGACATGATATTCCAACAGAATAATAAAGAATGGAATAACAACAGAAATCACCATGCATGCAGTACTTCACACAGACAGGTTATTCCAACAGAATAATAAATAACGGAATCAGGTCCGGCGTAAAACGTATAGACAGGATATTCCAACAGAATAATGAAGACGGAACCAGGTCCGGCGTAAAACGCACAGACAGGATATTCCAATAGAATAATAATAAAGACGAAACCAGGTCCGGCGTAAAATGCACAGACAGGATATTCCAACAGAATAATAATAAAGACGGAACTAGGTCCTGCGTAAAACGCATAGACAGGATATTCTAACAGAATAATAATGACGGAATAATAGAAGAATGTCACCAAGTATAGGGTAGTCCCCGTATATTGGTTATTCCAACAGAATAATAAAGAATGGAATAAAAGTAGTTCTCTTCATGAATACAAAAGAAATAATACCCCTTACCGTAAAAGAAACTTGATATCGGAGTAGTGAAGTAGTAGAATACTTTTCTTCTTTCTCTCTATAATTTCTCTCGCTAGTGTTTCAGTGAATTCGTAAGAAAATAATGAAGGAATGAGCTTCTATTTATAGAAAAATGGACTGCATAGTAACTAACTCATGAACGATCCAGATTGATTTACTTTAATTTGACGGTCCATATTTAAAGCAACATCTTTTAAATAAAATATAATATATTCTATTTATAATCTAATAAAACGAATAACTTTATAAAAGATTTTACTATACAAACACTATGCAGGCACTATGCATAATAAAATATAATATATTCTAATTATTGTCTAATAAAACAGAAAACTTTATAAAAGTATTTTGTTTTATATAAAAAGATTTTACTATTATCCTAATAAAACGAATAACTTTATAAAAGTATTACATTTTTTATATAAAAGTTTTTCATTTTATTACGTTAATAATACTAATAAAACAAAAGCGAGTGACTTATCACGTAAGCCTTAATAATCAATACTGAGTGCTACTATGAAACCACGCATATTATTGTACTTTTACTACTGAGTAGTTTAACGGTAAAACTTCCGCCGTTATTTTCATAAAATATTTTTGTCGTTTTCTCAATCCGATAATAATTACATTAATGGGGTCCACCAATGATTGTATGTCGCATGCGGATATTCCCTGACAAAAAGAATATTTCCCGATCAATCGAATATAATATGACAACTTGCATAATTTGCAAAATTTGTAAATATTACCCACAACTATAACATTATATAAAATTCATTCCATAATATTCAAAAATGATATTTATAGAAAAATCATCTTTATTCATAAAAACTGGGGTCTTACAACCTCCCCTTCTTAAGAAATTTCGCCCTCGAAATTAGGGTACGTACCTGGTATGTCAAAGAGGTAAGGATACCTTGATTTCATTTTAGATTCTAACTCCCAGCTCATTTCTTCAATATCGTGGTTCCTCCATAAAACTTTGACTTGAGGTATAACCTTGGAGCGTAGAATATGTTCCTTCTTATCCAAGATTTGAACAGGAACCTCTTCATACGTTAAATCTTCCGCTATTTCATCCGGTTCTAACTCAATAATGTGGTTCGGGTCTTCCACATATTTATGTAACATGGATATGTGAAAAACGTTATGAACACGATACATACTTGGCTGTAAAGCGAGTCTATAGGCCACAGTTCCTACTCGATCGAGGATTAAAAATGGGCCAATGAATTGAGGATTGAGCTTTCCTCTCTTTCCAAATCTCATAACTTCTTTCCATGGAGCAACACGTAACAACACATGATCTCCTATATCGAATTCCACGTCCTTTCGATGAAGATCAGCATAACTCTTTTGTCGATCTTGTGAGGTTTTTATACGTTGTCAGATCGTTTGAATCTTTTTCGTAGTCATACGTACCAACTCCGGTCCCAACAATGTTGCTTCACCCACCTCATCCCAGTATACTGAAGAACGACACTTTCTTCCATACAATGCCTCGAATGGAGTCATGCCAATACTTGTTTGATAACTGTTGTTGTAGGAAAACTCCACCAATGGTAAGAACTTATCCCAACTTCCCTTGAAGTCAAGGACACAGAGTCTTAATAAATCTTCCAAAGTTTGAATAGTCCTCTCTAATTGTCCGTCCGTCTGAGGATGATATGCCAAACTAAATCGTAAATTCGTGCCCATAGCTTTTTGCAAACTAACCCAAAATCGTGAAGTGAATCTTGGGTCTCGATCAGAAACTATGGATACTGGCATACCATGCAGTCTTACAATCTCGTTTATGTACATACGAGCAAGACGTTCAAGTGTATAAGTTTCTCGTATTGGTAAGAAGTGAGTAGACTTGGTCAATCTATCAAGAATGACCCAAATTGCATCAATGCCTTGAGAAACCTTGGGAAGACCAGTAACGAAATCCATGGTAATGTGCTCCCACTTCCATTCTAGAATTTCAAGTGGTTGTAATGGACCTTTTGGTACTTGATGCTCCGCCTTGACTCGTTGACAAGTTAGATACCTTGAGATAAACAACGTTATCTCTATCTTCATATTGCTCCACCAAAATGTATGACGAAGATCACGATACATTTTGGTACTCCTAGGATGGATTGCAAACGGTGTGTTGTGCGCCTCCATCATGATTTTATACTTTAACTCAGGATCGTTAGGAACACAAAGTCTGGAGTTGACTCGAAGTATTCCTTCATCATCGATTCTTGCTTCCGGCATAGCACCTTCTTGTACTTTCTTCCTCATATGCATCAGCTTCAGGTCTGTAGTTTGAGCAGCTTTAACTTTATCAATTAAAGTCATTTCTACGCGTATGTTTGCCAACATCACATGGGTCCCTGGAGTCTTTAACTCTATCTCCATCCTTTGCAAGTCATACAAAATGGGTCTTTGCGTTGACAATATCGCACTCGTACCCGCATATGATCTTCTACTCAATGCGTCAGCTACCACATTCGCTTTTCCAGGATGGTATTGGATGGTATGATCATAATCTTTCAATAGTTCAAGCCAACATCATTGTCGCATGTTGAGTTCCTTTTGAGTGAAGAAATATTTGAGGCTTTTATGATCCGTAAAGATCTCCACTTTCTCCCTATACAAGTAATGCCTCCAAATCTTTAGTGCGAAGATAACAAATGCTTAACTCTAGATCATGAGTAGGATAATTCCTCTCATATTCTTTGAGTTGTCGTGAGGCAAAGGCTATGACTTTCCCATGTTGCATGAGAACACATCCTAACCTTTTGCTGAAGCATCTTTGTAGATGACAAATCCCTCCGAGCCGGATGGTATTGTCGAGCAGTCTTTGAAATGAGTCTCCTCTTGAGTTCTTGAAAACTCTTCTCACATTCTTCACTTCAACCGAATTTTGTATCTTTCCAAAGTCAAATTTGAGTTAATGGAGTAGCGATTCGAGAAAACCCTTCTACGAATCTCCGATAATAACCAACTAAGTCGAGAAAGCTACGACTTTCGGTCACTCATTTAGGTTGCTCCGACTTTGAATAACTTCAATCTTTCTTTGGGTCAACAGATATTCCATGACTTGATACCACGTGCCCAAGGAATGCTACTTCCTCAAGCCGAACTCGCATTTCTTCAACTTGGCATAAAACTTATATTCACGAAGCTTTTTGGAGTATCGACCTCAAGTGTTGCTCATGATCTTCACGGCTTTTGGAATAAATAAGGATGTCATCAATAAAAGCGACCACAAAGTGATCCAAATATTCCTTGAATACTCGGTTCATCATATCCATGAAGGCAAAGAAGAGCATTAGTCAATCCAAAAGACATGACTAGGAATTCATAATGCCGCGTCTTAGAGTTACGAAAGCCGTCTTCGGAATGTCATCGATTCTAATCTTTAATTGGTGATATTCGGAACGAAGATCAATCTTTAAAAAGAATTTGGCTCCTTGCAACTGGTCAAACAGGTCATCAATACGTGGCAATGGGTACCTGATTTTGACAGTGACATGATTCAACTCCCGATAATCAATACAAAGTCGCATACTCCCATCTTTCTTCTTCACCAATAGAACAGGAGCATCCCAAGGAGAAGTACTAGGACGAATAAAGCCAATGTCTAACAATTCCTGCAGTTGGGTCTTTAACTCCTGAAGTTCAATAGGAGCCATTTGATATGGGACTTTGGAAATAGGTTTTGTACCGGGTTCAAGGTCGATACAAAAGTCAATTTCATGCTCTGGGGGTAGGCCAGGAAGTTCTTCAAGGAATACGTCAGGAAATTCATTAACAATAGAAATATCATTCAAAATTGACGTATTTTTGTTTAGATCCGTGACATGAGCTAAGAAAGCTTGACATCCGTTTTTCAATAAACGAATAGCTTTATGGCTTGAGATGACAGTGATTGATTTTAATGGTTTAGTTGCTTGAATTCGCATAATAGGTTTGTTAGGAATATGAAAGCTAACAACCTTACGAAAACCATTAATTTTTGCATGATGAGTAGTTAACCAATCAATCCCTAGAATTACATCAAATACAAGTATTTTCAATGAAATAAGATCGACAGGTAATGTGAGGGTACCGATTTGAACCAAACAAGACTTATAAACAGTGGATGTAATGAAGGTTTCTCCCAACGGAGTTTCAACTGATAAGTCAAAGTCCAATTTCTCCGGAGTCAAATTTAAACGTTGAGCGCAAGTAGGAGAAATAAAGGAATGGGTAGAACCGGTATCAAATAAGGTATATTCTTTGCTAGAGTTTATGATATGCTTATCCATGATGACCTCATTCGGGTTCTTTGCTTTCTGGGAGGTCACAACAAACGCTCTCCCTTGCACTACCGGCTTTGACTTTTCTGGGACGGCCTTTGGTGCCTCCATCCTAGTTGAACTTGTCTTCGGTGAACGACAAAATCGGGCTAGGTGACCTTCTTTTCCACAGTTATAACATGCTTTGGATGGCATTGCACAGTTTGGACTGATGTGTCCCTCCCCTCAGTATTTGAAGCATATGATAGGTTGTCGTTCTCCTTCCTTAACGACAGGTGCTGGTGCTGACGTCTTTCCATCATTGTTGAATCTCCTCTTCTTGAAATTTCCATTCGTATTGTTTTGGCCCTAATTACCATCGAAGTGGTTACCATTTCTGGTCTGTTGATTTCCTCCACGCTTGTTGTCACCGCTTCGATGACTCCTCTCACTAGTATTATCACTTTGTCGGTTGCTATCTTTTGGTTGGGATGACTCATTATCACGCTCCAATAACTTAACCCTATTAACAACATCTGAATACAAACACGGTTTATGAGAGATAAGATATTGACGTATCTCACGTTTCAAACCTCTTAAAAACATTCGCGTCATTCTCTCCTCATTATCAACCAAATGGGACGCAAACTAGGACAACTCTGTAAACTTGGCTTCGTACTGCGATACGGTCATGTTGTTTTGTTCCAGCTTGATGAACTCTACCTCTTTCATGTGACGAATACTTTCGGGAAAGTACTTGTCGTTGAACAGTTCTTGGAACTTCTCCCAAGATATCTTGGTCGGCGGCGGGTTGAGTACGCTTTTTCTGATTCCCACCGATGAATCGCCTGCGCCACAACATGAAGGTGGCAAAGGGAACCTTATGCTCCTCGGAGCATCCCAAGACATCAAATATCTTATTGATCTTCTTAATCCACGTCTCCGCCTTAAGTGGGTTTGGCTCTCCAAAAAACTCTGGTGGTCCCAGTTCCTTAAACTGCTTGGCGGTGACCGTCCGAGAGTTGGCAGTATTTCCACCTGCATTTTGGACAGGATCCGCTCTTGCCTAATGTTGCATGAATTGCATGAAGCCTTGGAACATTCCATCATTCATCATTTGGTCAGTGTTGTTGTTTGCCTGAGGAACGTCGCCTTCTTGGTGCACATTCTCCTGATTATTGATATGTAGAGACTCAACGGTCTCCTGTGCTCCATTGATATTCTCAACATTCTCGGATGTCATTTTCAAATACTGCCACAAAACAAGGGTTAAATAACATATCACATATTATCCCTATACTCTGACCGACCAATTTAAATATCAAATAAACTTAGGTAGGTCATACTAGAGAAGGAATTCCCCGTCTCTCCCCTCCTAGTTCTTGTCTCACATCTTAGCCAGGGATCATATCCCTAAGCTTTGATACCAACTGTGACGCCCCAAAAAGAGGTATACATCACCTATTTTGAGTCGCCAAATACATGGTATAGAATACAAATACAATCTTAATTATACAACAAGAGAGCTGTGAGTTTTAATATAAATACTGTCTTCTAGACAATATCCACTCTCATAATAAGTCCTCATTACATTTATTGTCACACTATTTAACAGAATAGTGAGGACTACTAGCTAATACTATCATCCAGACCATCACTCCATTCCCCGACTCGTTCCAGCTATGTTCTTATTTCCTGAAGAGAACAGTGAAAGAAAGGGTGAGCTCAACTAGCCCAGTAAGAAATATTATGACTAAGATAATGCAGAATAAATTATCATTAGTCTTCAACAATGTTAAAATGAGAAAATATAATAGACATCAAGTTTAACTGCAGCGGTACAAGCAATCCATTAAAAGAGTCAAGTAGAGGATAAAATCTACTATCTTTTATGATTTAAAAGGTTTTTCATCACTTTTATCGTTGAGACTCAACTTAATAAATAATCCACATCGTCGAATCACCCATACACTACGGCCAAGGATATTCTTTAGTATCACGACCATAAATTATCCATGCACTACGGGCTAAGGACATTCGTGTATTCATCAATGGTCATGATCATGCCAACAACTATCCATCAATGTACTATGGGCCAATGAGGACTTTTACCACATCATTTGTAATATTACGGTCATGATTACACCGAATAATCCCTGGTCATAATCATACCAAGTCCATCTATGCACTACAGGCCACATATGACTTTCAAAAAAAATATAAACATGATGATGATGACAATGATATAAGAATTCAATAAAACAAGTTCAAGAATTAATTTATTCAGGAACTAATAACGTCCAAATTGTTAACATGATACTTCTTTGTAGAGTAAAATTCAAGAATGCTCAGAAGAAGATTTCCATGAAAAGATCTTTGGATGAAGCGCAAATATCAAGGATATTCTACTAATTTCATGGAGTATAGAAAGTCAAAACTTTAACCAACCGAGTATAATAAAGAATGGAATAACAAAGAAATCACCATGCATGCGGTACTTTGCATAGACGAGGTTATTCAACGAGAATAATAAATAACGGAACGGTTAAAGCGTAATACATGACCGAGCATGATATTCAATGAATAATAATAAAGAATGGAATAACAATGAAATCACCATGCATGTAGTACTTCAGATGTAGACGAGGATATTCTAATGAGAATAATGAAGGCGGAACCAGGTTAAGCAAAACGCGCATGACGAGGATATTCCAGCGAGAATAATAATAAAGAGCGAAACCCGGTCCGGCAGTAAAAGCGCATGCAGACGGGATATTCTAACGAATAATAATAAAAAAGGCGGAACCAGTCCGTAAAAAACGCATGAATAGGATATTCCAGCGAGAATAATAAAGGCGGAATAATAGAAGAATGTCACCAAGTATAGGGTAGTCAGCATGATACTAGTTATTCCAAAGAGAATAATAAAGAATGGAATAATGAAGTTCTCTTCATGAATACAAAAAGAAATAATACCCCTTACTAGTAAAAGAAACTTGATATCAGAGTAGTGAAGTAGTAGAATACTTTTCTTCTTTCTCTCTATAATTTCTCTCTCTAGAGTTTCGGTGAATTAAGTAAGAAAATAGTGAAGGAATGAGCTTCTATTTATAGAAAATGGATGCATAGTAACTAACTCATGAATGGCCAGATTGATTTACTTTTAATCGATTTATCCATATTTAAAGCAACATCTTTTAAATAAAATATAATATAATCTATTTATAATCTAATAAAATAAATAACTTTATAAAAGATTTTACTATACAAACACTATGCAGGCACTATGCAAACACTATGCATAATAAAATATAATATATTCTAATTATTGTCTAATAAAGCAGATAACTTTATAAAAGTATTTTGTTTTATATATAAAAGATTTTACTATTAGCTTAATAAAACGAATAACTTTATAAAAGTATTACGCTTTATATAAAGTTTTTTTACATTTTATTACGTTAATAATACTAATAAAACAAAATTGAGTGACTTATCACGTAAGCCTTAATAATCAATACCGTGTGCTACTATGCAACCACGCGTATTACTGTACTTTTAGTACCGAGTAGTTTAACGGTAAAACTTCCGCCGTTATTTTCATTAAATATTTTTGTCGTTTTCTCAATCCGACAATAATTCTATTGTGGGGTCCACCAATGATTGTACCGTCGTACGGATATTCCTTGACAAAAAGAATATTTCCCGACCAATCGAATATAATATGACAACTTACATACTTTGCAAAATTTATAAATATTACCCACAACTATAACATTATATAAAATTCATTCCATAATATTCAAAAATGATATTTATCTATCCATTTCTTTATTTTTCATTTTACCCTAACTATTTGTCAAGTTAAAACCAATAATTATTTATCCTTATCTTAATTTCCTTGAACTCAAATTCCTCCTTCAATATTTATTCTAATTTCATGCCTCTTTGACTGTAGCACTCTTCATTATCTTATATCTTATACCCTTGGTATTTTAACCAAGATGTGACCTTTATGGTTCAACCACAACGTCTCACAATGATACCTATCGGTTTGGAACCAACAACTTGATGTCCCTATGGAAAATCTGGCTTTGATGCCTTCTCTTTGACTAATTTGTTTTCAAATTCTGTCTTTATATCTTATCACCCCGTCTCTATTTATCATCTTATTCAAGATGTATCCTCCTTCTCGTGACCTTTTCCTATAACTAACGCTTCTGGATAGAGTTAGCTGAAACTCTTATCTAAATCTCAAATTTATTAAAATCTTTTATTAGTACCTCGTTGTTTCATTTAATCTTTTAATATTATTGTTAAATGTTTCCTCCTTCATATGTCTCAAAACCAAATACTATTTACACTTATTGTAATCAATTATACCTCTTATTTCCAGATACAACTAATTCATTTCTCCATTTGAATTACTTTATCATGACTAGTAATAATGATATTTTTAAATCATTTCTTTATTTCTCAATTTATCTCTAACTTTCTTCACTTCAGATTATTTATCCTAATGTTTTATTCAAGCAATTTCTTTGGCTATGGTTATCAAATCTACTGCTAATCTCATACATCTAATATAGAGTAACCTTAATTACCTTTACCTCCTTTCTTACTGACTCTTCCTCCTTCACAAATTTCTTCTTGACCAGAAGAATACTATCACCAACATCATCTTTTATTATTAAGACTAAAAGTTTATTCAAATCTTTTATAGTATCTTTCAAAATACTTTTTAGACTTATCATTAACTCATGTTCTACCATAATTCATCATATTTGATGCATAGTTCTCTCCTTTTTACCCAACAATTTTTTTACACTTTGTAAATACCTTCCCAATTTAAAATATATTATATATCAACAAGTTTCACAAATTACACATCAGTTCACCTTACCACTACTATTACATAATGTACATATCCCTAAATCATAGATGAAAAGATAAATCTATTATCTTTACCGAACTTATACAAAACTTGTAACCTCTACCGTACATATAGATGTATTTACATATACTATTCAAAATATTATTCTACTATTCTTACTATTTCAAATATCCCCAAAACCTAACTTTCATCTTAGACGTTTCCGCTCCCTTCACCTGCTGGTTTGAATTTGAGGCATTGGTTCCCCCTTAGGTTAAGATTTCTGGGTTTTGGAAAAAATTTTGTAATGTGTCCCTCCACCCCGCAATTGAAACACTTAATCCTATTGATCTTACTATTTCTATTACACTTCTGTTGTGAACATCTATTTGAATAATGTCCACTGTTTCCACAAGTAAAACATCGAGTCCCCATAAAGATACATACCCCTCTGTGCTTCTTCCCACAAAAACGACAACCTTCAACCCTTTGACTGGTGCTACTATTTCCCTTTTTCCCAGAATTATTTGAAAAAAAACTAACATTCCTCTTTCTTTTACAATCTCCCTTCATTTGACATTATCTTAATACCTCATTTCCTGATTCCCCAGTCTCCTTCAATTTTGATGGTCCCGCTAATTTAAAATCCAAGGTAATCCTTAAAGAATTAGGTTCAACTTCTGGTGGATTCCCTAAACTCCATCGTGAGGCATCTAGTAACACATTTACCAATTATTTAGTTAGGTTTGTCTCTAACTGGTTTTCGTCAATCCCTGTTGGTGATTTCACTGGTGAAGGCATTTATCTATAAATAGCAATTAACTACATATAAGCATAATAATCAATTAACTTGACAAACAAGGTGTATATATTCAATTATATTCTATATACTTCAAGAAAATTGATCAACCAATGATTTATGTAATTTCACTAGTTTTCTCCCAACTAATTCATATACTAAGAACACCATACTATTTTAAACTACAGCTCCTCTACGACTCTATGTTCCCCTTAGCCTCTCATGCTCTTCTTTCCACTTTATTAACTTAACCTTGATACTATCGATCATTTCTCTTACGAATATCCAAAATTTTCCCAGCGTCTACTTAAAAATCGATATAATTTCTTATTTTCTTAATGTCACTCAAATTTCTTTTTTTTCTTCTTATGTTGTCCCTTCTTCTGGCTCTATATGAGTCTTAAATCTCCCTTTTTCACTTAAGTACAACTTCGGTACTCTTCATGAGCACTCTCTAAATTTACCATAGATCTGCCTTTTATAACTTCAACTATTTAGTTGTAAACTACTTCCATTGATACCTCCTCTATTCTATCCTTCAGATCATTCTTCATTACTACAACCTATTATGGTTCAAGTACTATCTCAAGTATAACAATCAGCTTTTCTCTCAGTATATGAATACACTTAACTCCTTCACTTACCAAAAATATCAATTCAATATCATTAACTTATATAACAATCTATCCCTCCAACTTCGGCTAATGAATTTCCTTAATTCATCTCTTACCAACTTAACTTTGGTTTATCTCTCTATTACTGCTCTCTCCCTAATACCAAATCTCTTATTGTGTTCACAATAGTTTCTAAACTCTTTTCCATATCTAAATCCAAATCTCACTCTTCCAGGTCACTTCCTAGATCCATCACCATCTCATTTCTTACAACCAAAATCATCTTTATATATTACAAAGACCTTTTATCTCCATATCTCCTCATTTCTTATAACTTCCCTTTGTCTATTCTAGACATGCCTAATATCTCCAAAATATTTCCCTGTAATGAGTATCTAACTCATTCCCTATCTCTAAATTTATCTCTTTATTACCTTCACTAAAAACTCTCAGGTCATATCCTAAGGTATTACTACCCTAGTTCTATAACCTACTCCTCTGATACCAAATTATGACGCCCCCAAATTCTCTACATTTACTGTAGCCAATTTGGTGCTCACATAAATATTCTATAAGATAATAATTCTTATAAATCCAAGATTCACAGTACTCATAGTAAATAGTAGTTCTTGTCAGAACAATCATTGTAACCGAGTACCCACACTTGGATTTACAGGTTCAGTATCTTATAGATATTTCTTCCATATCTATAATTCTTATCTATCTGACCTCCATAGTGTTAATGTTAGAGTTCTTGGAACTTAGTGAAGCGCTACCTCAATGCATCAGAGAGCCAATGTCTGTTAACACTATCATTCAGATATATAGTTCATATAGATATTGTACACTTTCCTAATTCCATTAGAATAACAACTGAATATTTCAACTAATAATACACTAAACCAATAATATACCGTTACATTGATTCAAAAGGTCGTTATTATTACATTATAGCTATCAACATGGTATCCATGTCTTAAGCCTTTTATCCACAATACCGGAACTTCTGGAATATATTCTTTCTATCTGCAAATGAAAAAAATATTTGCAGGGATGAGCTACAGAAAGCTCAACAAGTTTTAAACAATAAACAAATGTTATACATATATCAATTCTGAAATAAATGAACATAAGTTCAGAGTAGTGCCATAAATATATACCAAGGTTTATTTGCCAAAGCCCGCACATTACGAGTTACTGTCAGTCCTATAGACTTAGCAATCCGGGTAAATCTGCTCAACCAAACAAAACTAGGAATATGCATATCATCCTATCATAAATATTATCCGGTCATTGCTATAAATGTCGGAGACAACTTACTACTGCCAAGGATAACCATAATTGCCCACCGACAGTTCCTCATTGCCGGTTCTAATAGTGTCAGTATATATATCGGCACCAAAAAACATTTCTTTTTCATAAACTATACTTTTATACATTCGTACCAAATAAAATTGATTTCTCGCAAACTATGCTTTGATACTAAATCAAATGCATTTTTCTATACTAATAACTCATATGACTTGGTTATGTTTGAATAATAATTCATAACCTTTGAATAACAGAATTCATAAACACTATGTATTACCAGATTATAACTGATAAATATCAAATTTTCATTTAATAAAGTAATTTAAATGAAGCTGGCATTTAAAAATATGAGGTTTGGACAAAGTGTAGAAAAACTTGTTTGTATTGTCGACTATTGCTACACAGTCTATTTAACTTCTTCTGAAGACCTAATATTAATAATATTTATCTCCAAGTTAGAATAATATCATCACAATGTATTACTGTGAATTACTGTTATAAAATAACCTAAACACATTATCACATAATCCTATCGGTCTATAAGACACATAAGACCTAACCTAAAGTCAAACTATTACAGTCTGAGTTAAGTTTGGTACTATTTTGACAGTCCGATTGCTTGATCGGATAATCATCGAGCTTAAACCCAAAAAGACTCTACCTAAATACTTCACAATTATATTAAATAATATAATCATCATTTAAAACTATGTTTCCCTAGCTCATAACAATCTATAAATAATTATTACTATTTATCAAAAATTTCAATCACTTATATCGTATTTATATGATATAAATACCACAATATTCTTTTATCATTAATATTTATTTAAATATTAATTACTAATGAAATTCTTGTCATAATATTAAAAATTATTTATAATATTACAAAATATTTTTAATACTTTAATTTCACCTTTATATGATTTTTAAGCAATTAAATCCTTTATCCAATAATTGCCATTAACATAAAAATATTAATATTTTTCATAACAAAATATCAAAAGTTATATTTTATAACTCAAAATATTTTTCTAACCAGTAAATTATTTTATATGATTTTTAAATCATTAATTCTAATTTTTCATAATTTATTTAATATATTCATTAAATAAATCCATTACCATTAATATTAATTTATTAATAAATCTCATCACAAAATATTAAAAGTTATTAAAAATAACTTAAAATATTTTCTAACACCATAATATATTTTTAAATGATTTTTCAAGTATTAAAATCATTTTTAAGTAATTATAATTATATAAATTAAATACCTTTAATATTCCAAAAATATTAAATATTTATGAAATATACTCAAAATTATTAAAAAAAAAATCCATTTTTAGGCTTTAAAATAATTTTAGGAATTTATTTTGTATTTTTAATAATTAAAAAAACTAATTTTCTCTATTTATTTAATAAAATAATAATTTTTGGAAAATAAAGTGTCACTAAAGGGCCCTACAGCACAGAACCGTCGCTATAGGTATTCTTGAGCCTAAACCCAGAACTCAAGTTAGACTACAAGGTACTCACTTTGACCACGAAAACTTTCATGTTCATTTTGTTTTCTGGGATGGTAATTGTGTTAAATTTGTAGTACTTATGTAATACTACAATAGCATACCAAGTTCATGGCCATAAAACATCCTATCAGAGAAATCTAAGCCTCCAAAATCAATGTAAGACACTGTTCTTAAAATTCTGGGTTTTGCAGAGTCGAGGTACCTACTTTGAACCCTTGAATTCTTGATGTCCTGGCTTGATTTATGTGTTATAACTATTCATACATGTAGTGGAAATGTCAGGCTCCATTCCTATAACACCAGGTCATCCTAACAACATCATAATAGTAAGATCTAGGCTGGTCAAAGAGATGTCAGAAGCTGTTCTTGAGCGAATTCTGGGTTTTCCAGATTTCGTTCAAGACAGTTGGATAACGCTACTTTGACTGTGATTATCTTTGATTCTATGTACTTTCTGGGTGAGCTAAAGGCTTGATTGTGTAGTCCGTATACCAGTCTACAACATAACAACAACAACTGGGCCAAACTAACAAACAATAGCAAGATCAGAGGCTCTAAAGTTGCTTGTCAGACTTTCTGGAAAATATGGGCTGCCCATATTTCAGTTTTCATGGTCGATCAACTGACTTTGACCACTCGTAACTTGTAATCTACACATGATCTGAACATGTTTCCAGTTCCAGAGCATAGTCCACATAACATACTACAGATCTATAACTTAAAACACACTAAACAATTAACAGGTAAAGATCTAGGGTCCCTGACATTAGGCTGTTAGGCCTTAACATTAGAGTTCTTGGTCAGTTTTTAAAACTTGATTTTCTAGCATCTAGATGTTATGGATCCTTGATTTTACATCATGGATCACTAAATAACATCCTCTAACACAACTTTAACAAACAAATAACATACTCTAACATCAAATACATAGATTTACAAGAATTAAGGTTTATACCTTTTCTAGCTTTGATCTTTGATTTCTGATCTTTGATCCTGTTCTTGGAAGGCTAAAACTTGATAATGGCTTGTTTTCTCACTCTCTCTCACTCTATGTTTCGAAATCTTTAGAGAGAGAAGGTTTTGGCAAGGCTAACAAGTAAAGTAAGATTTTTAATTAAGGAATGTTGCTAAGTGTCCAAGATATTAGATTTGGTAAAATTTATACACACATGGGATAAACATAGAGTGACGACTAACAAGATTTCAAAAATCTTTTGTTTATGATTTAAGAAAAAAGGTATTTCGGTCATTTTGCACCTACTAAGGGTAATTTGCTCTTTTCTCCTATAACTTGAAGAGTATTTTTGACATTTCAAATATATCCCACATATTTACACTTAAGCTTTTAATACTTAGCTTTTGAATTCCCAAATTAGGGTTTTAAATATCTGAATTAAGGTTTTGGATTCCCAGAACTAAAATTAGAGTTTACTAATTAAGGTTTGTTATTTCTCACTTGATTTCTCTGATAAATTTTATACGTAATCTACATCCACATACATATGATAATATTTAGTATCACAAACTCTTCATGTTACCCCTAATTAGGGTTAGGGTTCTTTTATCAGGGTTTAGGATTCCTGAATTGAAAATTAAGGTTTCCCAGTAGTCGATTATGGTTTCTAATCCCTTATTAGGGTTTACTAAGTTTATACTCTATCTGATCAATCATTGATCATCAATTCTATATCATATCAACACATATTCATCAATACAATTGTTGTAGCTATATTTTCTACTAAATAGCTATCTGGACATAGGGTTAGGGTTTCTATTATCTGTTAAGCACAACTGTACTCATATTTCTTAGTCAATACACAAATTGACCACTTCTCTAGACTTGTATCATTGATACTTAGCAAAATATTGATAATCAATATAAATATTAAATAAATAAAAAATTATTCATAAAATTCCAGATCCTCACATCACCCGTACATAATTCACAAATAACTGCAACCTGTTGAGTTTGTACGCTCTACAAAACATCCACCTTCTTTGATAGCACTGAAATTTGGGCTGCTAATGTCGTCACCCCATCTACCTCTAACACTCCAGCTACCTTATGTTGTGTCAATCTTGTCGTGGGCCACTGGTAGTTGTTAGCCGCCATTGTCTCTATCAACTCATACGCCTCGTCGTAACTTTTTACCATAAAAGCTCCACCTGAAGCTGCGTATATACTGGTTCTGAGATTTCCATTCAACCCATTGTAGAATGTGTTCATCTGCAGCCTATTTAGGTAATCCGTGATGTGAGCACTGTCTGAGTTATTCCTTGTATCTCTCCCATGCCTCATACAATGATTCCCTATGCTTCTGTTCAAACATGGTAATCTCATTTCTCATCTTTGCAGTCTTCGCCGGTGGGAAAAATTTTGCTAGAAATTTTTGAGCGAGGTCTTCCCATGTAGTTATTGATCCCGGTGGTAAAGAGTGTAACCAACTCTTTGCCTTGTCCCATAACGTGAATGGGAACAAACGAAGCCTAACTGCGTCATTCGACACCCCATTATATCCAAAAGTGTCATATATCTCCAAAAAGCTGACTAGGTGTTCATTCAGATCATCATTTGTAAGTCCCTTAAACTAAACTGAGTTTTGGATCATTTGAATAGTCCCAGGCTTTATCTCAAATGTCTTTGCAGCAATCACTGGCCTGGTGATACTCGACTGAAGTTCAATTACTTTAGGAGTAGCAAAGTCTCTTAACGCTTTCTGGACTTCGGCAGCCATTACTTCTTTTTTTTTCTGAATTCTCAAAGTTTTCCCTTGTATCCTTGATCCACTTACTTAGCCTTTGAAACCGTTTCTCAATGTCATCCTCTAAAGGAAGCAAGTCTAGGTTTTTGGATCTAGTTTGCATAAACCAACTTCAAGAATCTGAAATAGAAGAACAAAACAAAAGAAAAAAGTGTTTAAGTAAAACTAGACTAATTAAACTGATATTGCAAAATTATTAAAATCTATATTGATCCCCGGCAACGGCGCCAAAAACATGTTAGGTAAAATCTAATTACGCATAACACGCAAGTATACATGGTCAACAAGTAATATAAAAGTAAGTAGAGTATCGTTCCCAAAAAGATTAGCAAGAAATTAACCCTCACAATTATCAGCTTCCTATTAATCCAAATCTTATTAAACTATCCAAATTAAGAATTATAAAAACTAAATATATTAAAATACTAAAATTACCAACAATCAACAAACCCTAAAAACTAAAATTTTCAAACAAATATTGGAGAATTAGGCTTACAACTTCACCCCAGGTATCACTCTGATTATTACCCTTTTTTTCCAGTTTAATTCAGTATCCCAATTTATTAATCAAGAACACTCAAGTAGAACTAGTCATCTCTCGATTCACTAAAACTATATTAACTTAAATCCACTAATCAATAGAATTAAGTTAAACACCTTAATTAACTAACTCACTATATCTCTGCAACGCCCTAAAATTCGGTCTATCTTCACACCCAGATTCTGTACGTCACGAGTACATCATTTATCCAAACATACATCATTATATACCGAAATATAACAACGTACATTCTCAATTCCCAGACTCTAAAACCTTATAACTCCTTTCATTACAAATAATGATAATACATTATTCATTCCATCTTACAAGAGTGACTTTTATCCACCACCAAGGATACATTTAACTCATTAAACTAGTCTATAGTTCAATTTCATTTTTTTTCAACATTACAAGTCTTCGCTCGACCTTCTTGCTCATTCACATACTAAATGACACTTTGTCTGGATACCGATCAGCTTGATCTTTACGGGATCCTTAAGTTCTTCTAACATCATACGCTAAAAATGTTTTTCATTTAAAGCAAGTGTGAGCATTCAATTGCCCAGCAAGTCATAGCAGTTGAACAAACAACTTGAAGAATTTAAACATTCTTTTAAGACTTCAATAACCGAACAAAGGTTATGAAGCAGCTTGAATAATAGGAATAATCTCGATTCCTATCATTTTAAAACATTAGTCACATTCACTTTGAAATACTTTCATTCTTCTACCTTTTTCATACACATTCTGTCTGGCTAGAATCATTAGCACAAACTTAACAATAACGATTTATGTATAAACAGAACATTCTCTTATTGAACTGTTCAATCACAGAATAGTTCATCTTATAGAAACATCGAAATGTTCACATTGTGGCACAAGGTCTCATACGTTCTATCACCTTGTACAAATATCACACATTCTCACATAGACAAAACTTCTCAAGTTCAATATCTGAGAAGTTTTAGAAACTAGCATTCATTTAAAATATGAATGAAGTTAGGAAACTTGCCTTACGCGCAGCTATAGCTTACGCTAAACTGCTTATTCCAATTCCCATGTAGCACATAAGAAAAACAACACATACACCAATTAGTCATGTATATTTGACTTATACATTGGTTTACTTAACTTTACTTTTTAGGGTTCGCGTTCTTTCAACCTAAGTTTATGCGACCCTTCCTTTACCGTTCTACGGCTTCATGACATACAGAGATGTCTTACTCATTACATTCATCATCTTTTATGATTTGCATTCTTATCTTCTTCTTATAACTTCTCTATGACTCAGCACACATCGCTTCTCTGCTAGTAGTCCATATGGTACTCTGAGTGGTTTCCCACAAATAACCAACAAACAAGTTCCCGTCTCATCTACACTGTCATCACAATGACTTAGATCGGTTGCATATTTCGTATATACCTTCGCTCTCTGAAGGAATTTTTTAGCCCATCTCCCATATGTCAACCATCAAAGGATACGATTGCACCACAACCTAACTTATCTTAACTTATCCGAACTATTAAACTATAATGTTCGTTAAGTCAATTTCTCATTCCTTATGACTTTCTGACAACTAAATGTCATACCTCAGGATTCATTCTTTATTAGATTCACATTCGGCTTCTATTAATCTTATTACCATTCATTACGGCTTTCTTGATAATTCATATCTTACTTAATACTTTCAATAACGTCTACGTCATACAACCATTGTATCCTTAGAACGTTTGTCCAACGTGAATACGATTCACGAGAATTATTTATGTATTCAACATTTACGTTGCTCGTCTCTTAATCTCTCGTTCAACCTTTTCTTGAGGTTTTAATCGCTTTCAATCGTTATCCAACCCATGAACCACATGTTCATTATTCTTTCTTAATGTCGAAGCCATACGATTGTTGTATGCTATGACTGATCGTTCATCACAACAACATTGCGTTCACAGCATCTATACGCTTTACATTCATCTCTCATTACCATGTCATAACATCAAAATGTTATACATTACCCTCGTCACTCAACGTCTAAGGAATCACCATCATAGCAATCCCTCACATTCGTTTATTGCGACTACGGTTCCTGGATATCGGTTCCATAACCCGCGTTCACATTCTTTTAATCTTGTTTAATCTTTTCGTCCAACCTTCATTAGAGGTTTAATACACTTGATTATATGTTATTTTAGGTGAACTACTCGTTCATATTTCTTTCTTCCACATCCCCGAAGAATTGAAAGCGGTTAAAAGCTCATCATCGGTAATTATCTTCACACCAAACATTGCGGTGTTTGCGGTTCCCTTTGTTCCTCTCGCATCGCGGCGCGGACCTACATCACTCTCTTTTCTGGTTTGGCACTGCGGCGCAAAGTCCCTACACAAAATCTCATGTGCATGGCGCCCGGTTTCTGATGATTAATGGCCCGACCTTGGGATCGTGGCGCGCGCCTCCCAAAGGCTTAGGCTGGCCCATGGCTGGCTGAGCCTTCTTCCTCGAAACGTTTCTAAGTCTCAAATTAAATTTGAGACGTTTACTTCCTGCTTCCATAACTTCTTCGCTATAACTCAGAACGAGGTCATTCCAAATCCGTTCTCTTCCTTATCTTACGTACTTCGATCTGAATCCATTAACATGCCACTCAATTGGCTTAATCTTCATCCTTTGTTTGTTTTAAGTTTTTAACGTTCTTCGTTCGTTTGTTCGTAATTCGGTCATCCGAACTCGAAACTCGTTCGTTCTTAAGTCCACAACTCATGTTTTCTATGTTCTCTTACATTCTTATGAAATCTTACATGTTCAGGTTCATTACTAACTTTTTAATTCTCGTTCTCTTTTACAAAATTTTCACCATAACTTCGTTATAGCTGTGTTTTTATTCGTTCTTCATGAACGTTTCTACCGTTCCTAACCAAGCATTAAACATCTAACTTATACGCGATGGTTTTAAACTTATCCATCAACAATAATTATCCTATGATGGTTTTAAATTTGTCCATCAACAACGTTCTTCGTGTTTTTCGCGTGTTCTTTGTGTTCTTCGTTCGTTCTTAATTTTTTAATCGATATTTTGATTACGATTTTACTTTTCTTGGAATTCGATGTTATAAAACACCATTCCTTACTTATTTCACTGAATCATTCATATGATACATTCGGATCGTTCTAATTCTTTGCGAATCTTACAATTTCTTAAGAAATCTATAAAATAAACTTCTAATTCTTATTTCTTCATTTTCTCATGATTTGAACCATATGAAATAATTCCTAATATTTTTTACTCCTTATTATCATTAAGCTATGTTTTAACATAGAAAACTTAAAAAAATTTATTAGAAGCTAGGTTTTCGGATTACCTCTCTTCTTTAATCATCTTTCGTCGGACAAAGGTTGCTCACGAGCAAGCTTTTCCTCTTCCTCTTCCTCTTCATTCTCCCATCCAAACTCTCTCTCTCTCTCTCTCTCTCTCTCTCTCTCTCTCTCAAAGTGTGGGATTTTCAAAATCCCAAAACATTGAAATTAAGGATTGTTTATATAGAAAACCAAGGCTATGGGCGTTGTAGTCATTTCACCCCAACCTCCTTACTATTCCCACCTCCTCAATACACCACCTTACTATTCGCGAAGCTTCCTTTGGAAGCTTCATGCTTCCGTCTTGCAAAATTCGTCCGACAGTTCAAAAACTGCGATTCTCGGAATCCAAATATTTTTGGATATTTCGTCTTTCCTTTACCGATTAACTCTTACACATTCTTCAGATATTCAAAAAAATGAAAAATACTTTTTGGTGTTAAGCGTTTTCCTTCACGTTTTCCCCTAATGTAGCTAAACGAATGAAAAGTACATAATAGTACTTTTCGTCATTTTTATTTCGTCCGATTTCTGCACATTTTTTGAGAAAAACTTTTATCGGCTTACTTATCTTTTCATGATATATTATCGTCAAATCTTTTGATGGAATGTCATTTCGACATACCGAACTCTTGGAAAGGCTTAGGTTATTCAAACCCTAACCCTTAGGGTTTCGTCGGGTGAATAGTATTTATTTCGTCTTTTTCCCTAGAAATATTTTGTTCCATAAAAAATTTTATTTTTGTCTTGAAAATTCTTACTCGTTCAGTCTAGCTCGTAGCCAGAATCCTCCTGATTAATAATCATCCTAGGTTCTAGAACAATTAATAAAAACATAGAACAAAATATTATTAATAAAAATTCATTTTATTAATAACGAATTCTTTAAATCTTAAATTTTGGACAATCCGAATTTCCAGGTTGTCACATTCTTCCTCCCTTATAAAACTTTTGTCCTCGGAATTTCTAAAACCACACACATTCTCTTGTCATCAAATTCACCCCTTCTTCACAGAATTTCGTCCTCAAAATTTTAACTTAACCTTCTTCTCAACTCCTCTTCAAAGAAGTTCTTATCTTTCAAACATTCCATCGCCTTCATAACCTATCAAGAATTATGAAGTAGAATGAACAACGAGGAATATAAAAAATTCCTTTAAAACTTTTCATACTTTTAATGAGGGGTCAAAAATTACCATGAACTCTTACTAGGTTTAATAGCATGATGTCGTAACCTTTCTTCCACGATTAGTTTACAATCACAAAGAAAACAAACTACCTCTTCCATACATAGGCGATCAACCCTATATATAACTCCATTTCGGGGTGTGTTCACGTCAGACTTAATTATTAGATTCCGCACCAAAACAATTTAGTTTGGCACAAATTCTTCAAAGAAAGCTCGATTTTCATTTAATCATGACATACCATTCGTCTCATCCAAATTAAGTAGCTTAGACCAAAGCAATAAATTGGATATCAAATTGAAACATTCGTCTAGTCAACTCAATTAACATTGACTACTTCTTTAAATTCGTTTTTGCAATACATCAAAACATTTTATGACATCATGAGTTTATGACTTCGTCATTATTCATTATACCATAGTAGGTTGTTGATCCTAAGATCACATCCAACACCTGTAAAAACCCAAAACCCTAATAAGACTCGTATGTATAAAATCCCATTATATAAATAAAATTTCACCATTCTGAATGTGTTATGTGTTTGATATATACTTGGTTTTACAAATTTGACCAAATAAATTTTTTTCCGAAAAACGTCGTGCTTGACACCTCGTGCTTAATTTTTTTTTTCTATATTCGGACTTTTTGGTAAAATTATTTTGACAAGTTTCTTTGTCTTTCTTACACTGACAAAACGCTTTGTCGTGCTTGTTAGGATTAGTGAGAATTTAGGTTAATAACCCTAGATTAACAAACCCTAACCCTAATTAGCAAAACCCTAACCCTAATTTGTAAATTAGACCCTAATTAGCTAATTAAACCCTAATTAGATTATCTTAACACCTAATTATGGTTAGTAAACTTCAATTAGGTACTAATTAACATTACTTAACATTCCTAATCATTAGAAACAAAACCTTAATCACGATTAATGAAGATTAAAGCCTAATTAAGCTACTAAACAAACCTAACTAGCTCACAAGTAGGTTAGGAGTCACCATTGCAAGTTCCAAGGTAGCACATGACATGCTTGTAACTCCCAAGCATCACCATAGTCACAAGATCAGATTTTTGTAGAGGCAAGTTGTTGAAAAATGACCAAAAAGCCAAGTTGAAGAATTCTATAAATAGGAACCTTAGGGCTAAGCAAACTCACGAAATTCCTAAGCCTAGATACACTTATAAACCTACCAAATCAAGCCAGGGTGATAACAGCAACAACATCAGAAGCTAGAATCAAAAAATTGCTCAAGAAAAGGTACAAACCCTAGTTGATAATTAGCTCTTTGATCCTATGTTAGATTTGTTGTTTAGATGTTTAGAATTATGTATTAGTATGTTAGAAAGTATGTTAGATTGGTAGAACACATTTTCATAACATCTAGATGCCTTAATTAAGTGTTTTAAGAAATCTGGAAATTTTGAAAATTAAGTATGACAGTCGAATGTCGAGCCTATAGATTCAGTGTGTGTTTATGTTTTGGTCAGTAATTGTTTGGTATTTGTAGCTTTGTTAGTAGGTCTTTAGTCCTGAAAGAAAAGCAGTTCATTTGAACCATAGATTTCAAGTTATAAGCGATCAAAGTGGGTTGACCGTTCACGGATTCTGCTTTTCGGGTTACCTGAAAGCTCAAGAACAATTGAACAAGCTTACTTTGACCAACTGCTTAATCGTGATTCGCATTTGTTATTTTTGTAAATTTTTGTTATAGATCAATACTTTGTTATATGTACTACATATCTATGATCTTTAATGGAACAAACAACGTATAGGTTTACTGGAATTAATGGTCAAAATCCATTGACCGAGCATGACAAAGTTTTTTGGGTTTTCTAGAAAACTGAAGAACATGAAGAACAACGTCTGGCTGTACTTTGACCAACAAAATTAGAGACCTTAGAGTTAGGCTTGGTTCATATTAATGTTATATATATGTACCCTGACATACACCGAATCGAAGATATATAAGCCACAAAACCGTTGACCGACCATGACTTCTGTTCTGGGTTACCCAGAAACTCAAGAACAGCTCTGACAGTTACTTTGAGCCTCTATAACTTCTTGTTATATGTAGGTTAAAGTCTAAAATTTGTTTCATGTTATACTACTGTATGAGTACTACAAACATCAACTCTTAAACAAACCAAAACTCATTAACAGTAGCCTTATAATTAATGGTCAAACCAAATACTACTACCGTACCAAACTCACGCCTGTAAACTCAAGAACACCTACATCGACACTTTCTGTCACTGAAGGGCTTTAGCGACAGATAGAAATTATTTTTCTAAAAATAAATTATAAAAATTAGAAATAATTAATAAATAAATATAAATAAATATAAAAATTGTTTTAAAAATTATATTAAAATATTATAAATAAATTTTAATATTTTTACATAAATTTAATAATTATTTTATATTATTTGATATTTTAATAATTAACTTATTAATAAAGAAATTAGAATAATTATTTTTAAATCCTAAATAATTATGGAAAAATATTATTAATGATATAAAATCATAATAAATGAATATAAATTATTTAATAATAATAATCAATGTTTTATTAAAATTTTAAGTAAATATTAATTACTTATAAATAGAAATAAATGATTTAAAATCATTTATAAAGATAAATAAATGTTTTAAATACTTTAAAATTTCTAAAAAAGTATTATAAAGGATAATTAAATTTTATAAATAAAATTTAGTCCATTTGTAAAACGTATTAAACACCAAACCCTATTAAATCTAACCGATATTATATAAGTGTTATAATTGAGTATTGTTATCAATACTAACGTGTTAGATTATATATATGAACATCGTAGGTACTTATTAACGTTTGAATAGCATAACTTGACTGATCTACGCTCAGGCAAGTTCTCTACCCTAAAATCTCTTATAAAGCAAATTTCTTAAACCTATTTATTAATCAAGATTTTTATCTTGATAAGCTGTTGATATAATACACTACACCTGCAATTGAATTACTTTTTTATTGTAAAGTTATTGCTATAGCTTCAGCATAACTAAGAAATGAATTGTTTATTCATATGATAATGTTTATTGAGCATAAATTGTTGTGTCAAACCAAATTGTTTTGGTAAGACATCTTATACTGAAGTTGGGTATCCCATAAGGGATTGAAATTTGGTCAATTCATATATTGACAGTAATTTTAGTGTATGTTGAGCACTAGTAGGATGATATGCATACTCCTAAGATGTTGAATAGGCTGATCCCCTATCTCATATCTAAACAAAATTTCTAAGTCTGTGTGACTGACAGAAATAAAGAAAATTCCAAAAATGGTTGAAATTAGAATTCCAAAAATGGTACAACTATCAGTCGAAATTTGAACCGTTATATTTCTTCAAATCCTATATTGTTATAAATATAAAACTTGCTGAGCATGTCATAGCTCACCCTTGCAAATTATTCCCTTTGCAGTTTTAGATGGTAATCCTGGAACTTCTGTTGTAGATAAAGGGAAGTGTCCCTACATAGATTAGATTATATTCTTGTTTGATTGAATACCTTCTAATAAGAACTCGTTATGAGAATCATGTAATCAAATCTTAATATTATGATATATATATATATATATATATAACATCTTTATTTCCGCAACCGAGTTTTCTTACATACATAGATGTAAAATCAGACTTCTTCAAATCTAGTTGAGATCCTTGGGAACTATTTATTTGAGTGAGGGTATTAATAGCATGGACTGTTCATGTTGTTATTGATACTCTAGATTTTGGATAGATAGTTACTATCAATACGATAGTATAATTCGTTTGGCTTAGACTATACATCTGGGTGAGGGTATTAGTAATATGGACTGTTCATGTTATTGTTGATACTCTGAATTTTGAATAGATAGACTCTAGTCACAGATACAGTTCATATATCCAAGTGAGGGTATCCAAACACAGAAAGAGTTCTCTTGAGAATTAACATCTGTTATGGGATACTGTGAATTTTGGGTCTATGAGAATTATATCTGCTAGTCCCTTTATTTAATGTAATCTTATAATCAGATACCATGGGTGTATAGATTTAAAAGCATTATGTTGATTTTCTATAAACACCATATCAGATACCGTGGGAGTATAGATATGGGGGCGTTACAACACCAGGTTTAATTGCATTAATAACTCCATCTTTTTACCATCGTGGCATCAAATTCATTGATGATATAAAAATTCATTTTGATATTTCAAATTAATTTTTGTATAGCCGAAACAATTAACATAGACATACCAAGAATAGTTCTTTTAAAATCCATTGGATCCAAAAGTTGAACCTATTCTTTCCTTTTCAAAACGCGCACACATAAGCACGATTTCAAGAAACTTCGAAGACTAGCATAGCTAGATGACTTGGAATATCCTATTCTTCATCTTCCTTCATTGTCTTACTTGCGAAAATACTTAATCTTATTTAGCACCTTCAATACTAATTCTACTTAAAATAACTCATTTTTAGTTTAAACATCACTATACCTTAGTACAGTCCATCAACTTACCACACATTATGAGTTCAAGAACTTTCCACAATAATATGAGTTTAAAAATTGTGATGCCCCCAAATTCAAGTACTTAAAACCTGAATTCTGTGCTTCACGATACCATTTCTTTGAGCGGAATAATAATAATATTATCATAAATATCAAACTTAATTTACATATCAGAGTTGTTTAAAGCCCAGGTATGTGACCTTAAAACATTTTATTACATGATATATAATAAATATCATCATGTTATTTAAGTTTAGCTATTACATAAGATAATATAACTTATTTTGTAGCATTCCTTTCCCTTTGTTCCTGACAGAGCCCTCTGGTTGATCATACTTAACTGAAAACATTTAAATTAAGCAAGAATGAACATTTGAGTGCCCAGCAAGTAATAGCAAATAATAAACATTAGCTGAAAGGATTAAATATTTTCTTTGAGTGACACTTCTACAACGAAGCAATAGTTGTAAAGTAACTGAAACAATTCTAATCAACATAACAATTCTACTTCAAATTTTTGAAACTACGTACTGACTATAAATATAGAGTAGTCGACAGACTATGAACATTGTTTTCAATTTTCAAAAAGGTTTAACAAAACTTCATCTGTAAACCGCCATAACTTACGGGCACGGGGGGTGATCATCCCGTTATGCCCTGTATTGATCAATACTACATACCAGAACGATATTCTCATCCATCTCATTGGACTTGGGAGCACAACAGTTTCCCAGATTTGGGGTGTTAATACTTAGCCTGAATCTGAACCAAAATAATTTGGTTGGATAACAATAGTGTTCTATCATGTTCAACGATATTCTTAAATCTGTGTCTAGCCGAGTCAAATAGCTTAGACGATTTTTAATTAAGGTATACATACAGGAAATCAACAAGTATGTATCAATATGTATAATAATTATCCAAGTGAGGACACTTGTATAACCATACTTAGAATTTAACGAATAGAATATATATATATATATATATATATATATATATATATATATATATCTTAATCTTATAATATCTAGATCTTGATAAACAATGAAGCGAATAAAGTTTGGGAACTTGTATGGATATAAATGATTGGATACATAATCAATAACAATAGAGTTTAATAATCTGGCATAATGATTATATAATTCTGAAACTTTCTTACTCATGTCCATTGCATAAAGGAAATGCAAAGGTTAGATTACTTGCACAATGTAAAAGATAATTCAGATCTTGCACAATGTAAAAGATAATTCAGATACTTGCCTGGTCTGCTGCTTACACAACTTAGTTCTATCTTTAATTCAACGACCTATCATTTATAAGATTGTTCTATTGATTTGAATAACTTATCATAACACATCGTACTGTTATTTACAGTCAACACATAACCTAATCAGATTGTCACATAGTTATATCAGTAATTGAATCATAAACAGATATTTATACAGTCAAACTATCTAGGTTCAGATCAATTTCGGTAACATTTCGGTGTACCAACGGCTCTATCGGGTAATTATCAAGTTTATTGTTAATAAAAGCCTAATCTGTATCTTAAATATTATTCTGAATAATCATATTATCTTTTCATGATTTATAATAATTTATAGTTAATTATTATAATTTATCATAACTTTTCAAACTCTTGAATCATCATTAAATGATTTAAATATTAAATAATTCTATTATCATTAATATTTAAATAATATCCAAATATTAATGAAGCGTTATTGCTAAAATATTAAAATTATTTATAATAACTCAAAATATTTTTGAAGTATTAAAAATCATTTTAAAACAACTACCATTAATACTTAAATATTAATGTATTATTTATCAAAATATTAAAAGTCATTAATTATAACTTAAAATATTTTTAATTCAGGTTATATCCTTTTTAAATGATTTTTAAATCAATATAACCATTTTTAAACTATTTATTTAATATTATTATTAAATAAATCTAATATCATTAATATTAAATAATTAATGAAATTTACCTTAAAATATTAAAAGTTATATTTTATAACTTAGAATATCTTTAATCTCTTTATTTTTATTTAAAATGATTTTTATAATATTAAAATCATTTTTAAACTAATTTATTTATTATAATTATTAAATAAATCTAATATTATTAATATAAAATAATTAATGAATTTTGCTTTAAAATATTAAAAGTTACATTTTATAACTTAAAATATTTTTAAATACCTTATTATCATTTAAAATGATTTTTAATATAATAAAATCATTTTAATTAATTTATTTAATGTATTTATTAAATTAATTAAATACCAATAATATTCAAATAATTACTAATATTTATGAAAAATATTTCAAATTATTAAAAGTTAATCTTTATAACTTAAAATAGTTTTTAAAACTGATTTTGTAATTTTTAGAATTTATTTTCTATTTTTAAATTATTTTTAGAAGTTAATATAATTAAAATTAATAAGTCTATCGTTATAGCTTTTAGCGACAAAATCTGTTGCCTTAGGTGTTCTTGAGGCTCAAGAACATCCAAACTCAGTTTCGAGTGACCTACTTTGACCATGAATCATTTACTGTGTATTGTGTTTTTGGGCTAGCTATTGATCAGATCTTGTAGTGTTAGTGTAGAACTACAAGTATCCATCAAGTTCTGGGTCAAATTACAACATATAAGTAAACTATAAATACTCAAACTAACTGTCAGACATGTTCTGGGTTTCTTGGGTTATCTAGAAACCCAGACAGTCTCAAGTGGTCTCCTTGTGGCTCATTTAATCAAGGGTTCTGAATACTTTTAATGTGTTATAATGGTTCAGGATTATAGTCTACATGTCAAGGTACAATTATCAATCACCAGGTCAGTCAAACTACAACAGAATCCCAATATAGCATTCTGTGACGCCCCAAATCCGGGTACTTGAAACCCGAACTCGTTGCTTCACGATACCATTTCCATGAGCGGAATAATACTAATAATAATAACAATAATATAAAGATCAACTTAATTTACATATCATCAGAGTCTAATCCCCAGGTACGAGACCTTTAATACATTCATTACATGATAATAATAATATATATCATCCTTATCATAATAAAGTAAACTATTACATAACATATCATAAAAACTCATTCAGCAACCTTCTCTTTTCCTTTATTCTTAGCTGAGCCTTCTGCTTGTTCACACTTAGCTGAAAATATTTAAATTAAGCAAGGATGAGCATTTGAGTGCCCAGCAAGTAATAGCAATTATATATATATAAGCTGAAAGAATTTAAATATTTTCTTTATACTACCCTTCTACAACAAGTCAATAGTTGTGAAGTAATCTGAACCGATAATAATAACATAACAACCCTCTTTCAAATTTTTGAAACTACGCACTGACTATACATAGGGTTAAGGTGACATACTATGAACATTGTTTTTATTTTCGAAAAGGTTTAGCAGAACTTCATCCGCAAACCGTCATAACTTACGGACACGGAGGGTGATCAGCCCGTTGTACCCTATATTGATCAATACTACATAACAAGAACGATGTGATCGTTCACTCTGGCTGCCTTGGCCACATAAAAATTTTCCCGTGAACGGGATGTTCATACCTGCTTCGGGGTTCCAAACCAAAGGTTTTATCTTGATCAACAATAATCTATAGTTCTATATATATATATATATATATATATATATATATATATATATATATATACGGGTAATTGACAAAGGTGTATCAACATGTGGTTAATCATGAATGATTATCCAAGTGGGGACACTTGTATAACCATTTTATAGAAATTAACGAATGTAATATATATCTAAATTACCATATACCATCATGTTGATAAGCAATGGGTATGTATATAATATAGGGTTAATAACTGCATGAATAATATAATTTCGAAATATTCTTACTCATGTCCATTGATAAAGGAAATGCAAAGGTAGGATACTTGCACGATCTTATTTTGCTTAACACGCTGTGACTTAGTTTTATCTTTTATGTAATCACCTATCATTAATCAGATCATTCGTTCGATTAGAACAATATACTATAACACATAGTACTGCATTTCGCAGTCAACACATAACCTAATCACATTGTCACACATATTCAACAGTCATTGCAACACAAACAAACTTTAACAAAGTCAAAATATCTAATTCTAGAACAATTTCTGAACTATGTCGGTGTACCGACAGCTCTATCGGGTAATAATCGAGTCTAAGACTCTATCTTGAAGTTCAACATCTATAAATATCAGTTATATTATTTTTAAATGACTTAAAATAATTTTTTAACATTTATTATAATCTATCATGAATTTTCAAACACCGGTAACATTATCAAATGACTTAAACACCAAACAATTCTATTATCATTAATATTTAATTAATATTAAACTATTAATGAAACCATTGCTAAAATATCAAAGTTATTTATAATAACTCAAAATATTTTTAAAGTATTAATATTACCCTTAAATAATTTTTAAAACATTTAAAATTATTTTTAAATAATTACCATTAATATTTAAATATTAGTGTACTATTTATCCAAATATTAAAAGTCATTAATTATAACTTAAAATATTTTTAATTAATTTATATCCTTTTAAATGATTTTAAATTAATAAAACCATTTTTAAACTATTAATTTAATATAATTATTAAATAAATTTAATATCATTAATATTAACTTAATATCATTAATATTAAATTATTAATGAAATTATCCTTTAAATATTAAAAGTTATATTTTATAACTTAAAATATTTTTAAACACTTTAATCTCATTTAAAATGATTTTTATAATATTAAAATCATTTTTAAACTAATTCATTTAATATAATTATTAAATAACTTTAATATCATTAATAATCAATAAATAATGAATTTAACCTTTAAATATTAAAAGTTATACTTTATAACTTAAAATATTCTTAAATACCTTGTTATTATTTAAAATGATTTTAATATAATAAAATCATTTTTAATTTATTTATTTAATTCAGTTAATAAATAACTTAATTATCATTAATATTAATTTATCAATGAAAATTATCACATAATATTGAAAGTCATTAAAAATAACTTAAAATATTTTCTTATATCATAATATAATTTTAAATGATTTTTCATGTATTAAAATTATTTTAAATAATTTATTTAATATTATAATTAAATAAATTAAATGCTTTTAATATTCCAAAAATATTAAATATTTATGAAATATAATTAAAATAATTAAAAACTATTTTTCAGACCTTAAAATAATTTTTAATAATTAATTTTGTATTTTTTAATAATTTAAAACTAATTTTCTGTAATTATTTAATAAAAATCTACTTTTTATAATTATTCTGTCGCTAAAGACCACCTATAGCGACATAACCGTCGCTATAGGTGTTCTTGGTGTTCTTCAAGTGAACCCAGAAATCCAAGACAGAAACCGAGTTGGCATGTTTGACCACAAATCATTCATCACACAAAATGTTTCTGGACTCGTTATTGATCAGATCATGTAGTACAAATACATCACCACAATACCCAACAACAAACATGATCAAATCATACTCCAAATGAAAGATCTAAGGCCTAAATTAGCTGTCAGAGTTGTTCTTCATTTCTGGGTTTACCCATTATCTTGCACATATCCTTTCCTTTAAAATAATAATTTAATAAATAATAAAAAAAAAATTATTAGTAAAATTTTTGATTTATTTAGATAGAAAATATCGGGTTGTTACACATTCGGTCAAACCTTGTCAGAAATAACGTTCATCAGTTTTCTGGATTACCCAGAAAACTGAGTTCGTGTTCATCCAGGTTAGTTTGACCATCGATTAGTTTCATTCTATTTGTTATCTAAGTGATATAGGAGCATGAATTATAATACACCTACAAGACTATAACTTTAATACACTAACACAAACAAATCAACAAACGTATGAAAGATTTGGGCGCATGAACTTGTTGTCAGACACTGATGAACAAGTTCGGGTTACCCAGAAAATGCAAAGTCATGGTCGGTCAACGGAGTTTGACCTCCCATAACTTACAATCTACACCTGATCTAAGCATGATTTCAAGCCCAGATCAAAGTCCTTCTAGCATACTACAAGTCCAAAACATATAACACCCAACATCATAAACAGAGAGAGATCTACAGCCCCTGACATTCGTTGTCAGACCACAGTTTTAAACTTTTTTTGAATTTTGTAAATCTTTAAATTCGAGCATATAAATGTTATGGATCCACTATTTAGTAACCCAAATCATTAAAAGACACCCTCTAACACATATCTAACTAATCATTAACAACATCTAACATCAAATCATAAGATTTTAAAGATTAGGGTTTATACCTCCTTTTTAGCTTTGATCCTTGAATCTGACTTCTGATCTGCTATAAGTGATAGTGGGGCTTTGCTTTGGGACTGATCCACTAAATATTTTCGTAGGTTTTGAGCTTGAGAGAGTTTGGTTGGGTGTTGTGATTAAATAAGGCTTGAATATGACATTCTCTCTCTCATAATCTATATATAATGTGGTGAAATGCTTAGGGTTGATCATGTTTATCAGATTTTTATTGATTAAAGGCTATTATTAGACCACATGGCTAGCTAGAGTTGGTCACCAACTAAAGTTATGGCAAGTTTTACAAGTTATCTATTAAATAATACAAGAGGGGCAATTATGTCATTTGGCATTTACTTTTAGTGGCAAAGTTGTCAATTCATATCAACCTTTAGGGGTTTAACCCTAAGGTTTCCTAAGCTCAATATCTAGGATTGTGTATTAAGGGCAAAAATAGAAATTTTAGTCTCTACAAATGTGAATTAGGGTTGCCTAATTAAATTAGGTTTCCTAATCACTTAGGACTTTTAAATTAGGCTTTATAATGTACTAATTACCATAAGCTTGCTAAATTAATAATTAGGGTTTATAACTTAGCAATTAGGGTTTTAATTTAGTAATTAGGGTTTCTAAATATTAATTAAGATTTACCTAATTAACATTAAACATAATAATGGTCATTAATTGCATAACACATAGCTTAACAAATCTTATAGTCATAGTTGACTTCTGTACTATAGTTTATCAGTAATGCTAGGGTTTTGTACTATTTTACCTTAACTGTTCCATAAATTAACATTACACACATATCAGGCTTGTTTATATTACCGAAATATAAATAATATTATATTATTATTCTCATTCCTTATTCAAAATCTAGACTTAGGGTTTTGAATTCATATCGACATATAATATTCATGCATACCATTATTAATTAAGTTAAAATAATTAACTTAACTAATATAATAAAATACATATCATAATAATCATATCATATATACAATAATCATATTTTTATGGAAAATAAATAATAAATATTTTATTACAAAATTAATTTATTATAAGAATATAATCTAAAATGATCAATAATTCTTAAAAAGAATTTATTTAAAATTATTCATGTAATAAATAATTTTATTTATCACATACATACATATACTTTACTTTGCACATATTCCCACCTTTATATTAAAAAAAATTATTCACAAATTTTTTTATTGAAAATATTTGGTTATTACATCCACCCTCCCTTATAAGGATTCCGTCCCCGGAATCACCGCTTTAAAACCTATATACACTAGGGCAATTAGCATACACAGTCATTTCGAGTAGATCTCGATCAAATTCGATCGAACTGATCTTTAACTATTCAACATAAAGCTTGTTTATCTGATTATAAGGAAATCTGATTTCTAATAGAACTCAAATTTCTCCTTCAAAATTTCTTTATAACATAATTTACTATAATTAA